>VKOC01000002.1:31240674-31255818 GCA_009364415.1 Spea multiplicata | reverse complement strand
GAGCCAATACGGTATATATATACCGTATTGGCTCGATTATAGGCCGCACCCGAATATATGCCGCGCCCTAAAAGTTAGGTGCTTTTTTTAAAGAAACATTTTTCTTAGTAAAAAAAATCACTTAGTGGAATAGATATGCTGCCCCTCTGCCCACCCCAGATATGCTGCCACTCTGCCCACCCACGAGATATGCTGCCACTCTGCCCCACCCCCCGAGATATGCTGCCACTCTGTGCTCGCCCCCCTAAGATATGCTGCTACTCTTTCGCCCCACCGAGATATGGCAAGGAAGATTGTTAAAGCGCATCGCGCAGACGTTCATTGGCTGCGGCGATGTGAGCGTAAACAACCTCCGCTGCCAGCGCGTCTGCATGATGTGCTTTAGCAATCTCCCTTGCCGGGGCTCCCCCCGTGGGAAATCCCGGCAAGGGATATTGTTAAAGCACATCGAGCAAATGTACTGGCGATGGGTTTAGACAATCTCCCGTGCCGGCACTCCCCCCCGTGGAAAATGCTGGCAGGGGAGGCTGTCTCAGCCTATCGGAGAGTAGGATGCAGGTCCCCTGCAGCGCTGCGGGGATCTGTATCCTAACCCTGCTGTCTGCCCGGCGCCCGGGACGTGCAGTCGGGCGATACGAATTGTGCATTCCTGTGCTAGACCCCGAATCTAGGCCACACCCCCACTTTAAAGACTTAAAGTGGAGGAAAAAAGTGCAGCCTATATTCGGGCAAATACGGTATATATTCATCCAGTAAATATTATTCAATAATAATAATTACAGTAAGAATCCTAAAACACGTACCCCTTTATAACAACATCCAAGCTCTCTCACACACGCATGCTCACACAAATGCATGCTCACACACACAAGCATGCTTACATTCATACATACATATATACAAACATACCGGTATGTATATATCTCACCTCCCTGTTTACCTCACTGCTACTACAGCTTTTCCTCTGTGTGCGAGCAGCCTCGGTTTCACCGCAGGGTCACGTGACCCCGATACGTTCCTGTCTCCCCCAGCCGGTTCAAAATAGTTTAGAAAGGGCCCTTCCAACCTGGATCAGTGCGGTCCAGGTTGGAAGGACCCTTTCTAAACTATTTTGAACCGGTACAAGGAGATAGGAAGAAGGGGTCGCAGGGGTCTCTTTTGTGGCCATTTGTGTTAAATTTATAATGTGGAAGCAAGCAATAGTTGTGTCCAAGGTACAGAAATTAACTAAAACACTTTTCATTATACTATACTCCTGTTGGGGAAGCTAAACATTGTTTTATTTCTGACAGTTTATTACAGGATTATTTGAAGCTGACTTCAAGTGAGTCAAAAATTAGTGCTTCACTGAAATGCATTAAAAATGCAAACAGCAAATAGCTACACTGCAGGTTAGACAGCTAATCTAAACTAGCATTAAAAAAGTTGGGTAATTACACATTTATTGAAATGGGTGGAATATGAGGGAACATAGAATGTGAAGTCTTGTTGAAATGCACTCTTGAATATTTATTAGAAATAATACATGTAGTTAAATCACTTATCTGATTTCAAAGAATAAGGTAAATGTAAAAGATCAATTTTCATAATTATACCGAAGAAATCTGCCTTTCATAAAAATCTCATTAATAACACCATTAAACAAAAAACCTGTTATTATTGTTATTCTAATTATTAACCAACTGAAGCATATAATATAGTCACCGCTTTTCATGCTAATGACCTATTAAAAGAAGATGCATTTAAGTTATGGTATATTGATGTCTTTACTGAGTTTATAAACAGGTTTACAATAAAAGCATCTGGTTCAAGTCTGCTATAAATATTACATTTTAAAAAAATTTATCTCTGCTTCACGAGTGTCTGAAATGTTGATAAATACAAGTATAATTTGTAACAGGGCCAGAGTCACAGGGCCATGCTAACAGGCTAATATTTTTGTGGAACTTTTAGCTGAGTCATGGAGTACTTTTGTGTTCAGTTTCTGATACTATAACTCGGTAAGATTTTATAAAGTGTTTTGTTTTATAACGGGCCCCTGAGACTGAATGTGGCTGCAGCTCCAGCCTTTCAAACCGACAATCAGGTAACCTGGCTGGAGCTCTTAATCGACCAGCACAGCCCTGTTTGCCCAGACAGCAGCCTCACTACAGGGGGGATAACACGGGCAGGGAAAACCATTGTATCGCCTAATCCCCTCACTTTATCCATCGCCTGTGTGCTCCCCAAGCTGATGGGATTTGGGGTTGGGTTCTGTGTCTATTGAAAACGTCTGTTAAAGGAATGTTAATAGAATTAAGGCTCTATATATGTTCTATGTGGTTTTAATAAAAGTGGTTCTTGTTTTACTGCGCAAATTGTGGTCTGACTGATCCATAGGTAGCAGGAGCTATCCGTATGACCCATCCTTGGGTACGGTGACCCTGTAACATAATTGATGTTATAACAATGTAATATATTGTCTTACATAAATATATATAAGTTTAATACATGTGATACATTTTCAGCCTTGAGGCTAGAAGCAGATATGTGCTTGGTGGGCTTGTGTGCGGTGAGCAAAATTGATTCTGACAAATTTTTGGTTTCACCTTTGGCACATTTATTTTAGGACAACAACTTTAGTTTCATGACCTATGCTTTTGGATAGAATAAGGAGAGTGTTTTGTTTCAAAATGAAAATCAGAGCAATATTTTCTGATTAACATTTCAGCAACAGGATGTTAGGAAGAGATCCAGACTAGATTTTGCATTGCCGGACCACCAGTAATAGCAGGACGTTATCAATGATTTACAAGGAGTTTGCCACATTCAACAGCATGATATAGTACAAGGCCCTTTACCCATACTGTATGGCTGCTGCTCCAGTGGATCTAGCACTACCTCTATGCATGAGTGCATGGGATTAGGAATTAAACATTTGAGTGACTCTACTGCCACTGTTCTTGGGAATTTCCATTTTCAACTCCTGCATCTCTCCGTCACTGAGCATAACCTTTTTGTGCAGCATCTCATGTGCCCTAAGGACAAGCATTTTAAATTATTATTTTTCAGGCCCAACTTGTGCTTTACCCTTGGGTCTCAGAGGGTGGAGAGAATGTACACTGGGGTGTCCATGATGGCTTGCATGTCATCTGTCACCTGCTCTGTCAGCCTCCTGACCAGTGTTAACCTCCAGGTGTAATCTGTTGCCCGGTAAGAACTCCTTGTTTTGCAGGAAGTCATCCATTTGCTGCATCAGGTGGATGACTTGGTCCTAACTGGCAGGGGTTTGGCTTAAATTACTTTTTAGGACCATGATTATTTGCCCCATTGATGTCCATTCCCCAATGGGCTGAACACTCTAGAAATGTGGATAACCAGATGCTCTAGGATCCTCTCCATAATGTCCAGAGTGGTGTTTCAGCTGGTGACTACGTCCTGGCATAGATGTGATGGGGGACCCACTTTCTCCTGCCCCTTCCAAGCTGCTGGCTTGCCTTCATGTTGAAAGTGCTTGGCAATCTTATGGCAGCTTTTGATGAGATTTGATTGCCTATCCTACCCTCAGTTGGAATAGCTGCCCTTACAGTACATGTGAGACACAACACAAACCTACAAGTCCTTTTCTTTAATTGCTTTAATTGTTAGCTGCCCAGCCACCACCAGTTCCACTTCTATAGATACCGCCACCTGTAGTCCAGTCCATTTCACAGCATCTTCCTAAGAGCTGCCAAAATGTTAGCTGATGTGTGCTGCTCATCCATAACCTCAGTATGAAATAAAAAGGACCTATGCCCCTACTGCCCTTCTGACCAAATAATGCCCTTCCTGTCACACTATATGCCTACAGCAGCTGCATTAGCACCCTCCTCCAACACTGTGTCATCAGCAAAAGAAATACATTCTGTGCACTTGCAGTGCTTTATATGTTAGAGGTGAAGTGGACTTTCTGTCCAGCTACCTTGGACAGTTCATCCTCCAACAATAATACACAGGAACTGCATAGTGAGGGCTGTAAATTGCTGCTGAATGGGGTGCAATTAGGGGATGTGGCAGCAGGGAGTTAGAGCCTCAAGCAGCTGCCTGAAAGGTTCCCCTTCAATCATGGAGAAAGGAGACCCTCCCACAGCTATAAGCTGTCAAGCAGCAGTCTCAATATATTTGCTTGCTTCTTTGACATGCCTCCTGAATGGAAAGCCTCAAAATGTTCAGGAGTAGGCTGGTAGCATGAAGGTCAGAGTCTCAGAAAATCCAACAATACCAAAATAGTGACTGCGCACACAAAAAAAGTGTAAAATAAATAGGATTCAATTAATCAATACCTGAAGTGCATAAAAATCTATCTGTGAGTGTCATGGGGAAAAAAAGCACAAATATAGTGTAGTAAGTAGGTATTAGCTTATATGAGTCTAACAAGTAAGAAGAGAGACCCCTACAATGTAAAGGGAATCAACTTGCCCATATGTAGACACAATATGAGAAAATTAAAACAGAATATTAAAACCTTAGTATCAAAAACAAATATCCATTCTTATATAAGGTATGTTGCAGACGTTGAAGTCCACTGCCTGTAAGTTTGATCCGCAGCTGCGCTACCAGAACAAAAGATTAAAAATTGAAAATTATTTCTTTAATAAGAAATTATTTTAAAAAAGTTTAAATATTTATATATAAAAATAATATGCTGAGTATTCCTTAAAACAAAAAAGCAATAAAAAGGAGAAGCTCAAAATAATTTAAAAACATATGAATGTAAATAAAATTATGTCGTTGAAAATCATATTTTGGTAGATAGTTTTTTAACAATGTGTCCTTTATTTTGAGTGCCCCTCCAAAGGGAGTTTTTCCAAGATATCACTTGAATCATACTCTTTTCTAAACTATGAAGATTGTGGCCCTTTTTTAGAATATTATTTGGATTTTCTTGTGATTTTTGCTGTTGTATGTTCCTTTAAATGTAGTCTGAGTTAACCTCTTAGTGCCCAAAGGGAAGGACAGTTCTTCAAGCCATGGTTCCCTAGAGGTTTCCTACTGTAATTTGGGTTTTTTCCACTCCTGCATGCTGAAGACTGACTCTACGTGAGTCCAGAGGTAGCTCCTTTTCTGACCCCTCCCCCAACCATACAATGTTATCTATTATGCAACCTTTTCTAAAATGATGCCAATATCAATTTACATGTATTTTTAATTTTCTCACCTATTCTAAGTTCATAATTTCTACACTACTATTTTTAATTATTTGTATTAAATATAGGGCCCCAAGAGTTTTTTTCCCCCCAAAGAACCCACAAAAACCTAGAACTGCCATTGGACACAACCATCTTGGTGATTTTTCTTATTCTGGTTCAGCAAGCAAGGCAACCTGCTTACAAAATAACTAGCTTTATGGCCCCTATATGTAGGGATATGTACATATACAATCATCAAAACCCTCTTGCAGTCTTACTGTGTAAGCATAGAAAGAGAAGTTTTGCATGCTGTTGTGTTCCAAGCAGCAAAAATAGAATTTTTTTGGTTTGATTGTGCTCCTTGTTCTCTCTACGCTGGTTTTGCAAACCCCTTTCAATTTTTATGCCATTATGTTTTTTTTATTGTGTTGGCAACTGAACACATTCTTATTAGTTCTTGTTACATAGTGTAATATATTTTTAAACTGTGCATTAAAAAGGCTTGGAGGCTAAAAATGTCATAATTAATTCTGTATTAAACATCAAAGGTAATCCAAGTTCATTTGAGTACATCTGCTTTTTTAATGGAAGTAGTAAAAAGGCATCCCTCTATGTGTTAGGCTTTCAGGTTTTCTAGATGACATTTGCAAAACAGGAATAGTACAATACTACTACTACTAAAAATTAATAAAAAATAATAATATAATAATAATAGTAATAATAACATGATTGTATTTAGAATGTTTCCTACTCAATGTTTTAATTGCACATTTACTGAATTTTGATCAGATTCTTACATATGCAGGATATTACTTCTTGAAAACCTGAAATGAAGTACATACTCTTATAGAATATGTCTTAAAGTCAAATATACCTAATGGAACAATGTTGTGGAAACATTTGTTTTTCTGGAAGTAAATGGCAAAAGCATTTCTTTGAGTTTCTGGAAAGAGAAAATCAAATCAAATTGTCAAATGCTTCTTGTGTTTTGGAACTCTTTGTCTTAAGTGGAAAATCAATAAGATAAGAGAAGGGAAACAGAGGATGGCCTTATCTGTATAAAGTCGTGCTATACACACTCAAAGGATATAAATCCATGTAAAGTCTCAATTCACCATGTTTATAACTAATTGCCTTAAATATTTCATTGGTGGCAGATTACAATAAACGTGGTTCTAAGAGAAACCATTGCCGCTATAAAACCAAGTTGATGTTATCAGTTATGTCTGTTAATTGCCTAGTTACAGAATTAAATTTAAAGAGAAAGTCTTAAGATGTGAAATATATCCAGAAAGCTGTTTCAATGAATTTTGCTGTTATGTTTATAAACTCCTCAATATAACATAAGATTGTTTTTTGTGGAATTTATATCAGTTGGGGTTGAAAATGGAAGAACCAAATACTATATTCATATGCTTATTAGGTGTGTGCTTACCTGACTTCTGTGCACCACACCTACCACATAGGTTTATCAGTGGTCCCAGAGACTCAGTGGGGTTTAAACTAATGTGGTAGTAATAATTCAACAATTTTGTGGGTGCAAAGAGAGGCAACAATGAGGGTTAATAGAATAATGCTGCATACATTTTGTTACCATAATCCATCAGTTTCAGAACATGTTCAAGGTATATGGTCTATGTCCCATCTACAAGCAATGTATATCTATCTATCTACCTAAATATATATAGTGAAGGATGGATTGAACCAGGGGTATTTTTGTTTTGGAGCGACTGAGATGTAAATGGGACCTTGGCAGTAACATACAAAAATATAAAGAATTATCTAAATATTGCATTAAGGGGAAACAACTGTTTTTCCCTTGGTTGATCATATTTGCTTAATTTGAAAAGTTGAAATATATGTTCTAGCCAACTATATTGATACTAATTTGTGTATTCAGATTGCAAATTTACCGAATTTTGGAAAGTTCAGTGATTCGTACGAATTGGATGAAAACAAAGCAATTCCGCATTCACTAGCTCTCTTAATCACTCTCTCATATGCTCATTCTTGTTCACTCTCTCACACTCTCTAAATGTTTCCATAGCCGACCACTTCCACTTCTGACGACCATTTCTGCTTCCGCATCTACTGCCGCATCTTCTTCTTCTTCATTTTCAATTTTTTTCCTTCTCTATTCTACCTTCAATCTTCAAACCTTGATCTGCTATCTTCTTTCTTCATCCGCTTCCCTGCCGACATAACCCTGCAACAACTTCCACCAAAATGGCGCTGCTGCAGTGACATTGTTCAATTTGGGAATAGGACATTACTGCAAGAGCTGCCATACTGCCCTCAGTTCAGTAGGCAAAATTATGGCGTTTGCCACAAGTGCCACCATTTTGAAGGAAGCTGCCGCCTGATTATGTCCGTGAAGAAAGAAGATAGCAGATTAAGGATTGAAGATAGAATAGTGAAGAGTAGGGAAAAGATCGTAGATGAAGAAGATGTGGAAGCAGAAGTGGTTGGCAGAAGTGGAAATCAGAAGTCAGCAGAGAAGGTTTTCCACCCAGTACGGATATCACATATTTCATTTGAACCCCTTATGTTCTGCTGTTACCCCTGTTTGCCACCCAGTATGAATATCACATATTTCATTTGAACCCCTCATCTCCTGCTGTTACCCCTGTTTTCCACCAAGTATGTCTATATCCTGCATGTCTCCATGCCCTGCTGCTCTCAAATGGTTACATTTTGGTGCCCTCTAGTCTAGTCTATTGCATTTGTTAGCCGAAGTGTGAAACATCTGCCTCCTGTATGCAATTACCTTATCTGACCACTTGTGGGGCAGCCCTATACATTCTCAGGCCTCACTTGGAAACAAGCTTGCTTGGAAATGTAGCTGCTGTGGCCTTAACCCCAGTGGCCTCATCATAAGTGGCTATTTAAGAGTTACACTGGAAGGAAACGACATACCAGGTACCACAGCAGAAAGAGGCTACAACACATTATCGCAACCAGATCAACACATCCTCAATCAAGCAGTCCTCGCCTATTGTCTCACTTCCCCAACTAATGACTAGATTGTAAGCTAGCAAGAGCAGGGTTCTCTTCTCCTTTGCACCAGTTTGTTATTGTGTGTGTTTTTGTATGTAAAATTGTTCTACTTACTGTAACAGCGCTGCGGAATCTGTCGGCGCTTTATAAATAAATAATGTAAATTGAGAGAGAGTGAGGGTGAATGAGTGTGTGAGAGAGTAAGTGTGAGAGAATATCTGGGCACAAATTTAGCCTCCCCCATTTTCAGCTGAAACAGATGAGCAGGGTATGATTACTAATTATCAGGGATGGATGCAGACTTGTAGCTTTTCACAATAAAGCGAAAAGGTACCTTCACTAGATATTATCAATTTATCTCCCATACAAATGCTATATTCTTTAAATAAATAAAACAATGAATATATTCTGATTTGGCTGTTTGCATTTCAATCATATCATCCATTCTACTTGGTTAATAGGAAATCGCAATTTTAGCAAACTCGTAGGTTGTACTATTCCTAATATTGCTTTCATTTTTTGTTAATTTTTGTAATTCAAATATTTAATTGATAAACTTTCATAAAAATGTATACCCATTACATTTAATGCACATTTACATTTAATTCACATTATGTTTAATGCACATAACTACAATAAAGCCTTTTTTCTTTGTTTTCACAACTCAAAATTAGATAGTGTATTACAAGTTTAATTAGCGATACATTTAAAGCTGGATAATCCCTTCTAAATTGAAGTAATATGTATTTTCACTTGTTTTATAATGCAATAACTGCTCAGCCATTACTGCAAATTCTCTTCTACTGCTAGAACTAAAGAAACTTTTCAATGGTATACCAAACACAAGCATGGTTGTAATCCTAATTTAACTTTGAAGTGAGATATTTCAGTTATGCTCTTTTTATCTACAAGAGTAGTATATCCCAATAAGGATACACAGAGAATAATATTAGATTTCACTACAAATGGCATTCACTCAGCTAGATTTCCTGTAAAGCAGACTACACATTGACTTTCCACACTACTTTTTCAAAGTCTCTACCGTGGAGCCGAGCTGATGTCGGCTTCGTGTTATGTGCATTTTATGCACAGATATCTAATGTTAGAACCATTTATAACAAGACCATTTGCAAGCAGTAAGGTAACTGCTTACCTAACGATTAGTAGTATCATATTGCAAGTTTGCAGTGGAAAAAGATTAGAACTCAAGTGAGGAAGTGTAGCATTACCACACACCATGACAATGCATCAAAAAATCTTGTACATAATTTTCTATTAAATCAATGTGTGTATGTGTAAATTATTTCTAAATGGTTTTGTTATTTAGAATTCAGAATTGCCTTTTCACTGGTTCTTTATTTTATGACATGTTTCTATTGCAGGAGCTCCCTCTGGTGGAACTTATGACATGATGATGGCATCTTGACAAGTTCCATGAAATTAAAACAGATGCGGTCAGGAGGTTTCATCTTGTGTACTTACTTAAAATATGGGCACTGCTTGCAGCCCAGGTTCTTTGTGGACTATGGAATATAGTATTTATATTATGTGTACACAATATTACACATGAGAGGACCTATAGTCTAATATGTCTTTATTAATGGCATCACCATTGAGTCTTGCGTGAAGAAGACATCTTACTAATAGGGTGGGTGCTGAGCAGAGCCAATAACGTTGCATGTTTATTTTGATGATGCTTGGCACCTTCAGTTGTACAAGCTTAGATTACATGATTGTTAAATATGAACACTGAATCAATCACCAATTCAGTTGCTTGCTATTACAAATCCAGATACGTATTAATTATACATCACATGATCATTTTATTATCTTTATAAACTGATTCATATATACTGCCAGAAAGATAAGTAATCAAAAGGTGTAAATTTAAAAGATGATCCATTTATTTTTTTTGTCCACTGGCTGAGCAGCAAAATAACCACCCCAAATGAGGCCCATCAGTGTACATCACAATTCTTACACGTGGCTGAGAAGGGTATGCAAGTGAGTTCTGTAACTATTACTCCATTCAGTGGACAGCTGTCTGACTGTCTCCAGCTCTACATCTCTCATGATCGTCAGCTAGCATATTTCACCATGTGCACCCTGGAATTTCAGGGTTGTCTTTAATTGTGCTCTTGGCAAGCCTCTGCGTGTAGTTTCCTTTAAATACCGCAAGCAAACCCAACCTCCAGCCATATATTCCCTCCTACCATATCAGTGCCACATTGCATACCTCTTCCCCATAAAATACATAAATACATTGCTATATCTTCCCTTCACTATAATAGGGCTAAAAAGCCACCTGTTGAGCACCTTTGGAATCCTGAGGAACTTGGGAGTTGGCCTTTCTAACTTACCTTAAAGAAGACCTTCAAGTATATTCAAGTAAATTTCAAATATTGTTGAACAATGACGATGATTTTCTGACAACTTGCAGAAAGGCAAAGACTACATAAGAATAGTGGGGAATATAGACAAGCTGGAGTAGTTATTTATCATTTTTATGGTTAGGCCATAACCCATAAACTAGATTAGTTCTTTATCATTTTTATGGTTAAGCTTTTATGGACTTACATAAAAGTCTTGTTCTTTTCAGACTGTACTCAATTCTCTTGCTCTCTTTCTCTTGAGTGGTAGCCATCCAAGGCATAGGGTTAGTTTTGCTGTAATGGACACTTTTAAAAATGTATCTGCTAATGTATCTGCCTATGGAGCACCAGCATTGACCTGGAAGTCAAAGGTGCTTTCAGGTGATGGTGAATGTCCCATGGTTCAGATATGTAAGTTGGGGACTGAAGTTGCTGCACTCAGTTCTTGTACACCTATTGAAGTACAAATTTAATATGCATATAGAATTATCATTATTTGAAAATAATAAGGTAAAATGACAATTGTTTATTTTGATATGGATGTGAGGTTATGAGCAAAGAGATCTGGTAACAAATCTTATTGTTATTTACAATATTTCACCAACTTGTAATCTAAATTTGTGTTGTCAAAAGAAACACCCTATGTGTTTATATATATGCTGGTATATGTATGAAGAGCCACTTGTGCATATTGTGTATATATATATACAATGCAAAGTGTATCACTAGTGACTAGTGTCATTAAAACCAGCATACATAACCCTCAATTAATGTTGTTCCTTTGTTTGGAATGGCACCATTGGTTTCAGAATTCTGATTGTTTCAACACAATTAATAAACATATAGTGCAAACCTTCTTTGTTTAGAAATAAGAACATTGTATCATATTTTCTTTTATTATTTCATAGATGTAGAGGTCTAGCTTACAAACTCACAAAAGTATTCAATTGTTAGAGCGGAGATACTATTTTATTCTTTTATTCTAGGAAAGTAATGTGAATTGTTTTAATAAATAAGATTTTATTAAAAAAAAGATTAAATATTTTTACATTTGTACAGAAGGCAAATCTGTCAACCACTGTAACTTGTAATATCTTACAGACTTCTACTCATCCAGTGAATAAAGACAGAACACATGGATACCTGGAGGAGAGTTGTGGCCCAAGAGAGTCAATGTACAGCTCCATTTAAAGGTGACTGGTGTTACAGCTTCTGAAATGTAGGTTCAGGTGTTTCTGAGATGTGTTGAAAATATGTAAGCAGGACAAACTGTATGCAAACACATTACTTGGTGTGATTGGACTTCAGAGAAAGGTCGTAGAAGCTGTCTTCAGCTATCGGTTCAGGTAGTAAGGTACCTAGGATCTAGCAGACCTAGTTTTGTATTTCTATAGGGAATATAATCTTCCATAAAAATTATCTGAACTCTTTTCCAAATCAAAGCATGCATCTACACAAGTTGTTTCTCACATGGCTACTGGCCTGGGAGACATTGGCTGCCAAAGAGAAATATTCCACACGAGATTCTGATTTCTGAACAATATTACACCTTTGTAACGGTTATTTTAACGATTATTTGGAACGGCTTTAAGATTCTTACATTCTGTATTTAGTGAATAAAGAATCCATAGGGGACTAAAAATTCACAGTTTATTGACAAAGAATTTTGGACTACATACATCGTTTCAATACTTTATTTTGTTTTGAAAAGTACATTTAATAGTTATATTTTTGGTTTATTAAAGTAGTCATCTACTATTAACATTTTATTGACTGGGCTATTTTAAAAAGATGGTATGAGTGAGATTTGACTAGATAAGTATGTTACATATCTTGTGTGAGTGACAATGAATATCTGGAGAAATTACCAAGAAAAAGAAGGGTATAATTAGAGCAGTTAATTTGACATTAATACAAAAGATTTAATATATGCTACTTCATTCTTGTTTCAAACAGCATTTTAATAAACAATATACTTAATGCTTGGTTATAAAGCATTGTTCATTAATAAACCATTTACTTGTAAAGTCTAAAAGGTGCATACCCAGCATTTAGTAAATAAGGCTCACATCCAGTCTCTTCTGAAATGAGGATTGTGGTAGAAAGAAATACACAGAGATGTAGGTCATGTTATTATTTTGTCTTCTCAAATGGTAGAAAACGAGTAATCTGACATACGCAAGTAGATTTATACACCAATTAACAAGTCATATTATGGAACAATTTCGGGTTAATATGTTATTTCTGCATACGTTTGTGAATAGAAGTATTTAAATACTGTGTATCACTAAGCCTAACAATCTAATAAAGATTTCTGGGCAAATTTTAAAAGCACTGAAAGTTTATAGTGGCTTACAGGCTATTTACTAAAATAATATTTGTCAGAACTTTTTGTTTGCTGTATGCAATGTTTCTTGTTTGATAAAATGGTAACTAAGTGCCTGTGTTATTAGTATAAATGCACCAGTGCAGTAAAAGAAATGATGCAGATTGAGACCTACTCTAGGAACCCTGCTAGTAAAGCATAGTCCTATGTTCTGTGTCACTAATGTGTAGCAGGGAAAGAAGGAGATGTGCGCCTTAGTATTGTACATCTCTTTCAGTGTCTTGTGGCTTGTCATATAGTCAGTGGTGGCACAATCATTGACTTTGTAAGCAATTTCATACATGACAACTTTCCAAGGCTAGTCCCCTGGAGCCATCCCTCTCGGTTTCCGGTTTCTTATGGGAGGAAGAAAAGGGTTGTGGTTAAATTAAATGGCAGAGCTAGCCACTATAGGGATGGGTGTAGCACTAATAGATTTGGTTGGGATCAAATCCTACTCTCACCTTTTGGTGTCAAGCATCTACACGGTATGTGGTTGGCAAAGTGGGCCTCAGAATGCCAACCACATGCCTTGTACAAGCTGGTGTTTTTGGGTGCCTTAAAGTGTTTAGGCAAACATATGAGACTTCCAGTGTAATGGAGGAAGATGGCTGTCAATAGGCTCAGGTGCCAATCGACAATCTCCATACAGTATAGAAAAGGATTTTTCCTCTTGTAGCTGAGCCTTGTGTGTTTAACTCTCCACATGAGACTTCTGTTAAAGAAGAAACACAATAAAAAACAGCGTCATTCACCCATCAGTAGCTTCTCTAAGTCTGAAAGGTAAAATTTGATTACTGCCTTTAGGCAGCAATTGGCTCATGAGGCAGCCTAATATGGCTGCTTGCTACTATGGTAACAAGTGTAAAAAAGGTCAAAAATCATAATCCCTGCGTGTGATTATTGATTATGACATCGCAGCAGCCCCCTAAAATAAAAAAAACACACAAGGGTTCATTTAAATACATTTATTTTATAAATGTTGAATTAAAAAAAATGGGTTCAAGAGCTTTTGTAGACTACAACACCCATCACTCCCACCTGTGATGAAGGTGGTGGGAGTTGTAGGCCTTAACAACTGGTGTAAAAAATAAATCTGTAAATTTGTATTTTCTATATTCCTTTAGCACAGTAACAGACATCTCCAACTCTCCTGGAAGTTCCCAGGAGCCTCCCGCATTTTAATAGCGACTTCCTGACACCCGCAGACAGACATCCTGGAAATAGAGCGAGTGAGGGAGAGAGTTCAATTATGACCATAATGCTCTGTGCTCTGGTCCTCATCTGTGGCACGTCGTGATTGGTCTCTAACCTATTAGTTTTCTCGGTAGGCAGGCACAAGAGAGACCAATCAGGACGCGCACAGCTCTCCTGGTTTCTCCAGAGCCCGTCTACCACAGAGGAGTACCAGCTCTCCCGGTTTTTCCACAGCATGTCTACCACAGAGGAGGACCAGGGCACAGGTACTGAGGGCTGGAGGACCATCATACATGTTCGGTGGAGGCAGGGTCCGGTGAAGCCACCATGCTGAAATTATTTTTTTCAGATTGGGATGTCTGTAATAATGCAATGTATGGCTACCAAGCAGGCCCGGACTGGGACAAAAAATAGGCCCGGGCATTTAAGACTGAGCAGCCCATTTTTATTTATTTATTTATTGTTAACCCAAATTCTGACAAATTTGATATACCATTTCTTGTTATCTATTAGTTATAATCAATTAGCATTACATCAATATATAATAAATGAATCATAATGTCATGCAATTTATAAAGCGCTATATCTGTAATGAAAGATTCAAAACAGTAACTAATCTTTGATCATTTAGTTGGAACTTAGAAAAAGAAATAGTGGCAGTGTGGCACTCCTTGGGTGGTCAGATCACCCTCACGATAAGTGAGTCTGTCAGTCACAGACTCACAGCACAGCAAGGAAGAAACCCAGACCTCGAGACCACCCCAACTGAATTGCACCACTAAAAAAAGTCATCATACACGGGATGCCTGAACCAGGGCCGGCCCTACAATAGGGCAGACTGGGGCAATTGCCCCAGGCGGCACTTTAGAAGGGGCGGCACTTTGCCGCCCCGAGCGGTTTTTTTTTTTGAAACGGAAGAGAGAGAGAGGGGCGCCGAGTGGTTTTCGTTTACCCGCTCGGCGCCCCCTCTCTCTCTCCTCTGCGGCGAGTCTCCCTGTTCGGTCTTGGTGCCGGCTTCCGCTTGTAATGCTGAGCGCCGGAAGTGGCGTCAATTTCCGGCGCTCAG
>VKOC01000002.1:31198630-31230799 GCA_009364415.1 Spea multiplicata | reverse complement strand
TCTTTTGAATTTATTTATAAATGATCTCCCAAGCTGCATTGAGAGCCATCTCACAGTTATTGCGGAAAAAATTAGGACTAATCTTGATGTGTCTTCTTTGCAGGAAGATTTAGACAGAGTTGGGGACTGGCCGTGCAAGTGGCAGATGAGGTTCAAGTTATGCATTATGGTAAAAATAATAAAAATGCAACCTATTCTTTAAATGGAATATCCTTGGGGGAAACTATTAATGGGAAGGACTTAGGAATAACGGTTGACAACAGACTTGACAACAGTGCACAATGCCAGCAAGCAGCTGCGAGGGCCAATAAGGTTTTGGCATGTATAAAAAGAGGTATTGATTCAAGCTTGGAGGATATTATCTTGCCTCTTTACAGGTCATTGGTAAGACCTCACCTTGAATATGCGGTACAATTCTGGGCACCGGTCCTTAAAAAGGACATTAAGGAATTAGAAAAAGTGCAAAGGAGGGCTACGAAATTAATAAGGGGATTGGGTGATACTAGTTATCAATAGAGACTAAAAAAGTTAAAATTATATACACTAGAAAAACGGCGTCTCAGAGGGGATATGATAATGTTATATAAATATATGCAGGGCCAATATAAAGAGCTCTTCAGTGACCTGTTCATTAACAGAAATATACAAAGAACAAGAGGTCACCCTCTGAGACTGGAAGAGCGCAGATTTCATAGACGACAAAGGAAGGGATTCTTCACAGTGAGGACAATTAAGGTATGGAATTCACTTCCAAGGGAGGTAGTGTTATCCAATACATTAGATACCTTCAAAAGGGGCCTCGATATTTTTTTAGAAAGGCATGACATACAGGGATATAAATAGAATAACATTAATATTTTAGAGCTTCTTGATCCAAGGAGAAATCCGATTGCCTCTTGGAGTCAAGAAGGAATTTTTTTCCCCTGATGGCAGAATGCGAAGTAGCTTTATTAGGGGTTTTTTTGCCTTCTTTTGGATCAAGAATAGGAAGGTTAGGTAGAAGGGTTGAACTTGATGGACTTGAAGGTTTTTTCAACCTTATGAACTATGTAACTATGTAATGCTACCTGAAACGTAATCTTTCCAAAACTGAACTCATTATCTTCCATCTCCACTCCAGTACCTGAATTCTGTATCACCATTAACAATACAACTGTCTCCCACAAGCCAGGCCTGATGCCTTGGGGTCATCCTTAACTCAAACCTCTCCTTCCCTCACATTCAATCCCTTGCCAGATCCTTCTGCACCCACCAAATCTCTCGCATCTGCCCATTCCTCTGTCTGGTTCATTCACTTACTACTGCAAGACACTTCTGGCTGACATTTCATTCTCTCTACTCTCTCCTCTGCATTCTAAATGTTGCTGCTAGGCTTATCTTCCTTGCAGGCTGCTTTTCTTCTGCTTCCCCCCTCTGTGAAATCCTCCGCGGCTCCCTGTTACTTTTAGAATGAAATTTAAAATACTTGTACTAACATATAAGGCCCTTGTTAATACTGCTCTTCCTTTTACCGTCTACAATTTTTCCAAAAGTTGGACCAGTTTCATTAACCGATCCTATGATTATTATAATTCTATTGATTCCTGTTGCTGAACTTTAGCTACCGTTTTTGACCACGCTGATCTCTGTAACCCTGACCCTTGGATTTGTTTATCGGACTGTGTTTTTGCGTAACCCTGACTTGGCTTTTCATCTATACTCGCAGCACTTACCGGATCTAACCCGGCTGGCTTTTGACAGTGAATATCTTACATACCGGGTTTCTCATCTCCAAACCGTACAGTGTGTTTGGTTATCGCTATGGCAGAGTCTGTCCTGGTGTGTGTGTTTTTGTGTGTCGGTGTAACAGAGCCTGTCCGTGTGTGTGTGTCTGGGTCTTGGTGTGGCAGAACCTGTCCTGGTGTATGTGTGTTTGGATGTTGGTGTGGCAGAGTCTGTCCTGGTGTGTGTTTGGGTGTCGCTGTGGCAAAGCCTTCCTGATGTGTGTTTTTGGGTGTAGTATGCAAAGCTGTCCTGATGTTGTGTTTTTGTTGTGTCGGTGGTACAGGCTGTTCGTGTGTGTGTGTTCTGGGTGTTGGTGTGGCAGAGCTTTCCGTGGTGTGTGTTTGGGTCTTGGTGTGGCAGAACCTGTCCTGGTGTATGTGTGTTTTGGTGTCGCTGTGGCAAAGCCTGTCCTGATGTGTGTTTTTGGGTGTCGCTGTGGCAGAGCCTGTCCTGGTGTGTGTATTTGGGTCTTGGTGTGGCAGAGCCTGTCCTGGAGTGAGTGTGTTTGGGTCTTGTTGTGGCAGAGCCTGTCCTGGTATGTTGTTTGAGTGTTGGCCTGGCAGAGCCTGTCCTGGTGTGTGTGTTTGGGTGTCGCTATGGCAGAGTCTGTCCTGGTGTGTGTGTTTGTGTGTTGGTGTGGCAGAGCCTCTCCTGGTATGTATGTTTGGGTGTCAGTGTGGCAGAGCCTCTCCTGGTGTGTGTGAGTGTTTGGGTGTTGGTGTGGCAGAGCCTGTCCTGGTGTGTGTATTTGTTCATTTGTTTCCTGACACTTTACTTACTGTAGGAATAAATTTAACTATTTAATTTTTACTTATCCAGAGATAAAATGCCCTCCTGAATTTATAGTCCCTTCAAAGGACAAAACATTCCAGGCCCAGAAATCAGTGAAAAGTAAAGGTTTTAATCTGCATATTTTATTAAAAAGGATTTGTGGCACTAAATTGTGGAGGTAACCCCTGTGGTCCTACACTGCTGTGCTAGTACATTAGCATGCAAGAGAAAAACAAGAAAAGAGGGTTTGTGCTGAAGATCAATTGTTATTTAATGTTATGATATTTTAATGTTAATTTAATTATGGTCATCTAGAGGTTATTCTAGATGGAGGTTAGTAAACAAGATTATTACGCTTGTGTTTGAAATAAACACTTGTTAATCCCACTATTGCTTTCATGTATGTTAATGGATGCAAGGGGGATGCCTGACTTGACTCTTCCCTCGGTCATGTAAAAAAGGTATTACTACTACAGAGCTGCCTCCCACAGACTACTACAGACCTGTCTCTAATGGGTTCTAAAACTCTATATTTTAATCTATGTATTGTCTTGTCTTTATAATATTTCTGACATGGACATAAGAGAACATAAATTACAGCTCATGTATAACATCTAATATGTCCTCACTAATAAACCGAGTCAGTCATTTCTGTATTATGCATCTAATATCTCCCCACTGTTGATTAAATTGAGGGATAAACCTCACTGATGCATTAATTAGATCTTTTCTTTCCTTTTTTTGGAAATTGGAGTTCACTATGAATAACCTCAGTGATTATATACCGCTTTATATTCTTTCTCTTTAATTAAACCATTTATCAGAGTGTCACCCAAATTTTGAAGTAACAATGTCTGTATCTTATTCATGGGATTATAATCAAGTATTTAATATTGTGACTCATCTCTAAATTGACTTCTAATTTCAAAAAAATAAAAACTCTCAAACTACCACATTGCCATGCTTATCAGACTGTTTAAAGACAATGTTTGGCATTAGCTGTAAGGCCTTCAGTGCCTTATGATGGTGTGTTGAAAAATTGCCCTCTGTTTTTGATGTTAACCATAATGCATCCAAATCATCCTCAGCCAGCCTGACAAACGTGGCACCACTAGGATCCACATACAGTTGGACATATATATTAAAGTTGTATCCAAATCACTTTTATGCTTACTAGGATTATCATCCTGCCAAAAAAAGTCTCATTGAGAATAATTGCAAACAAATATACCGTATTTTCTGGCATATAAGAAGACTGGGCGTATAAGACTTTTCCAGTTAAAATATAGAGTTTGGGCTACACTCACCGTATAAGACTACCCCTCTACCCAGTATACAACAACCAGCCAATCACGGCAAGCGATGTACCAATACGGTAAATCTTTTTTAACCTAAAATTTATCAAGGGATCCTAAGAGGGTGAGAATGTCAATCCTTTTGCTAAAACCTCAATTTGTATTGGTGTTAATTCTATCCTGGATAGATTTACAACTTGTAATTCCTCATTGTTGTTCGGAAGAATCTTTCTCTTTTGGCAATGGATATCTATGTTCTACCTTCCCGTCTGGTTCTACATCGTTGATACCTGGAATTCTACCTCTTCTCTCCAGTCCTGATTCAGATTCTAATATGTATATAAATGTGCGCCACCAGCAAACACTCTAGCTTGTAGACAGCACAAACCAATAAATCATTAATATTAGTGATAACTTAGGCAGTGGACTGTGCAATGTGTGCACCCCATTCCTTTGTTGCTGCTGTTGCTAAATCTCCATCCTTACTCTGAGGGACCAATTCTTTTATTTTTTTAATATTGGGGATATTAAGTTATGCACCAAAAAGCAGGATATGTCTTTCTGTCTGTGATTGCTCTGTGCCCTGCTTCAGTTGCTGCTGAATCTGATTCATTACCTGAGGGATCAATTCTTTTAATTTTGGAATATTGGGGAATTTTAGCTGGACATGTCTGTCTGTACATGCCTCTCCTATGCCCTGCATTTGCTATATGCGGCTCTTCTTTCTTACTCTTGGGGATCAATTCTTGTTTTTTTTTCTAATATGGGGAACATGATCCAGTTTTGTGTCTTGATATGACTGCCTGAGAGTGCCTGCACTATACCCTGTCTTGTTCTTTTTTCTAATATGGGGAGTTTTCTAATATGGGTGCCTGCTTTGTGCCCTGCCTCTGGAGATAAATCTTTTTCCTTACTCTTTGGGATTAATTCTTCTTTTTTCTAATATGGTGGAGACAGTTCAGTATTGTGACTGGATGTGTCAAGCTGTTAGCAAATGCCCTGTGCTGTGACTCCGTGGCTCAATCTCCTTCATTACTCTGGGTTATAATTTTTAAAAAATGTTGTGGAAATTCAGTCCTGTACCAAGTGGCTGGATGCCAGTGCCTGCCCAGGCTCAGTGCTCTACTGCTGCTGCTCCCGTGTCTCCTTCTGTGGGTGCATGCCCAAGTCATATGGCTTACTACCACTGCTCCTCTATTTCCTTCTTTATTCTGGGACTTTCTTTTCTTTTTCTAATATTGGGGGAAATTCACGCTTGTACCATATGGCAGCCTACCCTGTGCCCTGACTTGGTTATGTTGCTCCCGTGGATCAATCTCCTTCTTTGCTTTGAGGGATCTCTAATTTGGGGCAAATCTAGTGTCATGTATAGTAACGCTGGATGTGTGTATCTGCCAGTGTCTACCCAATGCCCTACTACCGCTCCTGCTTCTTTATCACCTTCATCATATGATGCTGATGTTGATGGTCCTGCAGTGCTAAATCAATCTCTTTGTAAACCTTGATATCGTCCTGCGGTAAGTGAAAGGTGAGTCCTTATCTACCTTAGAAATATAACAAAGAATATATATATATATATATTATATATATATATATATATATAATCTGTGCCATACCTATTTTAAGGAGGCAAAGAAACAGGGTGTGATAGAGAGAGATTGCAGTATTAAAACACAGGTATATATATTGTAGTTTACATTTGTTTTGTCAAATGTCATTCCACTTACCAACTTCAGACATTTCAGGGACACTGGCAGTGTAAACTTCTTTTGTAAATTTTGGTTCATTATCATTAATGTCATGTATTTTTATGATAAATTCAGATTCAGGTTCCACTTGTCTTCCAGTTCTCTTGTCTATTGCTTTGGCACGAAGCACATACAGTGACTTCTCTTCTCTATCCAACTTCCGCGCTGCTTGAATATCTCCAGTATTTTCATCAATAATAAACAGACTGCCGGCTCCATCGCCTGATAATATGTACTTTAAATTTCCTTCTCCTTTATCATGATCAGTATGTAACTAAAAACAGAGAAATAAGAAAATGTATTACCATATATATCTTTATCAATACATTGTTCTAATTTTACAAATCACATTATAAACAGAAAAGTTGAGATTTTACCATCTGCAAGATTTATACATACTTAAACATTCTACATTTGTGCTACCATAAATGTTCTTTCTCCACTTCATTTCCCTTCTATTAAGAAATTGACCACCAACCTAAACTTTGTGTACCCTTTAAAAAATATATTGTGCTCTTTAATTCCATACTAGAGAACATATGCTTCTTGCATTTGGCAGCCACAGGAACACTTGGTTTGCAGGCCAATACCCATAGAGATTTGGTGTACTTAGGAACTTCCCAGGATGGTTAACTAGGAGCCCTTTGGCTCCTAAATAGAGAGTGTAAAAATGATCCAGACTTTCACTTAAGCAGGGGTTAATGTTAGTTTCCTAACATGTATATAACCCATAGAATGTGACTGACAGTACCAGTGAATTCCCAAGTATATGCGATGATAATATGGTATTATCAATGCTGATTTAAACATTAAAGTAAGAGGGTGACATAATTTATAGCTGTAGTGCAAGCAAAACTGCTATATATTTGCAAGTTTAGCGTAGCTAGTTGAGAGTAATCACTTTTAGACAACTGGTATAAGAACACTGTATATATGTATCATATTTAGGTTTTAAATATTTTTTATGGAATACCAATTTTTTTATTTCATTACATTCCAGTGATATGTAAGATTTGTTTCAGGTTAGAATGGTACAAGGTACCAGGTCGACACCCTTGTCCACTTTTTTATTTTTGCTGGC
This sequence comes from Spea multiplicata, assembly GCA_009364415.1. NCBI lineage: Eukaryota > Metazoa > Chordata > Amphibia > Anura > Pelobatidae > Spea > Spea multiplicata. The sequence continues at coordinate 31,224,140 of VKOC01000002.1, read as the reverse complement.
CAAAGAAATGTATATCCTATCAATACAGTAGTGTACCTAGCAGCAGGCGAAGGGGGGCGGTCCACCCCAGGTGCCGCTCATCAGGGGGGTGCCACCACACCGGCACCCCTCCAGAGATAGACAATAATGTCGGCTGCTAGAGGAACAGACTCAGTTGGAAAGATCAAGGATCTTCCTCTAACCAGATTAAACCCAATCAAGACCTCCGATCCTGCTCCTCTGCGATGCGCGTGGCAACTGCTGCTGTACGTCGTGATTTGATGTCATATCCCTGCGCACAACACTGAAGCCACGCGCCCAAAGCCTTCCGCACTCACTGCACCGGAAGGACAGGACACAGAAGAAGAGTCAAGAGGAAGAATGAAGAGGAGGAAGAGGAAAAGGAGCTATATCGGGAAAAGTGACAGAGGAAAGGTAGGAAAACATTCAGTGAAAGTGGATTAGTAAATGTGGATTAGTAAATGTGTGAGAGTGATGGGTGTTATGCTGTAGCCTGTACCATTACCAATGTCTTGTTCAGTATATAATTATGGGAGTTATGCTCTAAAGTACATCATAATTCCCACCACTATATACTATGCCAGACATTACATGAATATAGGTATATGAATGAGTGAATGAATGTTTGTCAATGAGTGTGTGTGTGTGATAGCATGGATGTGTGTTGGGGGATAGCATGGCCTAGGGAGGGTATAATCATACTCCTATCATGGCCAGGTTCCTGCATGTACTGATTACTTGGGTATGATAGGTGTGTGATTCCTGTTGTCAATCATATATATTAATATTGTTATTGGATTTTTCTGTCCAATTTTGGTGTGTTAACCACACTTTTATTAAATGTAAGTAAGTAATTATATATATAACAGCAATCACACTCCTATCTTGCCCTGGTTCAAGCATTTATGGGCTGCCTGGGCATGATAGGAGTGATTGTTGTTAGCAATCATATATATATTAATATTGTTATTGGATTTTTCTGTGCGTTATTGTAATTTTAGTGCGTTACTTACTTTAAATAAAAGTGTGTTTGTTTTTTTGATTTTTTTATGGTAATTTTCTTTTTCAGCCAAGTGAAGGCTGAATTTTCAGTTTCGGTCCAAAATTTTCATTTCGGTGCATCCCTATACTAAGCCAGACACTGAAGTGGTAGGGGTTATTCTGCATTATTGTCAATGTCTGGCTCAATGTATAGTGATAGTGATTACGCTGTACCACCTTCAATGTTTGCCTCAGTACATAGTGACAGGTGTTATGCTGTACCCCCATCAATGTCTGCTTCAGTACATGATAACAGTTATACTGTACCCCCCTCAATGTTTGCTTCAGTATATAATGATAGAAGCTATGCAGTTTAAAAATGTGTGTGTGGGGGTGCCACATACAGGATCCGCCCTAAGTGCCAAATACTCTAGGTACGCCCCTGTGTCAATATGGAACTTCTGTTGTAGGACATACAGGATTCTGAACTGGTCATTTACAATCCTTTATTTTAGGATTTTATTATGGGGAAGAAGTGATGCGGTAGGAGATGAGGGCTTATGATTTATAACTGGCTTTCCACCATCCACAGGGGTGTGTCGTTATATTAACAATTCCAACCCCTAAACATCATGTTGGAAGCGCAAAATGTTTCTTTACTGTTAAATGCATATTTATACATGTATATTTAATTGTTGTCTGCGCTCAAGTTTTTCAGTATGGCTAGTAATGCCCAGGCATGCTAGCAATATGGCTAGTAATGCCCAGTCCTGTAATGATCATCACTAGCAGCAGATGGTGAACGTGTCTCTGGTACTTCCTGTTGTAATTCAGCGAGATCCCTTAATCCACTCTTTATTTTTCTTTTCAGCCAGACTGGATTATTATATAAATGTTTTTATAGAATAACAATAAACATTATGTTTTAGTGCAGTTAGCACCTTTCTGGGTATTGTTGGTAACCATTGGAGTCACCCCAGGTACTTTGAATATCCTCTCCAGAAAATCAGCTGTAAAACAAGTGTGATATGCAAAGAATCTTAAGTAAGTACAAACCAAGTTTGTACTGATGTACACTATATGACTTAAAGACTATGGACACCTGACATCACACTTACATTAGTTTGTTGGCCTTACCATTCCAAAATCATGGGGATTAACATGGAGCCCCCCCCCACTCACTTGAAGCCTGCATTTTTCTGGGAAGGCTTTCCATAAGATTTTGGAGGGTGCTTGTGAGAATTTGTGCCTATTCAGTCAAAAGAACATTTGTAAGGGCAGGCACGAATATTTTACAAAAGCCTGACTTGCAATCAGTTTTCAAATTTATACCAAAGGTGTTCAGTAGGGTGAAGCTCAAGGCTCTGTGGAAGCCACTCTAATTCCTCCACATAAAACTTGTCAAACCATATCTTTATGGAATATAACATATATAAAGATTTTATCAAGTAAAGCATCAGGTTTCTTTAAAACAGGATACATAGAGTTTAAAAGCTATTTTAAAATATGTTTACAGCAAAACACAGAAAGATCCTAAAATATATAGGATTTATGGTTTAAATTGAAGTATTTTCTATGACAGAAAATAAGACTCACTAGAGTGCGGCACACAAGCTAAATTAGAAAATTACAATTGCAATCTGTTCATAATAATTGATCTTTATGAAGCAATGAAATCTTCTGGCACCACAGCCTTTGATATTTGGCAGGCATTCCTCATTCATAAATCAACCAATGCAACTGAAATCTAATCTATCCACTTCCATATCTCCGTTGTTAACTCTTCTTTTAGCAATTTTAAATGACATGTTGAAAGAATGCCTAAATAATTATGCTGATAATACGTGGTAGATTATATATATTATAACTATATATATAAGTATAAATATATATATGTATATATATGGTTTGTCAAAATACATTTCTTTAAACTATAGACAGTACATGATTAGGCTTGGGCTTAAATAAGGACACATAACCAATAAACAACTGTACAACACTGCAGGATATGATGTCGCTATATGAAGCCACAGTTAAATCTTATTGTGGAAATATGGTACTCATAAAGTTCTTCCAGGTCAGGCCATTTAGCGGTCCCGCTTTACCTCAGCTGTGACCCAGCCTGCGACATGACTTAGAGCTATGCACACTCATAATACATACATAGTTCAGCAATTCAGCAAATCAAAACAGTTTTATTCTACACCTCTGCATCATAAATTGGACAATATTACTGGCAGAATAATAAAGCTTAAATACACAAGTGTGGGTAGGCTTAGTGTCCCAAATAGAACCAGATCACCATACTCTTCAATCTATCTATGTTCATCTGACATCAATTAACTTTGTGAATTGGGTAGTAACACAAAGTGAAAGCTGAAATTATTTCTATGCTGTCATTACAACATCACAAGGATATGAAAAGAAGTATTGATAATGGCGTGAAGGAAACCTAAAATGAATAAATATTTAAACATATCCCTTCAGCTATTTCATTCCACTAGTCAAATAGTTTCATTATTACAAATACTATAATTCTATACAATTAAATATATTTTTTAAAGAATACAGGACAATGTGAAACAATAAACATTAGATATTATTACAAGTATATACATAAGGAACTAATTGGCAGAAAGTTTAGTATACATGTAAGAGTTGAAAACCATAGTAAAGCAGAATATATTTGTGTTTCAACCAATGAGAAAGCATTTGAGAATAATTGTTAAACTGATTCTGTATTCCTTCACGGGAAGTTAAAATGCAGCAATACCATTAGAAACACAAGCACAGCATTTTCTTACAGTATAATTCACTGATAGAAATCTTCCAAATTGTGTCTTGTGGAAAAAGAGATCAACAGCAAAAGCTGTTTTTCAGAGAATGACATATTAACGTTCTACCAAGCAAGCAACGTAAACCGGTCAAACAATAACTTCACATCCCCATCTAGAGGTACAGGATATGGTATCAACATAAAGAGAAAACATAAACATAAAACAACCAAACCATTACAGAAATGCACAAGAATAATTAAGTACCAACAGGGGCCAATGGCTCCTAACTGTGATTCGCATATAGATGATTCTTGCAACAGAATTAAATCTCTCTCTCCAACTGTTATAGGACTTCCTACAACTTTAAGATCCATAAAAGCCAGTAAAACTGCATTGTCTGCATGACCTAAATGAAATATTGGGGCATAATTAAAGTAATATATACATATATAATATATATATATATATATATATATATATATATATATATATATATGTCACAGTTTGCCAAACTGTATATTATGGTTTAAATTATTTTAATTGTATATGCTAGCCTCCTTTTAGACAGCCTAGAATGTGTTGGTACTTTTCTCCATAAATACTAAAAGTATCCTTGATAATGGTCTGTTGTGATTTATGAACACAACGCTGACATTGTGTCACTATAAACATTAGCATTGATAGATTTTTGTAAAGTACCATGAGTGGAAGTCGTATTATAGTGGCATATAAAATATGAAGGTTGATAGGTTGGGAACTGATAAAAATATTGGGGGGATCCAGAGATGATGGTATTGGGAAAAGGGGATCCTATGATAGATATATATCCCCTTGTCCCAATACCATCATCTCTGGATCCCCCCATAATTTTGTATCAGTTCCCAACCTAATATATATATATATATAATATAATATATATATATATATATATATATATATAGTCATGTTTGTATTTTTGATCTACAAACATTAAGCTAGCATAGAGAAAAGCTAAGCTTTTAAGTAATTCTTCACCTATTAATTTTCCAGCTAAATTACTACCATAATGTATAGGTGAAATGGTACTCCTTACTAAGTTACACACTGTCATTTTTCAATGACAGGTGTACTTTAAACACAAACATGCATAAGGTGGATTTGTAATTAATATGCATTGCATATTTTAATCAGTAAACAACATTGCATGGTTCATCTAGTGTACTAAAAATACTGAAATATTACTAGAAAATACCCCTAGAATAGCATCACCATATGTTAATATTTGCAAAAGTACAAATAATATGATATGTATTTTGAGTCGTCTTAATCTTGGAGCCAGTGAATGTCATAGCATAAAATGTACAATATGTCAATGAGATGCACTGCAGTGAGTGTGATACAGCTGTTGGAATATATACAGAAAAAATCAGCAAAAACAAGAGCATATTAATGTTGTCTTTACTCCATCTGTAAGTGTGAATTTGAATGTAATTAGAGCTCTACAAAATCTCCTTCTATAATATCGGCTGCTTGAAAAAAATACAAAAGATAACCATCTTACACCCAGCATGTGGTGCATATGGCAAAACTGCTACACAGCATTAAATTTACTCTATAAAATAATATATTCACTATAAATAGAAAGCATTGGGAATTTCTGGAAAAAAGCATAAATTTTTTTTGCTACCAATATATTTCTGTGCAAACAGTATTTCAGTGATTTCATTTTTGCCACAAGCTCATTTAAGTACATACCTGTCATTACCAATTAATAACAAAAAAAACACATTGTAACTAGGCTGAGCATTTTAAACAGATATATTTTAATTTTTTTATTTTTTTTTACACAAATGGTCAAGCATTTTAAATAATACATGATAAAAAAATTAAAAAATTAAAAGCTTTTAAATACCACATACTCCCAACAGACAAATAAAATAGAAAAATCTTTTGCGGGTCACAAACTGAAAATGATTACAAAAAATGTGCAGCTACAGTTTCATGTCCAAGCTGCATTGCCGAGTGAATTAGTGAATTCAACGCATGTACTGAAAAGTTATTGTAACAGCCCAAGCAACAGACAGCACTAATGATGAGGTGACAACAGGGCTGACTATTATTGAAAACACATCAGTATTTAAACAGTACAAGGGCATACTTTACATACAATAGTCACAACAAACCACACATAGTTCTCCATCAGGCTTGGTATTTGGACTCGGCCCACATCAGCCCAGTATGGGGTCACTATTGTAATCTGTGGGGAAGATGGTAAACACAGGCGGTTCCCTGATTTCTGGCTTAAACCTTCTGGATATCAGATCCTGGTGCAAATACTGTCCATGGAGGTCTCTGTCCTGTAAGTCCTGACCCGATAGAGAGTAAAACACCATGCCATAAACCCTCTCCCAAAATGCAGGTGCCTCAAATCTGCATCTAAGCTCCACAGTCTTTAGAGTCGCTAGTAATTGGGGAAATATGGCACTCCATACCAGGGGGAAGATGTAGTCCCCATGGACGCCCTGTAACCACTTCCCCAAAAACAGAACACCTTCCAAGGCCAGGGCCCAAAGTCTGTAGGAAGGAGGTTGGCCCCCAGGTCCCTCCAGGAGCCCAGGACAGGGAGCCTTCCATGACATGCGCCATGACAAGCTCTATTTTGTTTCTATTTTTGCTCTATTGAGAGATTTTTGTTTTTTTGTACTGTGTTGTGGAGGAATATATTTTTACATTTAGTAAAAAAGGTGAAGTTTTACTGCCATGGATAGTCTCTCTCACTGCCTTTTATCGTTAACAGGTAATATTCCTTTATGCCCTTTTGAGATTCTATGTTTTCCTTTTTGACGTCTTTAATAGTCACAAGCATTTTATAAACCTATTCACGAGTAGCTTTTCATCTGGTTGGTAAACCTTAGAGATTTTGGTAATACTATATTGGCAAAATGTATGCAGTAAATATATTGTGTGTTGGTGGAGTGTTTGTGACTTTTCATACAGACCAAGGAATGGATGAACATATATATTTTCATCCTTTAACAAATGAATCAGCTGTCAGTCACAATATGAGGAATAATAGAAAATATATTGGAATGGAGAAAATGACTGAAGGAATATGGTAGCAAATACATATAATTTAAAATAAAATATACACTTCTTTGAAAACTCACAATGCATTTCATAGTATAGCTTCCATAGTCTTCACGTCATATGTAGCATTTTTCTTTTACAAATACTTTTGATATATAATTTTCATAAGGATCTTCCCTCCTTTGCATGCTTGTTATATTTAGAATTAAGCAATACATCTTTATGCTTTAATAATGTATAATTTATCCTAATTCAAGCGCCTACGGCGACCAATAAGGACTTAATACTGAGCAACTCATTTGTTGTTCAGAAAGCCTTGGATCTATGAGTACAAGGGTAGCATGAGTAGGGATGCAAACAATCTGTAGTAATAATCCTTAGGAAAAAAAAGGAGCATAGGGTTAAGAAATAATAAGCAGTTTTGATGGAGCTGCAGGAGGAAGTTATGTCAGGGTTACTGACCAGATCTGATTGTAACACCCAACTTAAATTTAATAATGTTGCCACTTTTGCAAGTTATTTTATTGTGTGAGGAAAGTATTTGTAACACATGCTATTTGTAATGTGGTATTATTCCTAAACTTACATGTTCAAAATTTAGATAAATATTATTTTATCTAAGGTTTGATGAGATTGCCTTTGCGGAGAAGTAATGTATCAACCTTCCCATTTTGGCCATGGGTTAATCAAAGTAATTTCTTGGACTTGTTGACATTAAAAATTCAAGCTATTGCACAACCTATGAAAGTAGAGTTTGTCAGAACAGTTGTGGGACCTTTTCAGAAAATTGGAAGATCAGTTTAGCAGGAGACTGATTGAGAGAAACAGTAATCCAGCCCCATGCTAGATGCCCTCTCGACAGACCAACAGACCAAGGCCAGACAGCTGGTAGAGATAAACATGGGCTTATAGTTTGAAGTTTAGGGCTGTGTACTCTAATTGTCATAGTTAATCAAATGTTGGATGAGATGACATGATGCTGCCTTCACATAGTAGCACAAATGGTAAAAACAGTCATTGGATAATGTCAGTGTGCAGTTGTGTGCTGTAAGGAACTCTACTTGTATATATTATTTTGCGAATAAATGTTATGACTGTTATTACCCACATTTTGTGAAGTGATTATGTATAAGCAAATCCTGGGTGAGCCACTGGTTGATATCGCTCCATATTTACCCGTCTGCAACGCCAACCAACGCCAGCCTTAAAGTGCCACGGTCACCTCTTTGTCCCCAGTCTCCCCTGTCAGGGGTATGCCCTTAAGACCAAGTCCACATTTCTTTAATTCATTATAAGTCAAGAAGGAAGCAAGCATTGCAATATAATGTATCATAGCTAAAAACACAAAGAGAAAAACTCTCTGAAATGGCATAGAGCAATTGTCAGAAAAAAATTATATATTTTCAATGGGGCATTCATTTAAAACTAAATAAAGATAAAGTATTTAAATAAATTAACAAATTACTGTATAGTTACTTTCCTTAATAGACAAATTGAGGGCATATACTGTACATTCACAAAAACACCAAGCCCCTTTGTATAAATGACAAGTGTTACGTTTTACATATTAAATGGGTATGTATCATTCTCCATATAAATAAGTTACATTAAATGCTCAGTTCTTTTAGACACATCTTGTACTAACTACTGTTTTGTTTACCTAGAAATCTGAGCTCAAATGACAGCTGGTAAGGGATTACAGAAGGGCATTGTAATATATATGTTACATCATTCTGTCAGTCACGTTGTAGAGTTAAACTCTTCCAGCTGGTTAATGCTGTCATGTACAATCTGCTACATATGATGTTCTTTTGTGACATTATGTACACTCCAGTTTGGCTAGTGTGTATGTGTAATTCATTACAATAAATTTACCGTTCTCACAAGTAAATAAGATCATGGAATATATATATATATGCATGTTCATTAACATATTATATTTTATAAATTTAACCAATAATTTTGGTAGTTCTTAAGTTAGTTAAATGACAAAGAGAAGTAGGTGAGAAACAGGGATGCAAAAAAATGTCTTTTTAACAGTCATCCTGTTCGCATTATACATAACAAAGAAATCACCCAGGCTACTAAATTAAATGCTTTTTCTTCTTTAAAATATACCTACAGTTGTGCGAAAAAGAAAGTACGCCCTTTTTGAATTCTATGGTTTCACATATCAGTACCTAATAGCAATCATCTGTCCCTTAGCAGGTCTAAAAAATAGGTAACAATCTCAGATTAACAACAGATGACATATCACACATGGTCAGGAGTTATTCAACAAAAATAAAGCCAAAATAAAGAAGTCATGTGTGAAAAACCAAGTTCACCCTTATTGCTTCCATAGGAATTCAGATTCTAAGTGTAATGGTATGTTGAGGAAGGACCCCAGATGGCGGAGTAGCCAGGCCAAACAGGAACCAGAAAGTCAGAGAACCAACCGGGTCAGACAGGTAATCAGGATAAGCTAAATCAGAATCCAGAGACGAGGTCAACAAGCCGAATCAATACCAGACGAGCAGGAATCAGGAGCCGAATCAGAGAGACAGGAACGAGGTCAACAAGCCAAGTCAAACCAGAGCAGTCAGTCACAATCAAATGCAAGCAAGTAGCAAAAATACACCAACCAAGGGTGACCCAGAAGAGGAAGTCCAGGTTTAAATAGGGAGAGGAGGAGGTGTGTCCTGCATGAAGAGGTCACCCGAGGTTATAAGAGCATGTTACAAATGTAACATGCAATATTAAGTTTTGACCACACGGTCACCTGTTTGCTGCGTGGTCGGCCATGCGGTGAAGACTCCGACCGGGTAGCGGTGGTACTCGCTGCCCGAGAAGCCGCCTTAGTAGGAAGCGTCGCAGGGGCAGCCATGGAGCGGGACCGGAGAGGCAGGTAAGTCCTTACACTGTACATTAAAGCAGGACTAAGGTAGGGCTCGCCAGGGCAGCAGGCTTCAGGCCTGTAATCCTGTGGTCCTGATTTCATTCTGCAGTGTCTGGGACAGAATTGTTTGCATGCACAGTAGCGCTGTCCGTAGAAGTTGGGAGTTATGTTGAAACGTTGATCATGCAAATATAATATAAAGAAATCAAGACAAATGAAAATATGGTCTAAACCTCATATATTATATTATAGCTCTAAAGGAAATGAGTTACCCGTTACCAATAAAAACAACAGTATGGATTATAGACATAGGGTAACACAGGTAAGAATTAAAAAGAAGGAAAAGGAGGACACAAAAGAGAATAGCAATTTAAACATACAGATAGGAGGTGATATGTTAAGGAAGATAAAGCAGAATAAAAAAAAACAGATTAGTAGTATGTAGAACGGAGAGGAAACTACAGACCTTTCAACATGTTTCTTACTCTTAATATCAACACCATATACTTTTAGTGATAGTAGATTAGAAATATCATGACTGTAGCCTCGATTTCCGGGCTAGGCTTAACCCCCCCCATTAACCCCAATAATGACACCACACGCCATTGGATAAGAAAAAGGCCACAGACAATTCTATTTATTAAAGTCATTGTCACGCCAAAACCTGAAACAATAAACAGGTGCATTAACAAGGACAAAGACTCAAAACACAAACATGTAAATATATACAATAAACACACCAAGCTTGCCAAGTATTCCAGGTACCATAACCAAATACGACTTAAGGAAGGGACATACCCGGATGCTCCCACCCTGACCTGAGGTTCCCAGCACTGACATCCAAGAACCTCCCACCTGTTTTTACCAACAATTCACTTCCCACCACATTAATCCCCTGGATACCTGGCAAGCTGCCGCCCCACAGACTGTGACAAAAACACCACAAACCCATGTATGGATTTTGCATTGTCTTTTTCCACTTGTGCACAAGGCAGAGACGGACAGTAATGTGGTAGGCTCGGTTGGGGAGATCAATGGAGCGGGAGGTCTGTTAATGCAGACCTTCGATCCTGCTCCCTTGCGATGCGCGTGGCAACTGATGCTGCGCGTCGGGTTTTGGTGTCATATCCCGGCACACAACACTGAAGCCACATCCACCGCCTTCCGCGCTCGCTGCACCGGAATGACACAGAAGAGGAAGAGCCAAGAGGAAGAACGAAGAGGAGGAGGAAAAGGAGCTATAGTAGGAAAAGTGACAGTGAGAGTGGATTAGTAAATGTGGATTAGTAAGTGTGTGAAAGTGATGGGTGTTATGCAGTAGCCTGTACCATTGCCAATGTCTTGTTCATTATATAATTATGGGAGCTAGGCTCTGAAGTACATCATAACTCCCATCACTATATACTATACTATACTAGACATTACATGAATATGAGTGTATGAATGAGTGAATGAATGTTTTTGAATGAATGTTTGTGAATGAGTGTGTGAGCATGGATGTCTAAGTGTGGGATAGCATGGCATAGAGAGGCTGTAATCTAATTTTCTATTATGCCCAGATTCCAGCATGTACTGGCTGCCCGGGCATGATAGGAGTTTGATTGCTGTTAGCAATCATATATATATATATATATATATATATATATAATATTGTTATTGATTTTTTTGTTCAGTTTTGGTGTGTTAACCACACTTTTATTAAAAGTAACACACCAAAAGTGGATAGAAAAATTGTGAAATTGTGAAAAGATTGCCTACACCACAGCAATGTTTGCCTCAGTATATAGTGATAGGTTTATGCTGTACCGCGTCAATGTCTGCCTCAGTATATAATGATAACAGTTATGCTGTACCACCTCAATGTTTTGCCTCAGTATATAGTGATAGGTGTTATGCTATACCACGGTCAATGTCTTCCTCGGTATATTATGATAACAGTTATGTTGTACCACCGTCAATGTCTGCGCCAGTATATAACGATAGAAGCTATGCAGTTTTAAAATGTGTGTGGGGGGGGGGAGGTGTCACATACAGGATCCGACCCAGGTGCCAAATACTGTAGGTACGCCGCTGATCAGAACATGACATCTCTGTGAGTCGTTGGTAGTGGCTAAAATTGTACTTCACGTTAGGTAGGATAGAGAATATTTTACCACTACTACTAGTAATTTGTCACCATTTTTTCTGATTTATTATTTGCTTTGTTCAAAATTAACAGTCTTTGCTGGTAGTGTAAATGTGCAACTTAAACCCAATTCAGGAACACCATTGCAAGAACTAAAACATACTGCGCCTGATTTTGTCACCAATATTAATGATTTATTGTGCTGTGTTGTTCACACTGGTTGTTTGCTGGTAGCATAAAAGTGAAATTGTCTTAAACCTAACAGAAACAGTATATCGCACAAGGACATTACACATATACCTGGCGACAGGATAACCCATCCATCCTCCTCTCTCACCACTCCTTAACCACAACTGTGCAAAGGTGTACAACAGCGTTACCTGCTATAGATCTTTGTTTAAGAATATTCTAAAAGAAGAAAGACGTAATATTTGCGTATGCATTTGTGTGATGATATATACCAAATCTAGTTTCAGTTGAGGCAGTTGGAATTTGGTAGTTTCACTGTAAACAGTAGTTATTTACACATCTCTGCTGTTTTAAATCTCTAATTAACCTACACCAATTTACCCACATCTGGCACCTAAGTTTTATTGGTACAAACTCGTCATTAGCATAGGAACAAAATATTACACTTATGTACTGAAAACCAGAGACAACAATGCAAAACACATTTCTATAACATTTCAGACCAAAAACAGTACATAATCTAGCAAAATATTAAAAATATAATGTTTAAAAATGGAAAATTAAGCAAGCGCTCTAGATAAATATGCTTGCATTCAACGTATCTCAGAGTGCTTTTTTGTATTATGTTTTTTTTAAACCTTTTCCATAGAAGAAAACATGCGCTTAATGGACCTTGGAAAAATAGTTAACAATGGGTTTGAAGGGAGTTCAATATTGAGACAGAAGATAGAGTACTGGGGCATTTACACTTCATATTAATATTAGCTTCCCACTGTGAAACATGGTACAAGACAGTCTCATTTTTGTAGTCTGGAAAATGTAGGTATTGTACACCTGAATTATAATCTTGCTGTGATAATATGTCTGTATTGATTCTGAGGGGAAAAATTGTAGGTGGAAGAAAAGAAAGGGGAAAATAGAAAATATATATCTTTTTTTGTCTAAAACTTTTCTACTAAGAGCTCTATATCTTGTTGCCGTGATGATAAAATTGAAATAACAAACAAACAAAAGAAGAAAACCTAACATAAACTGCAACCAGTTTGAATTACTGTAGAAAAAGGTTGCCTGCTTACTTGGTAAATAGAGTGAAAAACTCTTTCTGCACTATTTCTGAAACAGATATGTTGAGATAACGAATGACAGATTAATAATGGTCATCATAGGATTATAGTATTAGGTTAACACATTCCCTAAGTGCTCTGTCGGTTAAATGAAACTGTTAGCTGTAAAACTAGAGACATATGGCTGGTATTTTCAAACAACGACAGCTATTCTTGAAAAGTGAACATACTCAAGATCACCAAGTTGATGAAATGAACATACAGTAGGTGTGAGACACCCCAAAGCATTTGTTCAGTCCACTGTGACAAGGAATTATTATAAATGGTTGCGTACACACCATAAACTATACATCTGAAAAGATACAGACATTATAGTAAGGGGTGCATCAGGGAGTAATCCCATAAACAATCTCAGGGAAGCCACACAGTAATAAGGAGAGACCATGTACATCCCAAAAAGGCAGAAACATGTTTTGAGTTGCATACTGACATTTTGAATCAATGATCTTCATCAGAGCCAAAAATTCAGGTATCCAAATAAGAAATATGAATACTTTTAAATATGTAGAAAAACACAATCTGCAACATAGAATTTGACAGCAGAAAAGAACCATTTGACCCATCTAGTTTTCCCATTTTTCCTGCTGTAAAGTCTCAGACCCTGCCCAGTCCTTGGTCTCATTTTAGATTCAGGATACTTTTATGCCTATCTCATGCATGTTTAAATTCCCACTTACCTACCACCCTCTCAGTATAGTAAAACTTCCTTTCATTATATTCACTGTATCTCCCTGTTTTCTGTAGTCACTCTCCTCTTCTTTCTCTCCTTTCCCGTTCATCTCCTGTCCTTTGCTTCTTTATTTATCGTTTTGTCTTTTCTTTCACTCCCCTCACTCGGCTATCATTTTTTTCTGTGCCTTTTGTAGCTAATAAACAAAACTGTTACACTCATTACATCCCTTGAAGCAACCCTTCAAGGATTGTTCAGGAAATATCAGACCAAATGTGGACTAAAGACTTCACGGAGGCTTTACCGTGTTAGTTTGTGCACCACTACTTTGTAGAATCTGGCAGTTTTTATTTATTTTATTAAACACACTTTGGACAGAGTGGTGGGAGTTCCCTGTTATGTATCCTCTTCTCATAACTGTTGTAGCCTCGACTTCCGGGTTAAGCTTATCTCCCCATTAATTATCCAATTTCATATGGATAAGAAAAGGCCACAGCCAATATTATTTATTAAAGTCATTGTCACGCCAAAACCAGAAACAATAAACATAGGTGTGTTAACAAGGACAATGACTCACGACAAAAACATGTAAGTATATACAATAAACACACTAAACTTGCCAAGTAATCCAGGTACCAGAGCCAAATGCCACTTAAGGATGCCCCACCCAAACCTGAGGTTCCCAGCACTGACAGCCAAGAACCAACAATTCTCTTACCACCACATTAACCCCCTGGATACCTGGCAGGTTGCCGCCCTGTAGACTGTGACAAATTCCACAAACCCAAAGCTAGAATACAAAACATAAGGGGAGGGAGGGAGGGACACACAACCGGGTAAGATGACCACAAAATTGGCTCCCAAGCCTGAGAACCAGCAGCTTAAATATTCTATCCCCAGCTCCACCCCCTAAATAACCGCCAAAAGCCTACCCTCTTCCGCACAACAGTCAGGGCCCACTATAGACCATTCTGCCCCCCCGTGGCCATTATTATTCCTTTTTTTGTAGCAAGGTTGCTGTAACCCACTATATAGTTTAATGAATGTTAGTATTATTGTTATTAACACACAACATTTCAATATATATAATGTCCTATGTAAATATATCTTTATAGAGGTTATTTTGAAGAAAGAAGATAAATAAATAACAATGAAATTCATGATATTAGAACTGTAGAGAGTTAAAAAAAATAACAGTAAAACAAATTTCCCCAAACCCAGTCATTTATTCACATCTTGACACTAAGGGGGGAACAACATAACAATATATTGAGCCTGACAGTGATACAGTATAACTCCCATCAATATATATATACTGAACCTGACAGTGGTATACTACAACTCCCAGTATTATATAGTGAGCCTGACACTAAGGGTGATACAGTATATTTTTGTATAATTATACAGCAAAACAGACAGAGATGGTGGTACAGCATATCTCCCATCACTATATACTGTGCCAGTCATTGATGGTGATACACCTTAACTCCCATCACCATATTATGGGCCAGACACTGATGGTGGTACAGCATAACTCCCAATATCACATCATTATGTATATTATATATCACTTTATAATTATATGTGCTGGGCCACTGGCGCAAGCTTTCCTAGTTTTTACACCAAGTAGCTTTAGGTAAAACATGTGTCCAATAATTATACATTATGAAGGGGCAGTTTAAATTTATAAAAGGACCATCTAGAAGAAACTAAAGTTGGTCCATCAGAATGCTCAAATAATAATATGAACATTGATTCATCACAGATCAACAAATTCAAGTTACATCCAACCAACTTGCCCAGCACCCAGGTTGCATCCACATGGCTTGACACAGCACCAAAGTTGCACACATAGGACTTCTCCAGCACACAGGTTGCATACAAAGGATATGCCAGCACACAGGCTGCACACATAGAACTTGCAGTAACACGTAAGTTACATCCAAATGACTTGCCCAGCACCCAGATTGCGCACATAGGACATGCCACAGCACCCAGATTGCACACATAGGACATAGCACAAACGTTGCTTTCAGAGGACTTTCCCACCACAAAAGTTGCCCCAGCACCCAGGTTGCACCCAGATTACATTTAGAGGACTTGTCCCAGCAACCAGGCTGCACTCGGAGGACTTGCCCCAGCACCCAGGTTACACTCAGAGGACTTGCCCCAGCACCCAGGTTGCACTCAGAGGACTTGCCCAGCGCCCAGATTGCACACATGGGAACTGCCACCTTTCTTTCTCCTCCTCCTCATTTCGCCCCCTATATGTTTCTCTTTATTTCAATATTCTTACTACCTCTCCCCCCTTTCTCACTATCTACCTCTCCCCCATCTCACAATCTCTCTGTCTGTCCCCCACCTTTACTTATTCACTTACCCTGCTGACGTCTTGTGGTAAGAGGCCTCTATCTCGCTGCTCAGTTGCAACCGAGACAGAGGCCTTACACTCCCACCACCACAGTCAGGGCAGCGCAGAGATGGGTGACAGCAGGGAATGAGGGGCGCCAAGCGGTTGCTGAAGACTTTTTCATAAGTGAGCCGCTCGTTTGTGAGAAAGTTTTTGGCAACTGTTCAGTGCCCCTCTCTCTTCTAAACTCCCTGCTGCCTGGGGGCTATGTACCCCGTGCACCCACCTTGGTGCGAACTTGCATAACACCATCATCCCTGCCCCTGGTACTTTTTTGATGTCAAAAGACTGCTTTTACTTATGTAATCAAAATAAATAAATTAAACATAGCATCACTATGTGATCATGTAGAATTATTCATATTAAATTACTTATACATATTCATAATAATGCATGCTATCACATGAGAGAGCTGTGTTTTGGGGTGGCCTGGCAAAAGTGCGGAGGGAGACATTTGCTCCCCCAAAGTTGCTTTGATTTAAAGAGTTTGAACCAATACCTAAAGCCTTTTCATGTATTCCATGCAATGCCAGTGTGTCTAGTGTAAAGGGCTTAGGCCAAATTTACACTTTTATCCCTTCTGTGGCTATTTATGGGCTTTCTATTCGTCTGGTGAACGTTTGAGTAGACCTTGATACAGCCTACTGAATAAGAGTTGTTTAAGACCCACTATTAGTAGGTCACGTCACTGAACTCACCTCTTGGGTTCCCAAACTGTACTGATGTGTACCTTCACAAATCCAACACTACACTTGGTCTATGTTTAGTTTGTGTTCTATGGTAGTACATAAAAGGTCATTGTACCTGTTCAGTACTTACTTGCTTTTTCTCAACTCACACAAAGCATTATCCACTTTCCAGCAAGCAGAATAGTTTAGAATGTTGCTTTTCACGATTATGGACAAATCTCTCACATCAATGCAACAACAAAAAAAAAACCGGCAAAAACCCAAATAGTCAGAGTTATGGAGTGCTCTTGCTACATTTTACTAAAGCCTTTAACAAAAAGAAAATAAAAGCAGAAAATTCACAGAATGACTAGCTACTCACATGTGTCAATATCAATTGATTTCCTCATGTAGCAAGAAAGCGGCTTTGTATAAATATGCTGAAAGGTCTTGGTGTGAAAGAATGCATTGACATTTGAAACAATTCATGTAGACCTATTTAAAATAACTGCTCAATAAATTAGCATATCTAGTGCCTGATCATATATATATATATACAGTATGTATACGGAAGTCTGAAAAATCAACATGCTTCTGTTTATATAACGCCTGATAAACAAAATATTAATATTTCCCTGTACAGAATGATTGAACTATATTACTTTTCACATCCTTCTTTCGCTAAATAACTAGCCGTCTACGTCATTTCCTTGAACAATTTGGCTTGATGTCCTTGAATAATTACTGATTTTGTCAGTCATCTTTGTCAGTCATTTCTTTTTTAGTACAGAAGTTGTGGGAATTGAAAACACAAAAGCACAAGGGAACAGTATGAGAGGTCTTTGTCTCTGCTTATATAATGCTTTATACAACAGCTGGTTTAAGGGACCTCTCATCTCATCTTGCTCATTTTTGGGCCCCATGAAATCCATGAACTCCAGCTCCAAGGAGACACTGGGAAAAGAGAATTGTTCCATTGATAAAAAAGAAATGGTCATGCTTCAAAACATTTTGGATTAAAATGTAATGTCAATATGAAGTGTATTTATATATGACAAGTTCCTCACACATGGATCATTTATGACTGCAATCTCCATAGATATGGTTAGGCCACTATTACAGGTGATTGAGATCGTTGACGTTTTGACCTTTTGGCTTTCCTTTTACAGAATTGGCAACAAAAGCAATAATAATAGTTGTTTTTATTTAATCATCACTGTCCAAGCTAATTATTTTCTGTTAAATAACACTTGTGGTAGAGGTAAAACAAGAGCATACATCCAGTGGGTCTTAAATGTGCCCAGACCTTGAAGACGCCCCCCTTAGAAGGTAGGATAGGGGTCTACCTCTCAGAAAAGAGAAGGAAGAGGGAGGAAGATGGATAAGAAAGAGAGAGAATATAGAGAATAGAGAGGGGAGCAGAAAGAGTGAACTGAGGGGAGGGGTGCAGGTGAGAAAAGTGCTAACCAAAAGCCCTTGAGCGGGTACTGAAGGGGGTATACATACCCCTCCCCCAAACACAGCCTTTAAATTTGTTGGAAGGACCTTACTGGCTGTATATAAAACTGGAAGCACGATTTTCTAAACTTTAATTCATTTTTAACACCTCTTGTGTTAAAAATTATTGCTAAACACACTACCTTTTGCAATGTGTTACACAGACTGTGCCACTTTCCAAAGTAATTTTGTACCTGAACCTGAAAAATGGAGCAAAGCATGGTTCTCTGTGTTGCCAATAAACCAACCTTTTAAATATACGGAAACCAAAATAAAAGCAAAGATACTACCTGTTATGCAGATTACTGGGACACATTCTCATTGTTTAATTTGACAACAAAATTATCCTGCTCTCTATAATTCATCAGTATGTAATAAAATATGTTTAATTGGATAGTGAGAGCACGATAAGATATTAATAGTGGTAGTTGCTTGTATTGACTCACTGGTATTTGATCAGGGCACTCTGATTAAATCAGTGCGCATTTAAATAGACTTGTAATTGATTGTACCGGAATGGTAAAATAAGACTCTGTGTAACCATGCAATTCTGTTCACTACATCTAGGCAGCATTTGAAAAAGCTTCGTTAGCTTGTAGGCATGTGGAGTTTAAATACTGTCTGCAATCTGGTGCCATGCTGATTTACTAATCCTTGATCTTAGCTGAACATGATCACAGGACTTGCTTCTGTTCATAGGGGATAGGCTTACTGTTAATTGACATAGTCTGGCTTCTTACCAGAAGAACTGTAATGTAGAATGAGAAGGACTAATACAGTAGCAGAGAATGAATCAGGCTACTTAATTTAGGTGGATATAAAGCCCCATTCTTAATGAAGCTGCATGTAAATGCCAAATTCACTTAAATGTTCTTCTATTTTACAGGGATTATGAGATTATATTGAAAAATAAAGCAATATCTTAAATGTGTAAAAGCTTTGCTAAATCCCAATTATGTCGGTTTTCAAAAAGTATCTGCCAGTCATTCGTTGTCCTACAGTTTGTTAAAAAAAAGGCATACACTTACTGATACGTTATATTCTAAATCATACATATATAATTAAACACGTTAACACCCTTTTACCACATCTGATGTTAGACAGCAATCTATTTGGCTACATTGGCCTCCTAATGGTGCAGAGAAGAAAATATTGTGCCATGACAGTTCACCAGCTATTGCTCCAGGGACTTTCGTGGATGGGGAGGCATTATTTGGCTACTGGAATTGAATACATTTCCTTTTTTCAGGTAGAAAATAGGCAAGGCCATTTCCAGATGTCTCATCAGGCCATGTTCTCAACCACATCTTCTTTACTGCAGCTGATCGGTTTAGGTTTCTTCAGGGTATCCTATAATATCGGATGTTCATTCTGTGGACTGCCACTTTCATTTGTGGATAGTCCCTGGCTCTATTCCGTTTTAATATTGTAGGCTACAAAATAAAAACATATCAATTTTTCACACGTTTTTTTGTTGTGTTTGCATCCAGGCACTCATCCTTCTTAGGAATCACTACTCGGCAATATGAACTAGGCAAGCATGTCCCGTACTCCGACTGAGTAGCGCCAACGTAGAAATCTTTCTTGCCCCTGAAAGCCACTAGCTGCCGTACAGTTCCATGAATTCATGGCTAGGTCCCGGTCAGGTGCCAGGCAGAGAGGAAGGGGAATCCGACCAGCACAAGGGGGAACACTGGGTCCATGAGCCCTTAATTCTTGGGAAAGTCAGTGAATACACTCTCTTTGGCTGGTGGGATAAGGCATAGGGATGGAGGTGCAATACATAGAAGTCAACGGGGCCAAAATAACATGTGGTACAAACAGATGAGCTGTCAACTGGCTCCACCTTAGATACACAGTCCGGCAGACCCAATGAGATCCATCTGGGGATGTTCGGGTAGTCTCTGGGTTACTCTGCAAGTTCCTTCTGTTGGGACAGCCCATCTGCGTTAGCGTTCTGTTTTCCTGGACTATATTGAACGATAAAATTGAATGGTTGTAACGCCAAGCTCCAACATAACTGTGGAAATAAGTTGAATACTCAAATGCCTTCACTCTCCCTTTTTCCCAACAAAATTACCAAATATAAGTGCAAAAATTGGGAGGAATTAAAATGCATCCAGATGATGTCTTGGATGTGCTGAGTCAATGCACAACAAACTTACATTTTAGGGTTGCTCGCCTGTGCACAGAATTCTCAAGATCTTCTTACAGCTACCATCAAACTAAGCTTATTGACACACTTGTCTTCTAAATATACAGAATGTTCCAAAAAAAGAGTTATTAGAAATTGTCTGCTTTTATTTTATTTTAAAACTCTATAACAGAGATGCTCTTATAAAGCCTTCTTCCAGAACAACAGTCCCACCAGATGCCAGCAAAGCCACACAGATTACCTATTAGGTCCTTTACCCCTTGCCAATGTTGCTGATTTTCCCTGAATTTGAAATTTGAAATTAAAACAGCACAGAAGAAAAACTTAAAAAGAATATGCTCTCTAGTGATGTTGACATGAAGTTATGGTACCATCATTTTGTGAGATGTATTTGGGGTATACACCTCTTCCTCATGAAATGTACTACATGCTTCTGCTGTGACAGCATCTGCAAAAAAATGTTTTTCAAACTTAGGGTCATTCTTTCTAGTTTCCATACGCTGATGGTTTCTGTAAACTGTGGTGTTGTTAATGATGTTATGCCATTCACACATTTAGCTTAGGCTGGCTGGCTACATGTAGGTAATTTTAGATGACTTGAGAATGATGATTGGCAAAAGTAAGATGATTGATGGTGATAAATGATACCAGTAGCATTCTATGTGAACTGATTTTTACATTTAAAACAACTTGTCAATGCCAGCTGATGGAAAGTGAGGAACCCACAGGTTTTCATTGTTTGTGTTTGGTTATTGTGCTCGAGCAGTGGTCTGAGCTAGCTGGCCAGTAGTACTATTGAAGCAAAGTAATTCATTTAATAGATAGCTTGTTTGCAAATTGCTTGAAAGTACCTAGTGAATGCTGAAACAAACCATATATACAAGATATTTCTTCTCTGTGTGTGTATAGGTATAAACCCATATTATTTGTATTAATAATATTTGAACCAGAGAGTATATATATATATATATATATATTATGTACTAGAAAGCAGCTGCTTTTTATTACACAACAAAATATGTAAAAAAGACAGACGGCCAAGTACACAGGACAGGTCATCCACACATAAAAAACAGCGTGGGACTGGCCTACCGGCATACCAGAAAATTTGAGTCTTCCTCACCTGGGGCTGTTCTTGAGGCTGACCATTCAATTATATGTGTGGCCCTGGCCGCAGACGTAAGGGAGCTCTGTGCCGATTGTGGAATACCCAACAGAAGACGTGAACAGGGAGGAGAAGGGATTGATACACATATACAAGAATATGAATCAGGGCATGCTAGAGGAAGTCATAAGGATGAAGGGGAAATAACATGAATGATGTGGGTAGGTGTTAGAGGACTGCATCGGGATTGGGGTCCTGTGGGACCTATACAAAAAGCAGGCCCATTTCTGGCCGACTTTTATAAATAAATGTATTGGAATAGAATCTTATAGATAATCTGAAAATGGCTTTATGCAGCAAAAAGCCAGTTTCAGATTATCTACAAGCTTCTTCTTTTTTGTAATTGAAAAACCTTGCAGCTGCTGGTGGCTCTCCCTTGGGACACAACTTTTTTTGGGACACCCCTCTTTCCCCCCCCTTTAAAAGCTGTGACAGAATGTTTGCGGGAGCGGGCAGCATTGGACACACATGTTGCAGGAGCGTGCAGGATTGTACACACGTTTCTGGAGCGGGCAGGAGTGGAGCACACACGTTGGGGGTGGTAATGGTCCAAAATTCCGTGGGAGCAGGATTGAGAAAACAGTTCTGCAGAAGACTCTAGTAGGTGTGATAATGGCTAGGGGCAGCGCTACACTTTCACATACATACATACTCACACACATACAGACTCACTCTAACATCCTACACACGCATACACAGGCACACTCGAACACCCTGCACACATACATACACACACAGAGCCACCATACACTTACATACATGCACACACCCATTCTACCACCAGGGCCGGGCTCAGGGGTGTGCGCCATGGCAGCAGGGGCGCCTGCCCAGGACTTAAATTAAAACATTGTTGTTTTTTTTTAAACTTTATTTAACATTCTCCATGTTAAAGTTTTAAAAAACCCAAAAAACCATGCTTTAATTTAAGTCCCGAGTGGTTGCTCTTGAAGTTTTCAGCTTGAAGTCCATGTGTTATTCAGTCGATCTCCCCTGTCAATGCCGTTCCTCACTAGTTGCCAACCGGATATAATACTCCCATGGAAGGGATGACCCAACTTCTGGGCCCTTTGCATGTGCTTGCCCGCTGGACTAAAAGCAGCCAGCCCACCCCTATTCTTCCTTACATGTACATACACATAAACATATTGTATGCTGAGCGTAGATACGAAGTCAAACAGTTTCATCAATCAGGTGTTTTTTCTTAATAAACCAAATATTTGAAAGTTGTATTGGCCCTTCCTTATGCCCCAGCAAATGGTCCTTTCTATGTCTCTATTCTTGACCTTATCCCAGGTGCCTGTCATGACATTTGCTGACTTTGGTTGATGTCTAAAAGCAGTGGCTAGGATGGGAATGGAAGCAGTTTGTCAGAGATGGTAGGCCAGAAAATATGTATATTATATTTTTAAACATACAGTACGTCTTGTTTCTTTATCTTATATGAAGAGCAAATAAGTTCTTGGTAAAACTAGATGCCCTATCAGGTATGTCCTAATTAATTTTAACATTCATTTAATGATGAGTACAAATTTTTTATCTCAGAGAAGGTCATAGAATGTGGAATGCGAATCATAGAAATTGGGTATCCACTAAATATCTGAAATTAATTGATGCGTAAATAGATATTATATTTTAAAGCAAGGTATAATCTTTTTCCTATATTTTCTTTTAAGATATATATCCACCAAAACATTTCATGGTTCACATTATCTTTGCATTACAGGTCAATAGTTATTTATTAGATTAATTAATTATTTATTAGATGAGAGCTCCTTTCAGTGGCAAATTTTTAAAAATTTGTAGGGATTATAATAAGTAATATCCATTATTCTTACTGGAGAGTTTTAACCTATGGGAACCTCCAGCGGGTGGAGGCCGGCAATAGTTCCGCCAGGGCTTCTATGACTGAGCACCGGAAGATCATGTGACAGCAGCAGCGGGGGTTGTCTAAGTCCATCGAGCGGACGTTCGCCGGCAGACAGAGAAGAGAATTCCCTGCAGCGCTTCGGGGAATTCTCCATTCTGGCAGCCAAGGAAGGTATGCGCAATACGCGTAGACAACTTCCGCTGAGGTTACCAGACAGGAGGATCCAGGTTCCCTGCAGTGCTGCAGGGAATCTGCATCTTAGTCTCAGTCAGACCTCTATTTGAGGTCTGATTAAAAGACGACCTCAATTATGAGTCATAAGCATTTGCTCTGAAACAAAACTTGTCTTATAATCGAGCAGTTATGGCAGTTGCCTAATTTAAAGAACATAATTTCCACTAAACCTTCTCTACTGAAACTGGATTAATATTTCTTCATCAACAGACCAGTAGGGCACCAGAGGTGGTAAATATAATTTTTAGTTCTAGATTTTTAAATAGAGGTGAATATTATCTCCTTCAACACTAAGAATAAATGTATGCTTTTTTGGGGGAAATATAATTTTTATTGCAAAGAACAGTTTATGAGAACTGCAGCTTATAACCCGAAAATATGGCAATAATGCATAAGGTTTAAATACTGTACTTGTGAGTATAATCACTTGTTGGAGGAAAGACATTATTTTCATCTATTAAAAATCTCACTGATAAACTGTGGAAGTTGCAAAAATTTACAAGCAGTGATTTCATTACTTATCATTTTTAAGATTTTTTGTTACCACGCTAATGAATGCGTTTTGCCTTTTGTCAGTTTGCTATTCCAAGCTGAGCTTTTTTGCAGATTGTTTAGCAAATCATTTTGCACACTTTTTTTCACAATTTTTTTTAGGAGAGCTACAACTTTACTTGTCTGCTTATTACCTATTGTGAAAGTGATTTCTGTGTTTTAAAGAACTTTGTTTTCAGTAATTTATCTAAATAAACTTGAAAAAAAATTCATACAAATATTATTTAGCATTATCCGGACTGTACTGGTGATCTCCCAGATGGTCCCAATCCATTATGTTTTGTCGTGGGCGACAGTGATGTTACCATGTGTTTTCATAAGCATCTTATTTATGATTAATATGTTGTTCAATTATACTTTAAAAATGCATGGTTTGTCCCTGTTATGAACAAAAAAATATTTAGGCTAGAACCCCACACATGTGCCATGTGCACAATATTGGCGCATTCAAATATGGGGTACTTAATTATTTCCCAAGCTGGCCCTGCCTACTGTGCTACATTCTCTGAAAATAATGTAGGAGTCATATGGGGTCAAGCTATTATGTGGGGGGAAAGTGCTTGTTTATAATGTTCCTTGGATTTAAGTTTTCACTCAGCTCTATTCGTTGATTCAAGAATTTGACAGGCAAGGATTTCAATGTTTGTCTAGTTAACACTTAATTAACGTAGCTCGCATTACTACTGGGAATTCTTGCTTAAAGTGAAACTAACACCTACAAACTAGAAGGGTTCATATATAATTAAATATTTGTTCACAAAACAACTCTTTATATGAATCTGCCCAGGGAAATACCGTATTTGCTTGATTATAAGACAAGCTTTTTTTCAGAGCAAATACCCCTTGTCTTATAATCTCAAATAGGTCTGACTATGAGACTAAGATCCAGATCCCCCTGAGCGCTACAGGGGACCTGGATCCTCCTGTCTTATGCCCCCATTTAATACCCCCCCTCAAACTTACCGGTGCATCTGACTCCCTGGTGTGTTGTCCGGGCAGAGGGTACACGTGTACGCGATTCGTGTAGGCGCGGTTAGCAGCGAGGGTTGTCTGCGTCCATCGCGCAGACCTTCCCTGGCTGTCAGACAGCAGAGTTCCCCGCACAGTGGCATATAGAGGGTTAAAAGGCATATCATGAGGCACAGTGGCATA
>VKOC01000002.1:31183865-31198530 GCA_009364415.1 Spea multiplicata | reverse complement strand
TCATTTTACTTCTAATATGACATTTGAAGCTACTTTAATATATGTTTGTTGTATCTCTGGCAGTAGTTGGTTATTTATTTCGAAGGCATTTCTTAGTTGTCCGTGCTATCTGTGAAAATATTAACATATATTCCAGACACATACATTAGATGTTATATGACCTGATTGAAAGACAACAGGGATTTGAAGAAAGAAATTATGTTACCAGGAGCTCTCTCTATTGTGCACTTAGATGACCCTCTATCAGATTATGCAGAATTGTAGGAAACATATCTGATTACTAACTAAATGAGGAGTTTATGCCAATGATTTGCAGTTCAGAAAAAGGTTATGACTTCTAAGGTCATGGGGCATTAACACTTTTGCATTCATGTTTAATTAATGAGTAAAACATGTCAGTTAAACACAAAATCAATTTAAAATAATTAATACAATTTTCGGCCAGAGTTTTAATTCAGTTTTTTAAAGACTAAAACATTCATGATGCCTTACTCTGTGACTACTGTTACTGTCATGAGTAAAAAAGTAAAAAAAAAAACTTTAATAAATGTCAATGGAATCTATATTACCAATACTGATTACTACCGCGTAGTGTTTTTCTCACCTGAGATAAAGCCTATTTCTTTTTTAGAAAACCCAGAACATTTATGTAGATTTTTGTCTAAAATATCATTTCAATAATGATTTGCTTTTGTTGATAACACACATGGCTAGAAAGTAAAAAGATTGTGTTATAGTGCTATAGGAACTGACGGTTGCTTTTGCTTGTCTCTCAAAGGAATACTGGAAATATGTGGAATTTTGATAAATAATTGTTTCCTACTTTAAACAAGAGTTGAATAAACACAATATGGGCAGATCTATTTACTAAAAAGTGAGTACCTTTTTATGCTTGCAATATAATGCTTATTTTTATCATTATTATTATGTACCATTATATATAATTATTGTTCTCAGCATTATTATTGCACATAGGCAATGTAATTCTTAGCAGGGTCTGGGTGGGTGAATAACCTGGTTATTTTAAGGAAAGCTTTTTTAGGTATACCTTTTTACACAACATTATAAAACATATACTAAAACCATAGTTATAGAAGAGGTGTCAGGCTATAGATTCTACACATTTATAGCAGGTGACTTACAAGTAACATGCATAATTTCTGCTTAATTAATTAGAGCATACATTACAATTATAAAAAAAAATGTTTGAATACCTTAATGGAGATTTCAGAATATAACATTTCTATTCGTATTGTCATTTCAGAAAACCATTGCAATAAACACATCTAGATAGTATGCAATGGGGTACAAGGTCCTGAGGGTGAAAACCAAGCTATCATTTCTGTTTAAGTGGTTCTGGATAATGATAGCTCTTGAGTGTCTCTCTTTATGATATATAATGAGGGAACTATAACAGATGGTTGTTTTGCACTGACAATCAGCTGTTGCAGAAAAGACTCTAATAAGGGTTACAGTCGTTTGCAATCAATGAATTCTATTTAACACTGTCAAGTCTTATTTAAAGTGAGTCTTATGGCGTGGAAGCTATTCTGTCTTCAAGGTATCCCTGAAGGGAGGTTCAGATTAGATACAGTTTTGGAGAAACTTAGCGATAATGGTTAGAAATGAGAGAAGATGCTCTTTCAAATACTATGTTGAATGTAAGGTGTATGTAACTAAATGCATCATTAGACGCATCATTCATAGCATTGTTGAATGCCCAAATTGGTAGTTTGCGGATGTACCTTGTGAGGCATGTTGTTAAATGCATGAGAGGCGGGGCTAGCCTCAACAAGGACAGGGCTAGACAGCATTACATGGGTTGGAATTAAGAAGAGGTTTCGGCATGGCTAAACGCCAGTCCCCTGCCGCCAAACAGCTTGTCAGTTCCATCTTTAAGCCTTAAATAGCTTGCCAGTGCCATCTTTGTGCCCAAACAGCTAGTTAGTGCCAGTGCTCAAACCGCATTATCCTGAATGTGTTACATGTGAGGCCCTGATTTTAAAAAGAGTGATAACCTTGAGGGACGGAGCTCTAGGTAGCTCCTTTTGTGCCAGAGGCAAGAACAGAAAATTGTGCATTTCCACTATATTTTTACAGAGGGTACTTTGTGGAAAGTAGCAGACTAAGCAAAATATAGCCATTTAGTGTGACGGAATACTCAATATTTATGCCTTAGATGAGTTTTAACTGTCATCGCTATGTACTGAGCAAGGCATTGACGGTAGTATAGCATAGCTCCCATCAATATATACTGAGCCAGACATTCATGGTGACACAGCATAACTACTTTCACTATGTACTGAGCCAGTCATTGGGGTGGAACAGCATAACTCACGTCGTCATCATTTTCGTTTGTGATTTTTAGCTTTTTCACTCTCGTTTCACACTCTTACTCACTCTCTTATGCTCTCTCAGGCTCTACCTCTTACTTAGTCCCTCTCACAGGTGCTTATTCACTTACTACCCCCCTTTCTCACGTTTTACTCCCTTTGTAGCTCACTTACCTTGCTGAAGTCTTATGGGGGGAGCAGGCTGCAGCTGCTGATTCCCTGGGGAGGATTTGTTCATTATCAATCTCCCCCTTGTGATTTTCTGAGGGGGTACCCGTCCCCCTCATCCTCATCCCCCCTGGTTCTTATGCCCATGCTCTCTACTACCTTGTAGTCATGGCTCCTAAAACTTTTCACATTAATTTTTTTGGAATGTCTTTGTTTGATTACCATTCACAAATAATATACTAGTGAAGTAGTCATAATATGTGATATTAGGCAACTGTTTTCCTACGTCAACACATGCTTCAAATGAAACAAATGCAAGGTCAAAATCTACAATTAGGAAAGAGCCTACTTATTTATAACTGTATGTTTGCTGGTAGTACTATGCTACTTTATGTATACATACAGTATATATACACTTTATGGACAGAAGTATTGGGAAACCAGACCATTACACCAACAGGGACTTTTAGGACATTGCATTCTAAATACATAGACATTAATATGTAGCTGGTTCCCTTTTGCATCTATAACAACATCTACTCTTCTGGGAAGGATTTCCACAAGTGATTGGAGTGATTCTGTGTGAATTGTTGTCCATTCATTCAGTAGAGCATTTGTGAGCTCAGGAACTGATGTTGGACGAGAAGATCCAGCTCGCAATTTTGATTCATCCCAAAGGTGTTTGATGGGGTTCAAGTCAGGGCTCTGTGCGGTCCAGTCAAGTTCTTCTGCCCCAAGCTCACCCTACCTTTTTCCAATAAGAATACTTACAGTTGACTGTGGAATATTTAGCAGGGATGAAATTTCATGAATTGACTTATTGCAAAGGTGGCATCATGTCACAGTACCACTCTTGATTTCACTCTTCAGAATGACTGTTTCACTCTTCAGAATCACTCTTTATACACACTTTTAATATATACTTTATAGAAAGGGTTGCTAGATTACTGTTACTCTAGTCCATGTTGGAATATTCTTCCCATATCCTGTCATCCACATTTTATTTGTACAATCTCACAACAAAGCTTCTAAAAGATAATAGCCATTTTTGTTCTATACATGTTTGTATATAGCAATTTTCTAGTTGGGTATATTAACACTAAACTCAAAAGCAGCAGGGAGTGATGCGGTCAATTACACATCTAAAAGAGCATGGTGGGAAATTTGCTAGGCAAATATCTGCATTAACACACAGCAGGAAAATTCAGCAGTTCAATAGAAATAAATTGTCTCTCTTAAGAATGCTTATTTGGCATAGTAGAGTTTGCAGGCAGCTGTTTAGGAAAACAGCAAGGTGCCTCAATTACCTAGAGAAGCACTGCGGAGCAAATAATTGCCTGTGAAGCGGAATTACATGTCCCCATATGTTAAATCATCAGGATTTCACACAACCTGTTACACAAACACATACATGGCAACATATAATGATATCAAAAGTTCTAAGTAGATTTTAATTTTTGTACACGGTAAAGAAGGAAAATGTTGTTTTCTCTAGACTTGCATATTGTTAAATATCGGGTTCTTATCCTTCATTTTAACACAGACAAAATGCATACCAAAAAACAACTTGAAACCCAAACAATACCATTTGATGACATTAAAGCATTGGGCATGTGTGTTACTGTTATCATTTAGAGGAGTTCTTCATTGTTACTGGCTGTGGTATTGCAAAGAAGAACTCGCTTATAGACTTTTGGAGCATGAAGGAAAAGTCAAATCCAGGAAGATGTCTACCCATTATTTGTTTTACGTATTTGATTTTCAATTATGGCAGAGGGACATGCGAAACATAATTTTGAGGTTATTTATAAAACGCAATATTGATCTAATATTCATAAAACGCGTATATGTGACCAGTGGGATTCCTGACTTTTGTTTAGATTCAGGCGATCAGAAGGGATATAAATTTGTCTACACACTAAAATATGAAGGGATTTCAATCTCACTTTTCCCCATAATAAAATCTAAAAATAATCCTCTAAAAAGCTGAACAGGGAATTATCTTGCCTGAAAGCATCTTGAAATTAATTTTCCATCAGTGTGAATTTTACTTTTCAGGGATAATGTAAATTCAAATTTAAAATATTACTGATCACATTGTTTAGCTCAGTACTAGATAATTTTATATCTAGTTCAGTGTATAGTGGGCTAAATTATGATATGTATATGTATGTGTCAAATATGCTGTATTAGAGGGGATTTGTAACCTAGGCATTAACTTTATAGATACAATGAACAAATCAAAATGAAGGTTAGTTTGATTTTATTTACTATGCCTATAGGGAGATTAGCAGACTTGCTGGAACAAGCTAGCCTAGGGCTAAACGAAACATTTGTGACTTCTCTCATAATGAATGGTGAATTGGACTAAATGCCAACCCAAAAAAGGTTCACCCAGGTCTAGACTGGTTTAACACGGCTATATAGCATATTATATACCCGTGGCAATTTGAACTTGCAACAATTGTAACTCTCATAGAACTAAAGGCTGTCTAAGGCAAAGCCTTTCCTTTTCCTACTTTGTACTTTAGCAACCAACAGGTTGCAGTAATCAACTTTAAACTAACCTAGAAGCCAGCCTCCTCTACTGTCTCTTTGCTTCATGAGAGCGAGTGTGCAGCGTTAACCTCTTCAATACCACAAAGGCATTTTAGGGGTTAATACCCATTTGTTGTAGAGGCACTGCTGCAACAGCAAAAAAGCCCCCCTGAGCCCTTGATTGGTCGTACAGGAGCGGTCATAGAGGTTTCTCCATGCATTTGCGGCTTTACTGACAACTGCGTCCCAGCTGCCAAAGGTAGCTTCAGGGAGAGCTGACAACTTCTTCTACTTTCAAACAAGTGTGGAGACCATCCCAAATCCTACAGTGCTGCTCAGTCACTCCGTTAAGAGCAATCGTGCACGATAATCATTATGACGTGATTGAAGCATTTTATAGGTTAATATTGTTCTTCACAGTCCCCACAAGCTTGTTGTTCTCCTATGTAGCATCAGCATTCAAATAGTTGAATACTGACCTGGAAGTCAAGGCTGTTTCCATGTCAATTGCTGTCAGGATCTGCTGTAGTTCAGCTGCAGCAGAATCAAAAGTGGGCTGATGATGATCAGATCACTCTTGGCCAATAGGATCTGCTTAATATGACAGCCACTAGATGACCCTGCCCTATAAAGAAAGAGAGGTCATCTAAGGTAATAAAAAAAAAATACACACATACACATAATGAATAACAAAATGAATACATAATTATTATCTGATTTTAGATCACTGATTATTGTTCAGTCTTATTGATCAATGTCAGGCTCCTAAACTTGTCACTTACAAGTAACCTAATAGTGATACTTTTTTTTCACAATATATATTTAGCCTAATAAAATCCTATGTGACCACTGATTAATAACGTTTTGTGAGACCGTCACTAATATTCAACTCATAAGGCTATCAAACTCCTCACTTTCGTTTCCCATAAGGACCATATCTCCGAAGTTTGAATTATACCATTTTTCAGAGTTACTCAATTTGTATTAATATTGATTCTCTTGAGTGCTAATTGTGTTCTCCATGTTCTAGCTATGCACATTTTAAACGATAAAAAAATATTAATTAACAATAATATATGACTTTTCTTTTTAAATGGTAGGTCCATATAGAATAAAAAATATTGTGGGGTAACCTTAATGTTTTTTCCTGGTATAAGATATAGTAAATTATATTTAAGGTTAACAGAGAAATCAACATTTCACACTCCGGCCATATGTGGAGGTGTGTATCTGGCATAATTCATAATTCTGTTATGTTTGGGTCAAATTTAGCCATCCTAACCGGAACCATGTACCATATATGAATTATTTTATAATTCATTTCTTGTTAATACAATGAAGAGCTTTCTTAATGCTTCTCTAGATCGAGAAGCCACTTTTTCAGTCGAGGGGAGAAGAATAATTCCATTTCCCATTTATGGATTGAGCGAGGTTTGCTTTGATTTTCCTTTAAGTTTAAAACACCTAAAAATTTTGAAATGATGTTCAGGAATATAACTAACTGTGTTTTCTGATAAAAGTTTACAACTAAAAGGTTTTTTTATCCTCAAAAAGGAGAACACTTCCTGATTAGCCAACCCAAATTCTTCCTTCAAACTGCTATAAATTTTAAGCTCTCCATCCACGAATAAATTGGACAGTTTAAGGATACCTACATTCAGCCATTTTTTTTAAATTTAGATCTTGCATATGTAAAGATCATACACCCAGGGGGCTAATTCCATAAGTGTTAAAAGGGATTCACATTTTTTTTTTCATTCTATATAAATGTTAGAGGAGTCTTCATCAACCTTGTTAAGATTAAACCAGAAATAAAGAAATTGATTGTTGTTATTATTTCTCCACTTCTCTATCTCAAGCCCTCTGGTTTTGAAAAGATCAGGGTATGCTAAGTTCAAGTTGTCAGTTTTTCTCTTTAACAGTGAACCAGGTATTCTTGGTTTTTTGGCTTTCCATATATAAGCCGCAAATATAGAATCAAACCATTAAAAAAAAATCTCGGGACCCGTATAGGTAGTACTCTCATCAAATAGAGACGTTTGGGGATCAAATACACCTTAACTACATTAATATGTCCCATCCAAGAGAATTCAATATTTAAATATTCTCAAATTCTTTTATTTTATTCTCATCGTTTAAGTTAATTATTTGGGATACGACTCTACCTATACGGGCTACCTAACACCCAACCAGATCAGACCCCTTCATAAAAAAATAGTAAATCCTTGAATACGACATATGAGGATTTGAATAAAAAGTACAATCTTTCTCCATGGGGTGCTGCACCCTCCAAACATCATATAAATCATAATTCTGTAAGCAATTATGTATAGTTTTTACTTGAAATTCCACTTTGCTTCTTGATTTATTGCCTTTACCTGAGGCTCTAACTCATAATCCAATATAAAATTGAAATCTCCTCCCCTGGTAAACTTTTCTATCTTATCAATCAATTGAGATAAAAAAATGTCTTGAGTTCTCTGAAGATTCATACACATTTGCTGGAGTGTAAGGTATGTGGTTAATCTTACAAATTAAGATCACGTAACATCCCATATTGTCTTTTCAACAATGTATATACTTTTACCATAATACTTTTACCATCATACTTTATCTTTTCCACACCAGTGTGTCTCTTATATAAATGCTATATCGATTTGATCTTTAACTAACAGTGAGTAGATGTAAGATCTTTTATATGGGGAGTTTAAGCCCTGTGAGTTGAGAGTGAGAGAGGGGAGGGAGGGGAGGGAGGGGAGAGAGGGAAACCCTTTCACTAGCTAAAGTATCCTCATATCTCCCCTAAGAGTACCAATACAATAACTCACATTTTTAGTACTAATATAGGTGAAGATTTCCTTCCCACTTCTTCCACTTAGCTTCATTTATTTAGGACAATTCAGGAAGTTTTATATTATAATCAAAATAAGTCCAATAAATAAATAGACTTTCAGAAGTCCAAAGCAGAGAAACAAAAAAATTAACTGTTATTCACATAAAATGACAGTGGTTTATATTTCTCACCCCCCCAAAAAAGTGGAGTATCCAAATGTAATCATCTTTTATCCACCAATCTATACTTCTTTGTTTCTAATGAAACTAAAGGAATTATCTTAGTTCCTACCCAACCCAGCGTAAATACTTTAAAGTGCCGTATTAATTTAATATTAATCTCGACGAGAAAAAAAAGTGATTCTGTCCTCGAAAGACATTGAGTCAGTACTGACTCTCAGAGTGTTGCTGAGTGTGCCAAAACAAGAAGCTTTGGGTACCCTGGAACTCTTTTACTATCGCTTGTCAGGATGTCCTATATCAAAGGGTATTATTATGACACGTATCTCTATTTCTTCCCAGCAACCAATTTGACTAATATTGTATCATAGACTTGATAGTAGTGCTCTGTAAATCTACCAACAGACAAAGGCAGATGGCACACCAATAATGCATCTTTGTTGTACAATACCATTCTGGAAATGTCTAAAACATTCTAGCCATAAATTTCAGTAATATCTTCTTATTGGTGGCTGACACTTCAAATTGAGCTATTTCTTTATATCATACCGATCACTAGGGGGTTGGATATGCTGTCACAGTAACAACAAAAACAGCAATTTATTCTGTTTGATGTCTACTGAACCATTTCATTTCTGTCAGTTTCGTTATGAAAAAGTATCACTGCAGAGTTTCAGCTTCATGAAGCAATATAAAGGGTTCAATGTACGGACATAACGAAAACTGTTTTCGATAAGAAAGACGTCAGTTTTCTTTGTCTTGATGTGTGGTCATCTGTACACTTTCGTTGTACCTCATGAGAGTATATGTGTAAAAAGGAACAATTCTCTTGTTGGCAATAACATTTCATGTGAACAAGGGTCAAAATTTCATGAAGAAACATGAATCTTAAATACAAGTGGCTTTATATGTAATACTTTTTGATGTTGTTCACAAATATGTACTGAAACATTTGTTTCCAACAAGAAAGTAAACCTGCCGCATACCAAATAACCTGTTTCTTTTACCATATTTGCTCAAAAAAGAAAAAAAAAGCCTGAATATAACTACCCCATAGGAAAAGGTTTTACTAGTAAATATTAATTCACATGTAAACAATTTTTTCATATTTAATAAAAACTATGATTGAGAAAAATGCATTTGTTTTCATTTCCTTTTATTTGCTAATCTGCCTCCCCAGTTATGCACATCTACCCCCCCGACTTGCCACTCTGCCCCCCAGATATGCCTTATCGAAATATCTTCCTACCTTCTCCAACAACCGCTTCAGCCATTGTGTCGCGCAGCTGTGTTTCGTCCGCATCTCCATGGACGTGAACTCCCGTTGAACTTTTGTAAAATTACGAAGCTTCCTCTGAAATTCTGTCCTTATTGGAAGATCAAGGGAGAGGATGTGGCAGGAAGATCAGCCATTTTGCCAAATGATAACCTTGGTGAACTTCCATAAAAATGGTGACATCCTCTCCCCATTTTTGTCAAACGTCACTGGGAGCTGGTGCAGAAGGTAGGGGGCGATTCAGAGAGCGTGAGAATAAATAAAAGTGTGAATAAGTAGAAGGGAATATGGGTGAGATCGTTAAGGCGATTAGACAAATTGGTTAAATTGTGCTTGGTTTAAGGCAGACACTATTACCGGTATATCAATGTATCTAAGGATATGGTCATCAGTGATTAGGACTGTGATTATATTTCTCTTTAAAAAACATCAGAAGTACTTTCAACAAACTGTGGCTTAGAGTGTCATTAATCTGTGGTTTATCACAAAATACCTATACTGTATGTGAATAAA
Source organism: Spea multiplicata (assembly GCA_009364415.1). Classification (NCBI taxonomy): domain Eukaryota; kingdom Metazoa; phylum Chordata; class Amphibia; order Anura; family Pelobatidae; genus Spea; species Spea multiplicata. The sequence goes on along the minus strand of VKOC01000002.1, from coordinate 31,188,690 downwards.
AATAAATAATACAAATGACGTATAGATTGCTGTGTGGATGGACTTAACACTATCTGGTCCATCATGGAAATATCCTTTTCAAAGAGTGCACATTTCAAGTTAGAGTTCTGTTGCAATACCAGTAAGATGAAGGAAAATATATGAATGAATTAGAATACAATAGTCAAATGCCTAGGTGGAAGAGTGTTGTCCAGAGTGATTACAATAATTATTATTATCTTTTATTTATATAGCGCCAAAAATGTACGCAGAGCTTAATAAAATACATATATTCAAGGGGTATGACAACATGACAACTCCCCAATAGCTGGCGCATAGTGATGAGGGGGCATTAAAGGCAGGTCTGAAGTGACAGACCTTGCAGTCCCACCGGATACAGGATAGAGGCAGAAGGAAGAAGGATGAAGGATGGAAGAAGAGGGAAGAGATGGGGGAAAGGGTGATAAGGGCAGTATACATGTATGTGTGTGTGTAAGGGCAGTGTACATGTATGTGGGTGTGTAAGGGCAGTGTACATGTATGTGGTGTGTAAGGGTAGTGTACATTGTTATGTGTGTGGAAAATGTGTGTAAGGGGCAGTGTACAAGTAAATGTTATATAAGGGCAGGTACAAGTATATGTTGTGTATAAGTGGCAGTGTACATTTTGTGTGTGTAAGGGCAGTTACATGTCCTGTGTGTATAAGGGCATGTGTCCTGTGTATATGTGTGTTATAAGGGCAGTGTACATGTAGTGTGTTTGTGTAAGGCAGTGTACATGTATGTGTGTGTGTAAGGGCAGTTGTATGTTGCAGTATGTGTTTTATATGCAGGTGTGTATAAGGGCAGTGTATATGTGTGTGTAAAGGCAGTGTATGTGTATATGTATGTTTATGGCAGTGTGTAAGGGTCATGAGAGAGAGGCTAACATTAGCCTTTTTTCATTTAAAAAAAATCTCTGCTGCTGTGGACTACTCTTCCAATGATGCTCAGCCAAGCATTATGGTGGACACCTAGCTGGCTGAGAATCATGGGAATTTTTGTTCACAGCTAGCATCTGCAGCTTTACTGTTGCTGCACTTCCCATGACTCTCAGCCAGCATCATGGAAGTAGTATGTGTGGCTGAGCCTCATGGGAATTCAATTCAATGTGTTGGTTATTTTTAAAGCATGTTTTAAGTGGCGATGCAAGCGTGACATTGTAAAGCGCAATTGCTTGTATTGGTGAGTTCCGTGAGATTAAAAAAAAGTGTCCCTCTTTCACATTTTGAAATGTTGGGAGGTATGTGACAAGACTAGAATTGACTAAGACAAACCAATTCATTAGTGAAGAGAGCCCTGAATGCCACAAGACACAAAAAACAACAACCAAGTCAAAGAAAGGTTGCCTTTTTGTGTACTGTAAACAAAGATGCAATGTTTGTGTATTAATGAAAGGATCTTTCATCATCTTAACTGACATCAAGATTATCAAGACCTGATAAGGTCTTTGAGTTCTTGTTGCTAGCTCAATCAATATTTATGAAACTATATTTGTTGTAATGAAGAAAGAAAGAAGATTGTACCAGCATAATTTGTTTTACATGCTTTCTTCTTTCAAAACCACACATTAAAAATGTCCTGTATATTCATGGTAGAATTAGACAAGCTGGGTTTTGTGCTGAACTCCCGGTACATCAACAGTGGGAAAGTGTACGCTGGAGGTGGCGTAAAGTCCTCCTCTCAAAATATTTTGTTTTTGTGTCCACATCTAATGAAAGTGGAGCTATCACCTCGAAATAAATCCACATATGTTTAGTTTGTATGCGGTTCAAGTAAGTATTTTTCAGCCCTGACTTGCTCTAAAAGCATAGCCACATTATTTCTTACAAATTTTCATCAAACAAAAAAGGATAAACCTTGCGCAAGGATGACCAACAAACCTGTGAAACACCAATGTGCTAATAAAAATATATGTGAACTTACTTTTGTATAAAAAAAATAATATACCATAATTGGCAGATCCAATAATAATTTAAAATAATAAAAAGCGATCTGTAAGTGAAGCTGCTAAGTTTATTTTGACACATAATTATCTTTATTTTGATCAAAAATATTTTCTTCAAACATGTGGCACCGCCATGGGAACCAAATTTGCCCCTAGTTGCACGATCCTTTTATGGGGCATTGGAATCTGTATTTTTGGACCCCAGTACTAACCCATTTGGAGCGAATTTGGTCCTATGGCGGCGCTACGTTGATGACATTATCTTTGTTTGGAGGGGTCCAGAAACAGAATTGGAATTTTTTAAATCCTATCTGAATTCCAATGACACGAATATTGTTTTAATCTTCCAGTCCTACGCTAACACTATACATTTCTTCGATGTAACTTTTTAGATTAAAGACTCACGTGTAAAAACTAAAATATACTTTAAAGATGTGGATAGGAATAGCTACATTTATCGCCATAGTTGCCACCTTCCACGATGGTTGGACAATATCCCGTAGAATACGGAGACATTTTAATGATCTAAACACACTGGTGTTACACAGAGTTTAGTGTTAAGACAACATTTTAAGGACAAAAATTACATGGAGGATGGTCTCATTAAAATTGAGAATTAAATTGGGAGCATAGATCGTGCAACCATGTTCCAATCTAAAGTTTCTGAAACCCGGAATATTGATTTTTAGTTTTCCTTTTTCACTCATATATCAGAAACTACCAGACCATTAAAAGTCAGAATTTTGGAACATATGAATGTTATTTTAATGACAAAAGTGACCATCAAGTTCCGTTGCACTAACACCTGTCTTAAACGGAGAAATGGTCTCCAAAATTGTAAATTTACTGGGGATTGCCAATCTATAATCTTCTTACATTGAAAAAAGCGATAACCTAACCCGAACCAACCAGAAAATTTTGGATCAAAACCCTTTTTACCCCATTAGGTAAATTAAAAAGATTTTGTCCTACTTTAAAGCTTTATAAAGATATTTTATTAAAAACCACACTAGTAATTCTTCAATCTATTATTTAATAATTATATTATTGTACACTGTTTATTTAATCATATTTTTACCTTTTTGCTGATTATTAATTTATCTGTCATTATTTTATTTATTGTATTCATTATTTGTATTATTTATTGATATTAATATTATTATCATTATTTCATTAGCAATATGGATTTCATAAATGTCCCTACAAGCAACTCTATTGGTTGCCTGCAGGGGCCTCCTCTGCCATCAACCAATTAAGTACACCTGTTTAAACAAGGCAAATAATAGTAATATGTACACGTATTGTCTTAAAAAAATTGGCACTAGTAACTGTAATATACTTGCAAGAAAGAACCAGAGGTCAAATCATAGATGTCCCAGTAACCCCCGGGGCTGAGGACGCATGAGCGTATGTTTGATTTTTTTTGAGGGGGGGACACTGGTGGATTCCTGGGAAGATTCCTTACCTGTCTACCTAGTCCCCTCTTATGTCTAGGTCACCTTGTGCTCATTGGGGGGCACAGGGTGAACGGGAAACCCCATCTGATCTGCCCTAACCAGACTTTGATTAACTAGCCAGCTATGGTGTCTCTACATGCATGGAACTGTGGAGATGCCCGCCGACAATTGGAACTGCGTCGCTACGAATACCCGTTGCCCCACCACGTCACTCTTTAGAGGTTTGGGGTGGGCAACACTCGGTGGTGGTTACGGAGAGGGAGCTCATTTGGGAATCCTGGTTTTATTATCAATCTTTAGGGCCGAGGGTTACCTAGCCGCAGCAATGGAACTCTGGCCCAGCAACCAGGCAGAGCTTTCCCAGGGAAGATTTCGTCGCTGGCACTCAGGATCCCGAAATCGGATCTTGAGGCTTTTTGGACCATAACATCCTCGGACCCTGAGCTCTCCATTGGTACCCTGGGATTGACGCCACTTTCTCTGGATCACTACACAATAGTGACTCCTTATCGGGTGGAATTGCTGGCTATAGAACTGTATGGTGGTGCTGGGCTGTCTGATGGTTGAAGAGATTCTACTCCTTATCCTATTATCTTTTGTGTATAAATATCTGTGCTGTCCTAAAAAGTTCTGTTTGTACCCTGCACTAAGCCTCGGCAAGGAAGATCTTTACAGCGGAATTATTCAGTAGGAGTATGGGTCAAACCCTAATCAGTTCTTGATCCTGTCCAACAGCCAGGACAGCTTTATGCCTATCCCATGCATGTTCAAACTTGTTCAGTGAATTAGCATCTATTACGTCTGTTATTTTAATCACCACCGTCTCTGTTAAGTATATCTAAGTCTCTAACCCTCTAGTTTTAGACTATGACCTCATTTCAAATAAGGTTCCCTCCTGTGCCTTGTCAAATCCGTTTACACATCCTATCTTGTTTCCTCCAGATATGAACTGCAAATTGACCAGATTTTGGTAAATTTGGTGATTCCTACAAAGCCCTGAAAACTAGGCCAGATCCTCCACATTCTCTCCTCTTTCTCTCTATCACACTAAATGTTTCCCTACTTTTTCTGTCGACCACTTTTGCTTCTGTCTACCACTTTCACTGACCACTTTTGCTACTCCATCTTCTTGCCAACAGAGGGCAATATGGTGACACTGGCTGTGACATCCTCTACCAATCCTCCAATTGGAAGAGAGGCCATCACCACAAGCGCTGCCATATTGCCATCAGTTATCGTCAGTTACCATGTCATCCTCTCCTCTCATTGGAAGATCGAGAAGATGATGTCACAGCAAGCGCCACCATATTGCCCACCATATTGGCGCTTTCTGTGACATTCTCTTTTCCCATTGGTGAGAGGATGTCACTGCAATCAAAACCGTTTTGGAGGAAGTTCCCACC
>VKOC01000002.1:31166056-31180368 GCA_009364415.1 Spea multiplicata | reverse complement strand
GTATAGCAGTTGAGTTTCTTCAATCCTTCCCAATCACATGCTTGTATATGGAAGTTTGCATATGAACTAATCCACCAAGCGTATACCAAAAAATAGGACTTTATTTTGGGCAAATGCCCAATATAATAGAGAACACTGTGTGTATTGGATATACCTATACCACTTTAAAAATCAAAATAAATGAATTAGTTAAAAAATAATTAAAAAGTACAAGAAAGTTCCGAATGGCAGTAAAATCAAATAAGTAAGGGGACGGGAGCTCAAACCGTCCTTCTGTCTCCCAAATTATCAAGATATCATCAATATATCTTCTCCAGAGCACCAGGTCCGCACCATATGGGTTGTTGTTCCATATTGAGTTATGTTCCCATTCTGCCACGAACAAGTTAGCGTAGCTAGGTGCGAACCTGGTGCCCATTGCTGTTCCGCAAAGTTGAAGAAAATACTCTTCTTCGAACCAGAAGTAATTATATTTTAAAATAAAACTGATGCATTCCAAAATAAAGTATTTCTGTATTGATTTCATGTTCCCATCCCTAGATAAGGTTAAATCTATTGCTTCAATCCCCTGTTCGTGATTGATAATTGTGTATAGGGAGGAAACGTCCATTGTTACCCATAACCATCCTGGGGACCATTCTATCTTCCCAAGGGTCTTTAGAAGGTGCGTTGTATCTTTTAAATATGCTGGGATTTGGGTGGCATTTGCCCAAAATAAAGTCCTATTTTTTGGTATACGCTTGGTGGATTAGTTCATATGCAAACTTCCATATACAAGCATGTGATTGGGAAGGATTGAAGAAACTCAACTGCTATACGCCAGACACATCGGTTACTAACTGTAAGTGTACATCTGCTCTGGCGTGCCAGAACCCTGTTGAAATACTACACCATTGTGTTTTTCATCTCTGCTTTTTCCACATATACTCCACACGTGGATCGTGGAGGGTTTATACACAAAGCCTGATAATCCAGTTAAAAGTGTGAGTGCATATACACCACTTTTCATACCCAAAATTTATTTGACATACTACACTATCATAAACCTCTTTGTTTTATATTTCAAATTGGATAACCGACTCAACACACAAGCGCCCCCTAGTGGACCAAAATTATCTTTTCAACACTGGGAGAGTGTTATTACGGGTTTGCAGCTGTGTGTATCCGGTTCAATAAGAGAAAGGGAAGTATTTTGTTGCATTTGTTCTTGAACACATTCTTTTGGTACTGGTTTTTCACAATCTTTGGTTTTCACTTATATTGGCTTAACCCAGGTCCCTGCTGTGTGGACGACGCAAACACTTGAAGAGGGCGTCCCGAAGCAATTTGTTCGGCAGGAACGAAGCCGACACTTACCTGCTATATATCCCAACAAGTCAGACCAAACTTATTGCTCATCTCCATGTGAGTGGAACACTATATAGAGGATACATTTGATTCACATATATTTGCGGAAAGCACTGTGATTTTTTGTTTTTTTTTATGTTTCCATATATTGATACACGATATTGACACAACGAACGGAAACTGGAAATCAATATAAGTATTTGTTTTTTCATTATATTGCACTTTATATTGAGATAATAAGTAATTCACTATTTTTCACAATTTTAGGCGCAACACTTTTATTTTGTTTATTTTGATAGGTATTTTTGGGTTATCCTAATAGTTGTTTGCTGCCATTTTTATATTCACCTATATGTATTTATTCATATCCTCATGTATATATATAAATTGTTTAATATAACTCTCTTCATGCCTCAGTCACTTTACTGCCTCTGATCACCTATTATTATTTCTAAGATTAATATTAGACAAGCACATCCAGAGTAAACACAAAATGCAGTCTTTAAAAGATGTTTTCCTGTATAAAAGGAAAAAAGCTAGCCAACCCTACACAGGCTCTATGTGAAAAAGTTATTACCCCCTTATTTACTAAATCAACCAAATTTAAATGATAATTTTGTTCAAGCTAAAAACTAATACCACCTGTCTTGCAAAGTGTAGTAGGCTAGCGATCTAAAGTAATTCAATAACAGATGATTAACAAAGTCATGGACATCTATCAGTCTGGAACGGGTGACAAAGTCATATCTGAGGCTCTGGAACTCCAGTGAACCCACAGTAAACCAATTATGAACAAATGGAGGAAACTTGGAACAGCAGTGAACCTTCCCAAGAGTGGCCAGCCTACCAAAATTCCTCCAAGAGCGCATCGACGACTCATCCTGGAGAACACAGAATAACATGTAAATAACTACAGGCCTTACTTGACTTAACTTGAGTTATGGTCAATGTTCACAATTCCACAATAAGAAAGAGACGGCAAAAACGGCATCCGTAGTGTTAATAAATGTTGGTGTGTTTGTATCCTGTATGTGTATTAGTATGTCTAATTAAGGATGTTAGTATGTGTGTGTATGTATGTTACTGCATGTGTATGTAAGTATGTTACAGTGTCTACATACACTGATCACCCATAACATTATGACCACTGACAGCTGAAGTAAATAACACGGATAATCTTATCAGGCACCTGTCAGTAGGTGGGATATATTAGGCAGCAAGTGAACATTTGGTGCCCAAAGTTGAGGTGTTAGAAGCATGAAAAATGTGATGGCTAGACCACTGGGTCAGAGCATCTCCAAAACTGCAGCTCTTGCGGGGTGTTCCCGGTCTGCAGTGCTCAGCGCCTATCAAAAGTGGTCCAAGAAAGGAAAAGCAGTGAGCCAGCGACAGGGTCATGGGCAGCCAAGGCTCAATGATGCATGTGGTGGGCGAAGGCTAACCTGTGTGGTAAAATCCAACAGACAAGCTACTGTAGCACAATTCGCTGAAAAAGTTTCACAGTTTGTTGCATATGGTGCTGCATAGCCGCAGACCAGTCAGGGTGCCCATGCTGACCCCTCTCCACTGCCGAAAGCACCTACAATGGGCACGTGAGCATAAGAACTGGACCACTGAGCAGTGGAAGAGGGTGACCTGGTGTGATGAATCACCTTTTCTTTTACATCACAGGGCATCTGATGCTCCGCTCTTTACGCTATAATTAATTTTATCCAGAATCCGTTCAGGTTAGTGCATCCCAACATTACAGCTAAGTGCATCTTGACTTTAGTGGTGCTAGCCGTCAACACTTGAGATTAAACATAAAGTAGAGCGCCTTAAAATATGCTGTCAGCTATTTCCATCAAACTCAAACAAATAATAGTCAAAAGTCTTAAAAATGTCAAAGAGGAAAACAGAAAAATCCAAGCACAGAGAACTAATTATTGATTGATACAATCCTTATCCATTTAAAATACCTTCCCCAGACTAATCTTCTTATCCCACCACTTTCCACCTGCTTCCCCGTTACTCCTTACTGACAGTTTGTTCTACCCAAAACTTGGGTCTCTTATTATGTCCAATATTGTAAGATTACTATGGAATCTATCTCTCACTATCTCAAAATGTATAAATAATATACTAAAAGAAAAATCAAAAGCCTGTGTTATTTTGTGACATCTTATGATTATTTGCAGTTTTGACTGGTTTATTGTTTACATGTCGATTTGTTATTTGCAGAAATAAACAGAGTCATCACTTTCATCTCTTTAGTCAACATTCTCTACACAAAAATAAAATGTAAAAAAAGCAGAATTAAAAATAATTTGTACAAATATCTTTTTTTCTTTTTTACAGGTGGGTCCATTTAAATGATATTATACCCGAAAAGCCATTATATTACCCACAGGGAAAGTCCTGAACCGATAAGCACATTCTTTATTTTAAATGCTATTACAGTAATACATTATCCTTAGACAGCAGTGTAAATTTTTATCAGTACACAGAATGATTCATTATCTTCATAACGAACAAGTACACGGTATATTAACTGCCCTGTTCTAAACAGGGCCAATGCAATGATGATCTTCTAATTCACTCTTATATAACAGATGAATAGAAAGGCAATAGTTTTTGCTCAGGGTTTCACATATTAACATTATAAATACATTTATTATGATAAAATCCATGTATTTATTATGATAACATTATATATAAAGTACAGTGATTTCCAGGCCTGTCTCTCTAATTGGCTTATCTGGGTCCATATTACTTGAGACCTTGGGGGTCATCAAAAGGTGCTTGAAATCAGTGTGAGATAACTCTAATCTTCATAATCAATGGTCTTGAGGGCCAGTCTACACAAGTTATTGGAAATTTATTTCCGTCCAGTAGTCTGGACGGAGTGAAAAGCTTAGCATCACTATAACAGGTGGACCACCCCAGACGTTTCTATTATGTCAGGTAATTCTACTGTTATGAAAACTGCAGATTTACTTTATCTGTACACTTTTAAATAAGACGTTTCTGTGTCATGTTTAGGTGGGCTGTATACTCAAGAGGATTAGCGGCAATAACTGTTGGAGAAGAGGTCGTCTAACAATTAGACATGGATATTCATAGGCTCTGCGAGCAGCATATGCAAAGTTTCTGTCGCGTTCAATGGAATCAGACCGTAAACAGATTTTTGACTTTTCAGTCAAGATTTTTCAGTATGTCAAAGCAGAATTTTATTTTTTTACTGTAGGAATTGCTAAACTCTTACAGTAATAATTGCTGACCTGACCAATTATGCTGAGCATTTTATCCTTTAGTCCTGTGCTTCTTGACCATTATTCTTATAACTTAAATGTATTGTTGCTATATGTCCAACAGATTTTCTTGCAATGCTGTAAAGGTACATAATTATTTGCAGAGCTGTTGATATTCTATCTGGTTGTGAAGAATGGAAGTTGTAAACAATTACAGATTAGTTCTCTTTTTCCGCGATACATGGTGGCTTTCTAAAGTTATAGATTTCTACATGTTTGGGGTTTTTTTTTGGCGTAAACGGAACCATAACAGAAATTTAGGATCAAACTAAAATGGTATGACTAAAGGGCTTCTTGCATTATTTTATTATTTATTTTTTGCTTGGCTGCCAATGAATTGTAATTGACAAAAAATACTTTGTTAACCAAAAAGTCTGGAATGCAGTAATTTTATACAGTTTCTTCTTATTTACAGATGAAATGGAATATGTAGTACATGCCATGTCGCTGCAAGAAAGAAAATATAACAGTTAGTAGATAGGTGTTGGAAATTGATTCATTTCTAAATTGTAGGCTAACATCAGGCCCGATTACAGCAGTTTGCAGACCTTGGCATATTTATTTTACCCTATGCTTCTTAATCGCCACATGGAGGAGTGAGACTTGGCAGTGTACACTTACATGTCGTCATTCACCCACCCAAAGGTATACGTTCAGACATGGAACTTATGTGAGTGGTGCACAATTCTGTAGGATGGAGCAACCCAGCAATATTCATATGATTCAATGATTTCATATAGTGCGGCATCTTTACTAGCATTTATTCAATTAATCTCCCAACAATCTAAATACTGACTTGTGAAGGTAGGCCATATCTACAATAGTTTAACCAGAATGTAGGGTCTGTTCTAGCAAGCCATTTTTTACACTGATCTTTTAAGTGAATGACATTTGGTGATTGTCTGCGTACTTTGCAATACCTTACAGCAGCCTCAGCAAACTCAGTTTATCTACACATATACAACCAAATAGAAGATACACACAATTATACAATACAAGAACATGGTTTGTGCAAGGAAAGCATGAGAATGAAGAGAGAGATTAGATGAAGGACAATGGTAGAGAGCAAGTGGGTAGGAATTGAAGGAAGAGTCAAAGGAGGATGAGGGTGAAATAGAAAATGGCGTGTGGGATGTGACATTTAAAGTATCCATGTGATGTGAGAGCAATGATCTGAGTGTACTTCAGAAGCACAATATGTGGTTTCCCTTCCCTGACCTGCACAATGCCGCATTTTCTTGGTAAGGCTCGACTAAGTGCCAATTGTCTGAAACCACATGCACATCTCATAATACACTAACCCATATGCTGAACTTTTAATTTCCGATTTTATCTGCAAAAGAGAAGTGACTATGTCTAGTTTTTGCAGCAGCATTCATTCCAGTGTTCACATGTGCAATTCATAGCTGTGCATAAATCATCATTCTATCAGTTACGTATACGTATGTCTTCCGAGGACCAGGGGTTTAGGACAAGTAACATCCTGAATCCTGTACCATTATATATCCCATTCCACCAGAAGTCATCATAAGACATGCAACTCTGCTGGTAACTTGAGATCCACTGGTTATGGCTCTCTACTTTAGTATATTTTATTCTAAATACAGGTACGTTTGAAAAGTGTTTGGTATCCAAGAGGTTCTGAGTGATTAAACATTATCAGAAGACAACTGCAAAAAAGAAAAGAAAAAACCTACATATTTAAAGCCCATTTATCTTTCAAGGCAGTTAGAGTGACAAGTTGCATGGCACTCTGTTACTCCAATCTCCCTCACTATTATGTGTGGATTTCCCAGGTAGAAGGTCATATGGAATTTCTTCACCCAATTTTGGTAATAGATTGGTCCATAATACAAACTAAGATCTCAAGCAAAAGATTACCATGGCAGGGACACCTAGTGTAAAAATATATCCTGGTCATATGAGTCTCTGTTAACATGTGGACCAGTAGGAAACTGAAGGGAAAATTATAGTTTTCAACTATACCCAGAAACCAAATATTTAATTCTACTGGTTAAAATATCTTTGCCATCAACTTAGATAACAAACTAGACATTTATTTTGATACTTGCTTGTAAGCTACCATATTCTCTATACCCAATAGAGTGTAAGCCCACAAGAGTAGGGCCCTCTTCTCCATCTATACCATTATGTATTAAAATGTGCTACTGTTCTTCGTCTACTTAAAGTGAATTTGTTAAATATTTTTACTGCCACTGACTCTAAAAGCACCAAAGAATCTGCTGTAATGTCATTTACATACTCAACAAAAATAAAATGAGAATAAAAGAAAGTAAAGATACATTGGGGTGAAGAAAAGCAACATGTAATGAAGGAGAAATGCAACAAGGTGAAACGCTTTACAGTTAAATACAAAAATAGCACATTTTATACATAGCACAACACAAACATTTATACACACACACAAGTTCATGCAGAGTGATCAATCGCTTAACAAATCATCGCAATTATTCCTAAGCATTATGCTCTATTGCAGGGTGACTGGTCTGTGTTTATTAATTCATTGCCTGTTCATTCATGTATAGTGGCTTGTACTCATTTCTGTTACAGTTCCACACATTTTATGTAAATTAATTCATGGAATGTTACATAAAACACAATACCCAAGTATAATGTATAGTAGGAGATATCTTCATTTTATTATCTTAACAATCTATCATGAAGGACCAACCCAGCCCAAGTTGCGTGACAGCCTTACAGGGATGGTCCTTAAGGCATAGTGAAGTTGGTGAGTGGAATTGTTTAAATTATCTGTTAGCTACTGCAGTTAAGTACTAACTGTCAGGATGGCAATTCCAACACAATATTGATGCAATAAAGAGAGCAGATGACAAAAGAGTTTTACATGATGGTAAAAACAATTTTGTAAGATACAGTTGTTGCATCTGGAACCTTTGGTCAATTGCAAGTTTGTGTGTGCATGATATATACATATATGTACACATGTACACACACACTACCTTTCAAAAGGTAGGGGTCACTTGAAATTTTTCAAAAATAACATGAAATGGATCAGGAATACAGTGCAGGTGTTCTTAATGTTGTAAATGACTGTTGTAGCTGGAAAAGGCTGACTTTTAATGGAATATCTTCATAGGTGTACAGAGGCTTTCTAACACTCCCATCACTCCTGTGTTTCAATGGCACGTTGTGTTATCTGATCCAAGTTTAAGTTAAAAAGGCTGATTGATAATTAGGAAACTAGAAATGTCCATGTTTTCTCCGCACATAGCTAAGTGACCCCAAACTTTTGAAACATACAATATGTACGGTAAATATGGTACAACACAGTGCAATGTTTATAGAGAGCAGGAAAACGGGTTGGACTAACAAAGAAACTGGATGACAGATTTTTGTGACATAAGGAAGCAAGGACATCTATATTTACTGTGTATTTGTGTTCCAAAAGATGAACTCAGATTAATGTGTCAGCACTAGGGTATGCATGGTCAGGAGGCAGCTTAAACTACACACTATAAGCTTACATCTAGGAGTCAATCTCTACTGGGGGAGACATATACAACCAAACAATTTGGCAACTTACAATGAAATGTTTGTTAAACAGTGTTTCTTGAAAATAAATGTGCAAACAGGCAGCACCAGCTTGTTCTATCAGGATGGATGCAGAAAGAGAGAAAAAGAGTAGGACCTCCAGTTAGATGTACAGTGCAGACCACCCAGTGTAACCTCATTCATCTAAACACACAAATTATAATCAGTAGTAGACACTTAAAACAAGGACTTGATTGTGCTACGAGTTACACAGTGTAAGACTACGAGGATTGTTCTTTGATGCAATAAACAAAGGTTTACACAAAAAGCTCAGGGAAAAACACTCTCTCTCCATCAATATGGAAGCTGTATGGGTCCAACAGGCATAAGTTCTATTAGACATTCATTTTGCTGCATCCCCGATATTATTAAAAACAATAGTTCTTAAAGGCTTTCCATGGTGAGTGGTCACACAGATGTTTCCAAACCTGGCCTGCCGAGGTAAGTGCCCGTACTAGGACTATAGCAGGTGTTCGAATGGCCAAAGAGGGATGGGAATTTAAAATGATCATTGCTCTGCCAGTGAGTAAGCATCACTTTTTTGGAAAGAGAATTAGACCTGCTGGCGGAAGTAGCGCTGAACTCATTGCTTTGGTAGCTTGGGCTCTGCAGCGAGGCTAGAGGTGTAAACTCAGAAAACTGGTCCCGGGTCTGGCTGGAAACATTCTGTAAAAACAACACAACACATTGGCATGTAGTTACAGCTTTGGAAGTACATAAAGGGCTAATTCAGGTCAAACGCTGTAATCTCTTTAGTTTAGTCAGTAATATATACATTAACATAAATCAATACAGGCATGCATTCGCAAGCGCAGCTCTGTGTCAGAAAAGTGCAGTTCATTTTTTACCGATTCATAGGAAACTCTGTTTTTAGCGATCTATTTGGCTGCCTTGGCCTCTCACTGGCTAGGAATCATTGGAACAGTAATAAAGAACTGAGCTCTATAAATATTAGAGCTTATTTCACTTGCTTCAGGCACAGTATTTGTGAGAAGTAGGAGGAAAGAACACAAAATCAATAAGGGATAGGTGTACAAAATGTTTATAGGTAGAGCTATATATTGTATGTAATAATCAAGAAGAATTAACCCCCAAAGTTGGCTCTTTCCATAAAACACAGTTTTATACTAACACTATTTCAGTCCAGGTTAGAATAAACAAATATATTTATTTTTAGTACCTTTTTCATAATATTTTTTTATATTTATTTTGATAAAAACCTATGTCTATAAAAAGAGTCACAGCAAAAAAAGTTTGGAGGAAAAATATACAAAGAGTTTAAGCACGCCAAGAAATTCCATAGTGGCCACACCTATAAAATATGGTACCTACGCCACGTAATTCATGCACTTATCTCTCAGCAGCAGTGGATTCTTCAAGGAGTGGCCCTTCAATGCCCGTCACTGCATTTATTGCTGATTTTTGTTTCAATAACTTCTGCAGGGATGAGGAAAACATGGAGACATCTGCTGAACAGTCCTGTGCATCATTAATGTGTATGCATAATTAATTAGTTATTATATTTTATATTTAAATAACTAGTAATATATGGGGCCTACTATGTTAATACTGGCAGCCATCAGGCAACTCTAAAGAATGGCTGGGTGATGGATGGAGCATGCGCTACTCCAAGTAGAAGGATCTGCCTCTAGTCCCATGGTGTGATTGTCTGTTAAGTAATGATATGATAATGTTAGTTGGAAACTGAGAGGATAAAGCAAGTGGCTTTGCGAAATGATTGCTTCAATAAACTAGAGTCATTTGTAGCGATAGATGAAAAAGCATGTGAGCATTACTCAAAAGCATATAAATCCTCCAAAGATTTTGCTGTTTTCAGTAGCTGGTGTTATAAGCTTTAATTCCGAGAGAATGCAGCCATGTAAATCAACAATGGTCTGCACGAGAGGCTAGTTAAGACGCCTGGGTTATTTTCGGCAGGAGGAACTATAGCTTCGGTAACCGTTTGGACTTCAATTTAAAGGAGAGAAAAGGAATGCATGAAAAGCGCAAATGAATCAAAATATACTGTAACATGCAATCTCAGATTTTCTAGATTATGTTTGTAATATTTTCAAAATAGCTTGTATTCCTACAAGGCTTGGTATGTAAAGTCATTTTTGTGGATTTCTATTTCACCGAGGGATTTATTACATTAGAAGTAAATGGGTTGGCTTCGTAACAAAATCGAAGATTCTAATGAGATATATGATATGTTCAACGCGAATTCACTTCAGCCTGTCCATACCTTCAACTAGAGGTGAAGGTACAAGCAAAAGGGTCATAACTGGCCCAATAACTTTAAATCAGGTTTGTGTAGTAAGAAGAAGTAAGAAGATACAATTACACCGCACCGACAAGTCAAATCCATCCTCACCAGCAGATCCCCTAAAGGAAGAGACCCATATATAGTCTATCAGGGACATAGCCAGTTTTACATGGGTGAGTTAATTAACTTACTGATAGAAAGCATAACTGCCTGTCATTTACTGGTGAGGGGTTTCTCTTGACCATAAAGAGAGGTTCCATTGGAACAGAATACGATTTGTATTTTAACGGCTATTTCTATTTTTTCTGTACAAAAAAATGCATACCTGTCTGTTACACTTAGGTTTCTAAGCGGCACTAGTTTTAATATTAGCGGGAGAAAAAAAAATGTCTTGCAACAAAGAACCATTATCTATGGATTTACAACTACACCATGCAATTACTTATAAGTTAACTAACAACTGGATTGGCATCATGTTGCTGTCAATTAAATAAACACATATAAAGACTGTCCACAAGATTATACACCATTACAAACACATCTATCGCACGTAAAAGGACCGACGCGGTTCATAATACATATAAATGCATTTTTTTTGCTGGTAAAAAAAAAATAAAGAAAATGGAATAAAAAAAATGGATGGTAGAAGAAATCTTGGTCATGCAAAAGTTAGAAAAAAATATCACCTTAAAATCCATTAGAAATTTAAATTGGTCGTAGTCTGAGAAAGCATAAAGATGGTGGACTGCTCAACAGAAAGGCACGGTTGTTTAGTCTGAGTTCCCCAGTAGGTGGCAGCAGGTAACCGCGTGCATCGTTAAGGTTTAAGCAGGGATAGCAGGTATTTATGCAAAGCAGATTGAAAGACAGGACAGCGAGGGGCAGGAGGGAAAAAGAGACACAAGGGGTACATTTGATTAAACACTAAAGCTTTGCTAATGTATATTAGTGCAGTGCAGAGAATAAAAAGCTCAACGTAGTCAATAGAAACATTTCAGATCCACAGGAAAAAAAATTTAACCTTGAAACAAAATGTCATAAGCTGAAACTTGGATGTGTTTTAACCAAATTCGGTACCTTACGGGCACTTTCAGTGGTTTTAGGGGCCAGTGGCATCTAAACAGAATGGTGTGACTGATGAAGGCATTGCAAAAATTCCTTTTGTGTGTAATTTGTGTATTGTAGTTTTATTTCCATAAATATTATCATCCACGAAACACGACTTATACAGGATTTCAAGGATAAACATTAAACCTAAGTTGGTCTTTCTACATTGAGCTTCCATTTCTCACTTTATGCAAACTATGCGTTATAAAGTGTCATCATTGTGTAGTATACATATTTAAAGCACTATGTTAATGCAAGAAGCAAAACACATTCTGTAACAGTCTGTTGACTTGTTATTCGGAATAATGAAATAAAGTCTATTATATAATACAGATATTACTAAAGTATATGCAATTGTATCTTCTCAAAAGGGAAATCTGGCAATGCAAATGCCTCAATCACCTACTAGATCATGGGGCCCTAAAACTGGTTTATTTTTGGCACGAATGCCTAGCGACAGATTATTCGATCTTTTTAAATAAAAGTGTTGGCTACAGTCATACAATTCTTTTTAGGACTGTTATTTATTATGTATGAAATGACACAGTTCTCTGTGTATTTTATCACAGACTGCTGATCTGGCACAAAGCTACTGTGTGGTTTCATTAAGTATATCCGTTTACCTGGATCCGCTCTGTTGTTGTGGGCCACAGCTGCCTGCATATAACTTTCTTTAGCACATCGGGAAGAAGGCTGACAATAATTAGGAGAATAATACCCAACCATGCAGGACCGCTCGATAGCATTTGCATAAACACATAATACATTCTCTGATAATTGAGAAAAGGCCTGGAATGGAGATATAAAAATACAATATTAACGTAAGTAACAATGGGAGATATAAGAAAAGCACAGTGATACATTAGCATTATGTTTCTACGTTAATACTTTTTTTTTTAAAATGCTGTTCTTCCAATATTAGAATTTTTACGCAAAATATACATTCTCAAATAACATCGCAGACTAAAGAATATGACTTGTAGTCAAATTTCAAAAGAGATAGAGGCTTCAGAAATAGTTTCATTAGCGGGTTTAATAATATATTCCATCACAGGAATTAGGAGATGGGGAGAAAGGGGAGAGATAGTAAGAAAATGGAAAGTTAAAGATACAGGGGAGAAATAATGAGGAGAGAGAAGGAGGTAAGATAGAGAGAAGGGGGAGATAATGAGAAAAAGGATAGACAGTGATCAGGGAGAGAGATTGAGAGATGTGAAAAAGAAGAGATAAGGAGAGCGATAGTGACAGAAGCACATGGGGTCTGAGATGCCACCAAACACGTTGCAGCCATCTGTTTTAATCTAAATATATTTATACACACTTATAAGATGTCTTGCCCAAATAAATTGTATCCAAGTTGTGTGATGTCTACATGCTATCACTGGTCTAGGCCTAGGAGTAACAAAACCAGGCAAACAGGGTCCCCATTTCTTTGCTGTTCAATGGGCCAGTTAATGTGATCTATCCTACTAGCCCATTTACATGATGGACGGCTCTGCACGGTATGTTGTAGCCAGCACTGTGCTTCCTTCTAAAGCTGAGCACCAGGTTATGCAGTCATATTACTACAGTAAAGGTAAGATTGCTGGAATAACAATGCTTGAGCTACTTTGTAACACAAAGCCCATTCAGACCAGCCTGGCAGCCAGCACATTGTGAACGTTAGTAACTGAAACTGGGAAAGATGCCACTAAGATACACTTCAGATATTTTATCTCAGCCAGTTAGGGTGTGTGTGTGTGTATTATGTAGTAAACCTAGCAACAAGCACAATCTTTCCTCCCTTTTTCCTATATTTTTTTGGTTATCAAGTGCCCTATTTATTAGAGTTTGGTCTAACAACTGGATTAGCCAAAAATCTCTGTTATATATAAGAGCAATAATAATAACAATAATAATGAATGGTCAGCACTGGTAGCCTGGTTTGTGAATTATTACATTGGAAACAACGAGATATTTAAATTACTCACAATTCCAGGTATAGTATGCATTCATGTACAACACTCATACTGTATAGAGTTCATATTATTTAGTTATTGTGTGTTATACGCGCTCTCTGTGAGTATCCTAAATAGGGAAAATGTATGAATAAGACCATAGAACCATTTGGACCATCTAACCTGCCCATTTTCCTGATGTAAAGATTTTTGGACTTGTTTAGATTATAAGCTCTTGTTCTAACATTTCTTCTCATTTAAAAGAAACTTCCTTCCTGGTAAAAACCCTTTAAGTATTAAATGTTTATATCACATCTCCTTCCTCTCTTCTCTCCTCCAAGCTAAACATAGATATCCCCAGGGGCGGGGCTGGGCCGGGGGGCAATTGCCCCCCAGGCCGCCCTAAATCCGGGCCGGTGGGCCGGACGGACGACCGGCAGACGAGCATTCAATGCTGCTGCGGCCGCAAAGTTAAAAACTAAGCGGCCGCGAGCAGGATTGAATGCGGCCGTCATGCGTACCTGGCGGGGGGGGGTGGTCCACCCCGGCTGCCGCTCATCTGAGGGGTGCCACCATGCCGGCACGCCTTCAGAAACGATGTGCGCGGTAACTGTGGCTGTGCGCCGGGACTTGATGTCAAATCCCGGCGCACAACACTGAAGCCACGCCCACCGTCTTCCGCGCTCAGTGCACAGGAAGGACAGGAAGAAGAAGTAGAAGAAGAAGAAGAGGAGGAAGAGGAAAAGTGAGAGTGAAAGAAGAAAAGGTAGGAGAGAGTGGATTAGTAAGTGT
>VKOC01000002.1:31153372-31165956 GCA_009364415.1 Spea multiplicata | reverse complement strand
CGGAGGTCCCGAAAGCTTATGTGATGCCACATTTCTCTTTTATGCTGGTTCAATAAAAAGGTATCAAATTCAACTAAATGTTCCGAAAAATCCCATCCCATTGATTATTAAAATACTGTCATACTGGAGAACTAAAATGCTCTGTACTTCTTCTTCCACCCTCCATTATGATGATTCTGTGGAATGCAAATAGTCTTTCTGCAGTTTAAATTCATTTATTGCAATACCCTGTTATATCTGACCATATATATAATATATATATATATATATATATATATATATATATATATATATGGTGGAACACAAAAAGGCCCAGAACTTGATGACATGACCTAAACACATTGGTTTTCCCTGTCTAGGTCTATATATATATATATATATAAAATGTATACAATTATTGGCAGTACAGACATCTTATGTGTTTCCAGCCATGCAAGAGGATACGCCATGTGTCGGATTATATAAAACCCTTTAAGTAGCTCACACTATGCAATCCATGACATGGAAGAGCAACAAACTTTTACTGTCTAAACATGTGAGCAAACCTCTTGTTAGTGGGCAGGCTGCTTTAGATGTGTATGTTTCCAAAGAAGCTAAAAGCAAGCACTAGACAACATACGTCAAGCCAGATACGGACTACTCTATTCTAATGGCATTTCCCAGTGTGAAGACGAACGAGCCATAGTTGAAAAAAACAGATGGCCAGTCTTGCATGCACCATTAATATGTTCATTTTCTTTATGGCATAATGGAATAAGTGGAAAGAATGATATATATCTATATATATATCTATATATATATTGTCTTAGGGAAATATCTCCAAAAATAAGAGGGATTTGGTCATTGTTTGCAATCAGATGAATAATAGAATTATTGTGATATTCAAATAAATCACAAACATTTTGACTTTTAGGGTTATATTATTTGAAATGTGATGGCTTAACATGGAATTAAATGCATTGGGATGACCTAAGGTATATCAGATGGCTGCTCATAAACCCTCATTCTGTCTGTTTTACTCATATGTAGGCGTGAATCTACACATCTGCCTGTGCTATATACCTTACATATCCTCGGGTATTTTTTTTTTTGCATGTAACCAATGCGTCAGTAATGTTAGCGGACCCAGTGTTTTAAGGACATAGCATCAGAAAGATATTGATGCTACGCAAGTATAAAAAGTGCTGCGTAAAAACCGTATGATGATTTTCGTAAGAATGTTTCATTATGGTCCATGATGTGAAGAAAGTCTACTGCTTGATTACATGGTTTATTCCATGTTGGAGGTAAAAAGCAGAAAAAAAAACAAAAAAAAGTTGCTGTCATACTGTGTTTAGTTTGGGTTTTTAATCCATGACCCAATCAAATATTTTTAGGAAAATGCTGTATTACTTAAAAAGTTGACATTTTCTTTTTAGAAAGCATCCATAGCCAAAAAAAGGCCACAGTAAAAAAGTGAAGATAGTCTTTACCGATGGGGTGTAATTATTTTCTTATGAGACTTTGAAAGGGGGCTGGTTGGGTGCATTTGTGGAAAGCACAGTGCTTCAAGACACGGAACCACAATGGCAGTACAACTACAGTTTGTCATAGTGTGGCACTTCATATCCTCCAATAGCAATGCAAGTTTCCATGGGGGGTGAAATGTAAACGGTGTAAACACTTTTCAAAGCTGCGGACTGAACTTCCAAAAAGTGCATTGTTTTCGAAGGCAGGTTCTCTGACGCAGAAAGAGACATGTTCCTCCTTCGCTCTTGTAATCATTGGCTTGATCAGCTCACATGCAGCTGAGTGGGGCTAGGAGTAGACATTTAACATGTCCAGTCTGTTTAGCGTCAGCAAGAAATAGCGGTCATCCAGAAACATCTGAAAATCATAAACGCACGTGTTGGGAAATAAACGTGTGCATTATTCCTACTGAACTCCTATTAAAGGTTCTTCAGTCCAGAACAGGATTGACTTTGTAGTATGAATGCAGGCTCAGCTCTTAATATCGGAGAAGCTTGTGCTGCTCACATTGCAACTTTCACTGCAGCTGGATGAAGTGCTTAAAGTGCTAGAAGCAGTCCCTGACTCTGCGTAGGAGTAACAAAAACAGAGGCAATTAGTACGAAGAATACAATTTGATGTCCACACCTAAGATCTGTGGTTGAGAGATTGTTCAAGGAAAAGCGTACCAGAGCTGCTCAGCGAGTGTGCAGACTTGGAAGTCCCAATGAGAATCATCAGGTTGCTGGCTGTCACAAACCCTTCTCTGGTGGTGCTCAGATTCTTCACATACCTGCAGGTAAAAGACTAGCCCTGAAATGACTATGTTCATACATACATACAGAACATCTGGCCTACCGACTGTAAGCAAAATCATATGACTTTACATGTTCTTCTATGTTGGCCCAATCAAAGATATCATCTTTAAACTATTATGTCATACTCAATAAGTGGCATTTTTCATATCACTGTGTGTACTATTTAGGACATACATCTCTATATACATTTCAAAGCTTGATACATCTATACTGCCACTAGAATGTTCTTTTCATCATAGAAAATCATGTTCTTTTCATCACCACTACCCACCAGTTCTGTCAGTAATGACTAGTGCATTTGGCTGCATAGCCGCATACAACTTGATACATAAATATTTGAATCCACTGTGGCATTATTGCAAAAACGTCTAAACTGAAAAGATAAAAAAAGACATTACACTTGAACCTACCATACTCCAGCCTCCTCTTCACGTATCAACTGAACTATATCACCACTCTTTACCGGAAGTTCTTCTGCACTACATTTCTCACAATCTCTGACAACTGTATATTCCCCCGGACTCTGAGTAAAATACAAAGAAACAGTTAAAATTTAGTGCAAATAATTCTAAAGGCATATAATCTTTTTTAACTTTAACTGGATATGGGCATGATCACTCACGACAACACAGATTTCCTACTTTGATCATATTGCAAAATCGCAACTTATAAGCACTATGATCCCTTGGCGAATGAGGTGAGAAAAAAAGCCAAAGAACAAATTTAATCATGCCAGTTTTCAGAGTTGTACTTTTACCACCTTCATGATGCATTATGAAGGGACAACCCCAGTGAGTTTCTCCTGAATAAGGCTATGAGCTGGCCCTGTATAAGGCATAGTTAAATCAGTGAGGAGACACCCAGTTCACCCACTTGATTGAAGCATGTCTCATGCAGGGCCAGTTTAGCAATCCATCCAAGAAAAACTTACTTTAGTGACTCCAAGTTTCATGAGATGTACCCAGACCCCCCCACACACACACACACCTGGATACACGGACACTAAAATAGATATGTGCCAAACAAATGAGTAGCTTTAGGGAGAATTGAAAATAATTATAAAATGCTCTATTCTTAAAGTGAGGTTTGGGTTATTTCAAGCAGCATCTCATGCACAGATGAGTCGCTCATGCTTTGCTTTAAAACATACATGTATTCTGGCCTAGGTCAACAAAGGATAGGGTGGCAGGTCCTGGGGGGGCGACAGACCCTCTGGTGCAAAATCAGAGGCAGATTACAGACTTGCCGGTGCACCGATCCACAATGTTTACAAGAGAGATCTCCCCAGCACGGCCACTATAGCATGCTGTACGTGGCTCCCTTTGTCCTTAAAAGGTGGAGCGTGGTTCTACGGCTGCAGGTAGCCTACAACTATGCCCAATTTGGATATGTTGATGATGGTTTCTTAAAACCAGTCACAATGATATGAATCTTGAAGATATAAATTCCCCATTTGAATTTACACACAGCTCTACACACTTAAAATGCAATCCATAGCTGGCCATTACCAGTTTTTTATCATTAGTTTCTACTCCATCTTCCTCAGCATCTGAAGAATTTATCTGGTCTTCTCCACTGGACCACCCATCATTGTTTTCTTCCGAGACATCCAACGATTGAGATGTTCTGTTCCAACCTAGTAATCCAACAGGAATTTTTATTATTATTGTATTTTTATCAGGAAAGCGAAAGGCTCCATGCAGATCTCGAAAGATACATAAGAAAGCAAAAAAACTTTTGTGAGCACACCATGCTGTTGGTTTCACCCAACCACCAATTTTGGACTACATGAACATTCTTAGAAAAACTGTAACGTAAGAAATGCTTTGGCACTCATAGTTTGCCATAATGAATTCTAAGCCCTGTTGTATGTTCAGGATATTCCTATGACATACATGCTTACAAGGCTTGAATGTTATTCACTAAATTGGGAGGTCTGAATGAAGAGCAATTCTGATGCAAAATAGAACTGTTTTCCATGCATAACCTTCTGTGTTTTCCATTAATAAAAACACTCACTTTTTACCGGAAAAGTTTTTGTTTGTTTGTTTGTTTTGTGGTTGTGTCATTCATTATTTGGTAAGACAAACTGTCTTTAGAACATTTTTCTAGCGTTCTTAGTTTTTAGACATGTATCAGGTTTTCAGAACTGGAGGAGATTATAGCTGATTGTAACTGTATGCCTGTCTGCTCCCTACTGCTACTTAGACTGCAATATCTATTGGACAGGTATGGTGACTACTTTACTTAGCATATGACAATCTCTTATCTCGCCTTTATTATACTGTAAGTTGTAAAGCACCAAGTAAATCTGTTCACTAAAAAAAAATCCCAACATTGTTCTACTCTATTTGTTGTGATGTTACAATAAAAAATTCTTTGCAAATTTGTTAAACTGAGACTTAAAAATGGAGGGGTTCAGGAAAGACCAACCTTATTGGTATATTATATAAATATATATCATCATTCCAAAACAATGAGTAAACTCAAACCACTGCAAACACACATTCCACCAACCCTGCCAAGTACCTCGTCTGCGCAGATCTGCTGTATTGAGATGAGATGTACTAAGCCACTTGGCTTTGGTGAGCGTAAGCACTGAATCTGTGAAAGATCTTATGGTAAGTTCTCCAAACCGAGACTTATCCTTACACACCTGTTCATTGCTTTGACTGGGAGCAATAACAGCACACTTGGGTCTTATTAGAAGATGCCCTTGCACTCTAACACCTGGACACATTCGGTTTCAGAGACGCCGGGCAGTAGGACCAACACAAAGCAACACCGTAAGACAGCAGTACTGTCACTACTTAAAATGTCTATGCCATAGTTTTGTGTCTGCTGGAGTAGAATATATATACACACATTTAATTACCTGACAGATAGTATTATCTAGTGCTTCGAGTGATGGTATATTTCTAACTGGTATGATGTATGGTTTTAAGCTGAGCAATGTGACAGTCTGGAGTATGAAACGTATCACTCTACCTCTCAAACCAAATGGAGTTGGATCACTCTTTACTTCATGGCGTTTAGCTTTTTTGTCGGGGCTGGTAGGAGAAGCTGCAGAAGGATGAACAGGGAAAACACAGAAACAGAGAGTGAAGATTTGCAAGGGACAGGATGATCGATGTTCAAATATAATACCTTTGAGTTTATCATAGAATAACTAGCAATTCGTGTTATATGGGTGCATTGTTTTTTCTGGGGGTGAGCAAATGTGTTCTGCCGAATTGAGACATCTCATATATCATCATTTACTTGGATCAGTTAAAATGCAACTACTTGGATTACATCAATTTATATATTCACTCAACTGTAGCTCAGTACAATGGATTGTTCATAAAGAGCCCTTGGAGGCAACACTTATTTTTACTTCACAGCTATGAGGTAAATTGGTCTATATAAATAACATTATTCCAGAGAGACTCAAAGGTAGTCCAGCTGTGTGGATTGTTTATATTATGGCATTATATTACAACATGTTAGAGGAAAAGCGAAGAGGTTAGTAAATTCTCAGGATTGATTAAATTAATATTTTAAAATAAGCAAAAGCTGTCCAAGCTTGTATTTTCTTAAAAATATAGATTTGAACTATATACTCAGATCCTCCTTTAATTAATGATGTAATACAGGATAACCACATTTTTCAGGCTTTCTTGAGGACATACAGAAGAACGTTAGAGCTTTAGCTGGTATGTGGTCTTGGTATATGGAATTGGTAGAAGAACACTCTTATTTTATTAAATTCAACGCTATAGAGGTGAGACATACAGTGAAGGTCTATGTAGGACTCTTGGATTGTACAAGAAAAAAAAATTGGTGAGGGGTCGTTATAGTCTGTGCCTGTAGGCTTTTCAATCTCTTGTTGCTGGCATATGTCCCAAGGAGATTTGTTCTTAACAGGCTTAGAACACATCACCTTGCTGACCTTATATTACCTTTCTGAGCTTTGAGGTTAGGAAAACCCTGCAAAATGAAGCGCTTTTTTGAGAATGAAGAAGATTCTGAGGTAGGGCTAGGAGGTGTGCCATCTAGAAATGAAAGAAATAGTAGATAGCAAAGACAGGAGAAACAGAGCCACACAGAATATAACCACATGCCCATGCAGTGGTTGTGAAGAGAAGAAAGAAAAGCTCAGAAAGTTTGCACTTTAGGACTACAGAAGGGCTCTTAAGCTGGGATATACAAAATTAGGTCTGTTTGTAACCCTGGAGGGCTGAAATCGAACAGTCTAAAGCTTCAGCACGTCTAAGTACACAAGGGCCACAAACACATCAGGTTCTAGGGTGATACAGAGCACACTGTTCAGTGTTCAGATTGACAATAACATATTACCTGTTAAATACAGAAATCCTGAACCTTTGTAAAGTTGGTGGCTCTTGAGGAGTAATGTTTGTTCTACAGTATCTGCTGGTCATATGCAAAGCAGCTTTCCCATTAGCTCTCCTACCTCTATTATGCCCATTTGTAGAAGGACGCATCTTACAGGTCTGCTCATCGATTTCCACTTACCTTTGCTTTTTTCAAGGTACTTTGGTAGTGATGCTAAATTTGTGTCCGGACTTAATATGGGCTCTGTTTTTCTTTCTTCCAGTTTTTTAATTTTTCCTGACTTGCTTCTCAGAGGACTGAAAATGAACAGAACAAATTATTTTAGCCCACTTTCTAAATATACCATGTGTGTCAGTTAAACAAAGAGTGACACATAGCATATGCCCTTGTGATTAAAGTTTTAAAAAATCCTGATCTTCCTGCTTGCACTTAAAAAAAACAAATAATTCTTACATCCTTTCCTTACCCAAGAAGTCACAAATACCCTAGATCATTCGCTAATCATCTCTTGCCTCGACTACTGCAAAATGCTTCTGTTGGTATTATTCTACCAATCCATCCAAAATGCTGCTTGTGGCCTTATTTTCCTTGCACAACGGTGACCTTCCAGTCGGTGAAGCTCCCCCCCCCCACTGACTCCCTTATGCCTCAAAAATTATATTTAAACTCATTGCATGAACATACAAAGCCTTTCATGGTACTGCTCCCCCATACATTTGTGCCTTCGTGACAAAATACTCCTTTGCTCGATCTCTACGTTCTTCCCATGGTCTAAGGGTCTCCTCCTCCCTCACAACCTCATTCCTCTGGAACTCACTTCCACCTAACCTCCAACTTTCACCCTCCCTCTCAATATTAGAGAAATACCCCAAAACCCATTTCTTCAGAGAAATGTACAATATGTTCTATTAGAACATTCTTAGCTACAACTAATACAACTCCCTCAATCATCTATGGAACGGTCTCTCATCCTGTTTCTATAACTTGTGCCTTTCTATACCACAACCCCTCTACATTGGAAACTTTCAAGCAGAACATGCTTTACCAAATGTGTTTGTCTTAGTCTATCAATTCTAGTTTTATCATATGATTTAATTGTATGACCTGTAAGAAGCACTGCACACATTTTGGCACATTAAAGTAAAAGGTAATAATAAATATCACAGAGAATACAAGAAACATGCTAAATTAACAAATACTGATATTCTGACCAGTTTAAAGATTACAAAAACATTAATGCAGTATGTCAGTTTGTACAATAGTTCCATTTACAGTAGTAAAAAGAATAAGCATTATGGAAAAAAACCCCTAAAATAATAAATATATCGATGCTTACTAAAGTATCTATGATAAAGCAGGCAAATTCAGGTTATTTCACTGCATATAAAAGTATAAATAATACACCCTTCTATCAACTTTATAAACAAGAAATATTAAGGGCATAATAAAGGTTAGATTCCTTGACCATACTGTACACAACAGAATGAGACAGGTAAATGGTAAACGAGGACTGACACTGTCTGGAACACAATCCCAGACAAGGGCAGATAAGAACATATCGTACACACTCCTTATACTCAACAAATCACATACCTAGTACTAGACGGAGCTGGTAAAGGAGAACTGTTGGTCTGCTCTAGGGATTTGTGTTGACTGGCTTCTGTTCAGAAAACACACAAAAAATCATAACAATATTATATCTTACAGAACACAAGTGCAGAAACAAGCTCATTCACATGACACTATGTAACTTCACAACTCATTCGGTCTACTGGACACTGCAGCATATAGTTAATTAAATTAGACGTTATATTACGGGATTCTGAAACATTCAGTAAATTAGTACAAGGTACAGTAAGAAATGTAGGGTGTATTGTGCATTCTTCTAACAGTAATTTTAGGAAGTACTAGAAGGAACTAATTACCTCTGAATGCCTGCAATTGACTCGTCAACACCTTTCGGATTTCACTGACCCAGGTAGCCTTTATTTCCATGGTTGGTGCCTATAAAAACAATGACATTATTTATATGCAATTAATTCAGTGTCACAGATTAATCAATGAAATTGTGATAAATACAATGTTATACTGTGACTCCTTTCAAAGACATTTTAGAACTAAACACAATTTTTAAATTAGTCAAGTGGCGCTTAAACATACCCCCTTTAATGACACTCAGGGAATTACAACTGCTCTATTTATAGCTTTTGATTTCAGTAACCCGTTTCAGAGCCCTACAAGACAAATCGGGTCACCAAACTATTTAACTCAATTATAGTTCTATAAATACCTCCATTGCAACTATATTATATTAATCATATTTGCAAACTATAGTGTAGGACTACTATTTCTTAACTTAATTAAAATAATGCCTAATAAAATATTTTCACTACATGAATATAAATGAAAATAAATAATTTTGGATAATCAGTATATACAATCTAGCTGCAAGATTTGCTCATGATTGCATTAATACAGGCTTCTTAAGTGTTTAGACGAGGACATAAAATTACCTGCACAATATAAACTTCTTCTCTTGCATTGTACCATATTTCAAATTTTTTGGTGTCTCCTTTGACATTCTCTGTTATTCCAACAGCTCTCATCTATTGAACAAAAAAAGCAGATGCCGTCACTTTTGCAATCACCGACTTATCTGCAGAACAAAACTCATATTACATGAACGTTTCAAACTAAATCAAAAAGAAAAAGATGTTGGTTTACATGGTGACGGGATGAAATGTGCTGCCTTGACAATTAGTTATTGTTCTCAATCAAACATAGATACAGTGAAGCAGATAAAAACTTTAGCAAGTGTCACAGCTACTGAATTGTGCTAATAGACATTGGTTTACGGCTTGCCCTAGGGCTTTTCCCACCCCTCTTCTGCTTGCACTTGCGAACACAGAAATCCTTCATGTTTGGTATCTGTAAAATGTAGGTAAGAAATACTCCTTTGGTTTCTACATTGACTGTTCCACAATTAGAAATTTGGACCATATTTGTAAATGGCAATTCTGGAAAAATGTATTATACGTAATTTTGCCTGAAAACCCCAAATACAGACAATACAAACCCTTAGAGAAACAGGTTATATAAAAAGTATAGATTACTAGGTGCCCTTTACTTGGGTGACAGTGAGATAATGGCAATAACAGAGTTCATTCATGACTCAACACATCAGATCAGTTTATACCGAGATTCCTTGCTATCCGCGCTGAGGTGAACATAACACAAGGCAAACGCTTCCGGCCAAATTGTTTACCATGGCATGTCAGCTAGCATAACGTTTCTGCAGGACATGGGATGTTTGAGCTACAAAAGGATTACAGAGAATGTAAAAATATTCTAAGAATAGCATAAGGTTGTTTCTTGGTTGTTCTTACATTTAGGGAATGCTTGAAGCTGTACGAAGGGGCCTTCTCATAACCTTCTCCATTCTCTTCTCTCTTCTTGCAGAACAGCACTGCCTTCTCATGGAGAAACAAGTGTCTCTGCATTGGCTTAAATCGAGCAAGGTCCTTGACTTTGGAGTGGCCTTTTTTATGCTCCGTCCATACATTAAAGGATCCTTGCATTAGTAGTTTCCCAAGGTCATTTAGGTTTCCCTGAAAAAAGAACGCAAATTATTTATTAAAGAATGTGTACCATGAACTTCGAAATAACAATGGTGCTACATTATTCAATAGATATAAAATATGGTAATGTTTAGGAAACATGTTTTGTACCATTGTGATCAATTTGTAACATTTGAAGGGAAGGATATATTTTTAAATGCTGCATATGCTTCTGACTGTTCACACTTTCTTCATCTCTTCCTAACTAGTTTATTGCAAAACAACCACTACATAATTTGCCATTCTCAAGTTCAGGGATCACAGCTTTGTGTCTCTGCTGCTCAGATATCAAATGTGTTCCCAAAACTGCTTCACTTGCCTCATATCCAGTGATGGCGATCTGGTGCATTGAATCATTTACAGCCTTGAGAATGCCCAGGATGGAAGCCAGGGCTTCCTGAAGATCTTCTGCTCCTTCACAGCTCCTACTGTACTTCAGCATTTCCTGCAGAGCAAACAAACACTCACTCACATAAGCACATTGCAATGTTTGCATTAACCCTCACTGGAGGACAGACATTAGCCAATAAAATATAATCAGAATATACACATGTACAGATTATGACCTTAACATAGAAACATAAAATTAATTTGGTGGGCTGAATGGTTCTTATCCTCAGTCTCGCCTGCTCTTTTTTCCTGATGTCACAACCTTAATCAGTCCTTGGTCTTGTCTTAAGATTCAGAATAGCTTTATGCATATTCCATGCACATCCCCCCACACCTTACACCTCAAGGAGCTCCGTATCTTATTTTTGCGTCTTTATCTCATTGTAGTGTTTTTTCCCCCCCATCAAAAAGCAGCCATTCGCCAATGCCCCAAATGTGCATAGGTCAGACACACAGTGCCAGTTCCTTCTATTTAAATGTAACTCCTGGATCATAGATTAATGGAATATTCATTTATGTCTTTTCACAGTATACACATATACCCAAGGATCTATTTAATTACAAGTCACAAATATTAAGTGTACATGCAGTGGCCTATTTATCTGGGGTGCTGCCCTAGGCCTGACTCAAGCAGCTCCCCATCGGCTCACTGAGCAGCAACTAACCAGGGGGCCTGGTCACCTAAGAGTGCATCCTTTACTCCATTTATGGAGCAGAGGGACATGCTGCCCTAGGCCCCAATATGCCGCTGCATACATGTGTAGTTCCTGAAACTTTTCTGTGATTAACGCGAGACCTTCTAAGATGCATGAGTGATCAGTGAGAAGTACAGGTCCAGCCTAAAGGTACCTTTAACAATAGCTGGTACTTTGTTATTCTCTGCACTGGTTTCAGTAAATAGGAGTCCAGGCTCAGCTTATGATCAAGTTTTCTCTGGCATTCCTATGTGTAAACAGAGAAAAGAAAGGTTACATTTTTTTCAACTTAATTATAAGGCCAGGCACGGACAATATGCCGAAGAAATCTTTCATTACCTGAAAAAACGCAGCATCTGAGCACTGCCTCCACAAGCTCTCTGACCGTGGCTTGTTCTGGCAGTACTTCTCATATATCTGGAAATCCTCCATCTACGTTCACAGAAACAAAAAAAAATCGTATCATTTTTTAAAAATGGTACAAAAACAGTTAAATCGTTCTAAAGCACTGAACAGAAGTTCTTTCAGTTCTGTTTTTTTTTGTACAGTCTGATTTACTTTCATTCATACTTTGGTCACCTTAACAGACTGCTTATTGATGTGGTAAGGAAGCATATATTACTTGAGATCCATTCAAATGAAATAAATAATAATTTATTATTGTGGTACATAGCATCAAGAAGGCTTTCTAGACAAAACTGCTTTATATGCTCTAGGGCGCAGATATCCCAAACAGGCCCACAGCTAACAATAAGCATAAGGATGACAGACTTGGAATTCTGGTATTAGTCATAAAAAACTGTTATTGGTCGTGATGCATCATGCTTCTAAAGTTGCATTATCAAACAGTATTTATTTCTACTGAAGGCTGAATAGGCTATAGCCTTAAAAGACAAACCCTAACCAACACATACCCTTTCTAGAAAACATCTTCCCACTAGTTCTGGGTAGTCTGTGTAATTTTCCAGTTCTCGTAAGAATATTCTAAAGAAAAGAAATATATGACCAGATGTTTTGATACAGAATGACTATACTGTGATTACAGAAGATATGCAGTTGACGCTATATACCGTGTCAATATACAAAAAAATAAAACCTGCTATGATGGCCACAAAGTCCGGTTTTAAAGCATCCAGAAACTGCATTTTCTATGGATGACAACACAAGAGCAAAAACTGGTTTGAGTGGTCATGATGTACTTATGCAAGGAGACCCTAAAAGCTGGTGAAAGTGCTTGAGGA
>VKOC01000002.1:31131049-31142242 GCA_009364415.1 Spea multiplicata | reverse complement strand
AAAGCAACAAAAAACAAAAAACAAAACAAAACAAAAAGGTCCTTTTTAAAACAAAGTTGTTGTAGATGATGTAGCAGCAGAACCACTTGCCAAGGTTTCCTCTTCTTGGCTTAAACTGGTAGAGTAGTTCACAAGGGGGTTAGTGGCTGCGCTCTCACGGATGTATATGAAATATATAAAAGAAAGAAAAACACAATAGTGCAATATGTGTGTATACACTCTGAGGAAGCCTATGCTAGGCGAAACGCGTTTGTGTATTATTTTATATTAATCCTTTGTTGGTTTTTATTGGTTTTTATTACCAAAAGTTTAAAATAAATCTTGCTCCTGGACCTTTTTTTAATTTATAAGACAAAACACCTTGTGTGGGGATTTTACCACTTAAGCGCTGAGGAGTGAGCAATTCTATAATTGCTCACCAAAAAGGAACTGTGGACACTCCAGACTGCTTCAAAGGCTGAGGCTAAAGAAATTTCAAGATCTTGGGGCTAACTGAAGAAGCCCATATCATATAGTGCTGCCAAAGAAATCTTTAAGGCGAGGATTATATCGCCCAAGCGTATACTTTGGGGCTAACTGAAGAAGCCCCCAATAAATGTGGGTAGCCCTTTGTGGCCTTCATTTCAAACAAAAACAAGCCTTGAGACATATTGCACTATTGTGTTTTTCTTTCTTTTATATATTTTATATACATCCGTGAGAGCGCAGCCACTAACCCCCTTGTGAACTAAATTATAAAGTAGCATTACTAAAATAAACCTCATTGCAAGGGTCTCCAACATTTCCTTTGATTATATATGTATATATATGACACAGATTGCACACACACACAACAGTTTATAAATTCCTCTGAACAGCTTATCTGTGCCATTTTTTCCCAATACAGCTTGTCAGTGCCACTAGCCAGATTATCTGTGCCTCAAAACAGCATACTTATGTCATCTTTCCCCCAAACAGCCTACCGGTGTCATCTTTGCTACCAAACAGCGTATCAATCAAACACCTTGTTTGTGCCATCTTTGCCCCCAAACAGCCTGCCTGTGCCATCTTTGCCCCAAACAGCCTGCCTATGTCATCTTTCCCCAAACAGCCTACCTTTGCCACCAAACAGCGTATCAATGCCTTTAAACACCTTGTTTGTGCCATCTTTGCCCTAAACAGCCTGCCTGTGCCATCTTTGCCCTAAACAGCCTGCCTGTGCCATCTTTGCCCCCAAACAGCCTGCCCGCATCAATTACCTGCAGGCGTGGTGTGTCTCCCTTTCTCTGTTCTTTGTGCAGACTGACCCAGCACGACGGAAGTGATTGTAATGTCACTTTCTGCACGCTGGATCAGTCAGGCACAGCGTGCAGCAGGACTGGCACCTACTGGCTTGAAAAACAAGTAAAACCAAGTGCCCCATTGACCCGTTGCACTCTTAACATATGCACTGGAACAACTATGTACACACACCTACACACTCAAGCTAACAAACATAAACATGCTTACACATACTTACACTGACATACTTACTCATACTCACTAACACACACTTACACTCTCATGCTAACACTCTCTTACACTACATACACATTCATGCTCATAAGTACACTTACACAAGTACACAAATGCATTTATGATTTACACATCCACATCCACACTTACACATCAACGCTAACACATAAACACTTACACATTCACGCTCACACATACAAATGTCTACTGAAGTACACATACACACTCATGCTCACTTACACATACACATTAATATAAACACACACACTCTGTATGAGTACCAGAGAGAAAGCTGCAGGCCCTTTGACTTGCAGGGTGAGCTGCTTTAAAGTGGAGGACAAGTAGTCGCCCGGGTCCCCTGTTGGAGACTGTTTATAGCTAATTAAGTCCTGCTCAGCCAATGAAATCCTTCACTCCAAAGGCTTTAATTATTCATACTATCCCTTTGAATTAGACATTTTATTGTTTTCCAAAAGCCATTAAGAAATCAGAGTGTTTGAAAAGTGGATCAGGCTGAGATAACAGTTAGAACACGTGTAAATGGCTAATATGCAGGTGTCTGAAAATGTTATATTATGTGAAAATGCTTAAAAACAGAAAATTCAATATTTTTGAAAATACTAGTTTTAAAACATTGTGAGAACACCTGTTTAATCATTGCCCATAGTAATTAAAAATGCAAATTCATTGTGAAATATTTTTGTTAAAATTTACTTTTAGGCTGCACTCTTTCATGGAAAAACATTCATCTGTGGTGGAACCTTAGTAGCTCCAAACTGGATAGTCACTGCAGCTCATTGTGTAAAATCAGCTATCATGAAAAAACTAATTGTTGTCCTTGGTAAGTATGTACGAGTATATTTCTTAGGTTGAAAAAATATACACAAATAATAACTAAATGTGCGTTGGCTACATTTAGCTGAAATTGCAGAATAAATCTGTTAAACTATTTTACCAATGGTTATAAGAGCATCACAAAAGAGAGTTGCTTCACATATGACTGATACACAGTAAACATAGTAAATAAGGTTGAAAAAACCTTCCTACTCTTGATCCAAAAGAAGGGTAAAACCCCTAATTAAGCTACTTCAGATTCTGCCATCAAGGGGAAATGTTCTTCTTGACTCCAAGAGGCAAACGGATTTCTCCTTGGATCAAGAAGTTCTAAAAAAATCCAGACCCCTTTTGAAGGCATCTAATGTATTTGATAATACTACCTTGGCCCTTGGCAGTGAACTCCATAACTTTATTGTCCTTACTGTAAAGAATCCCTTATTTTGTCGTCTATGAAATCCCCGCTCTTCCAGTTTCAGAGGGTGACCTCTTGTTCTTTGTATATTTCATAGATAGAGGGTATATTACTCTCTATGCTCCATGCACCGGTTGGGAGACTGGATCTCCCTTGTTACCTGCTTTTATACACTATGGAGCACTGTGCCTAGCGGGCATAGCCTTTATAGTGAATTTACTCTACTCATGTGCACATCAAAGTGGACGTTGGTGGATCTTGGGTATCATTTGAATGAAATGCAGGGAAGTCTTACTTTACCAAGAGGGTGGTAGATAAATGGAACAGCATCCCATCAGACATGGTAGTGAGAGAATTTAAACTTGCATGGGATAGGCATAAGGTGATCCTGTGGAATGGTTGTCCTCTACTGTCAAAGTCTATATTTCTATGTTCTGGTAGGGGACAACTAGGAACTGGACAGTGCCCAACCAAGATACATCCCTGCTCCAGCCGTAAAAGGCAGAATAATTTGTATGTAGAGACTAAAAAATTGATTACATTTGTGCAAACAAAGTACATTAAACATACTGATCTCTAGACACACGTCTACCCACAAGTGCCCCTATTTGGAAAGTTGAAAGTTATATATGTGATAATCAACAACATGGTGTGCCCACGCCTACTCAAATGTATAACATATCTCAATAAAATAAATGTATAGCGACACTTTAATTTTATACTGGCTCCCATCCTCTGGTGTATCCTTATCATATAGTTATCTTCTATAAATACGATTTTGTGTTGTGTTTTGTTTTTTAGGTGAACACAAACTGAGCGAAGCTGAAGGTACAGAACAAGAGAGGAACATATCTCAAATCATAGTACATGAAAACTATATTGGGAAAAGCTCAAATTATGACAATGATATAGCTCTACTTAAAATGGATCATCCAGTTAATTATACAGACTATGTGGTTTCCTTATGTTTGCCCGAAAGACGGTTTGCTGTACAAGAGCTGATGTCCGTCAGGTATTCAACAGTCAGTGGATGGGGTCGCCTGTTAGAGGGTGGAGTAACCCCTGACATATTGCACAAAGTGCAGCTGCCCAGGGTGAAGACACAAGATTGTATCCAGCAGACTAATATAAATATTACAAGAAACATGTTTTGTGCAGGCTTCACCGATGGTTCCAAGGATGCGTGTAAAGGTGACAGTGGAGGGCCACACGCCACAAAGTATAAGGATACATTTTTCCTCACTGGTATTGTCAGCTGGGGACTAGGATGTGCAAGCAAGGACAAATATGGTGTTTACACAAGAGTGTCCATGTATATTGACTGGTTACAGGATCATATGAATGAAACAAGTTATTCAGAACCAAGAACTACCATACAACTGTAGAATTCCAATAGAAATTAATTTTATTATAACCCCAAAGTCATTATTATGCCAATGAAAAAAAATGTACATTAAAAATAAATGTATACTCATATTGAGCCTTTGTTATAATCAAATATGGATCAACCAAGTATTTAAATGTGCCTTCGAACCATACGGTGATCCGTTGACCAAGTTTAATAAAAGGCTAAACTTCGAGTTGTGTTTCTGTTACACACAGGAGCTTGCATGTGCAAACAGTCATCTGCTTCAGATGAGGAAAAAGGTGACAATCAGCAAATCTCTCAATTAAAAAAATGGAGTTTGGGGTTAGTGTAGGTGCTGTTTACCATGGTGACATATATATATATAGTAAGGGTCATATTACCTGTAATCTAGAAGCGGGTGCAAATAAGGTGTCATACTTGTGGAATTGTGTATGTTATTCCT
Source organism: Spea multiplicata (assembly GCA_009364415.1). Classification (NCBI taxonomy): domain Eukaryota; kingdom Metazoa; phylum Chordata; class Amphibia; order Anura; family Pelobatidae; genus Spea; species Spea multiplicata. Next base: position 31,137,688 of record VKOC01000002.1, on the reverse strand, counting down.
CAATAAATAACAAACAAATACATTGCAGACTTCGTATATCCTCAACGGGGTGCCCAAAGGTACAGACCTATGTGACATATGCTCTTATCGTTAGTCTAACACTGAATAATTTATTAAGTTGATTAGTCTGGTAACTTCAATCAGTGTCCTCATTGAGTCAAGATTCCATAAACAGAAAATCTGGGGAGAGAAAAGGAGCCTCATCTCCCCCAAAGAGAAGTGAGTTGGTACAAGGGAAGAGGAACGTGATATGGAACAGGAACGTGATATGGAACGTGATATGGAAGACTGGAAAAAGGGGAACTTTTCATGTCACAATCTCTCAACGTCCTTGAAAGCAGTGAACTCTCCCACATCTCTAAGTTTTTCAAACTTTAGGGACATGTACATTTTTTCTAACAGATGTGGATTAAGCATTTAACTATGTTAAGTAAATGTCTAGTTAGCAAACAGCAGTTATATGGTTGTGTTAATGCAGGAACATATTACCCAGAGAGGAAGGGAGAGGCCTTCGTTCTGTTTCTACGGTCTGGTGAGACATTTTCCAATAGGATTGCATTAGGTAACCTTCCCACCAAATGTGGAGAATTGACCCCATTCCAGAAACTAGAGTCTATTCCAGGAATCACCCCTGGGTCGACATCTGGTCACAACAGAATCAGTATTTTGTATGCATTCTTAATATAAATGAATGGGCCATGACACTCCCCCAGAACACATTCAGATGGCCTGGAAAGTTCTAAAATACACCTATGCCAATAGTTTTTAGATAGATAGATTGATAGTTTTTTAACATTTAGAAACTTAATATACTTGGTTATTGTACATAAGGGTGACCAGACAAATTATGTCCCCGGATGCAGGGCAGGACTGGCCCACCAGGAAACTGGGAAATTTGACTGTAGGCAAGAGAGACTTGTCTACTCCTCACTTGGTTGCCACCACACACACTTGACACCATCTGAACCAAATAAGTTTATCTTGGTCTCTTCGGACCACAGGACCTGGTTCCAGGAACCCATGTCCTTAGTCTGCTTGTCTTCAGCAAACTGTTTGCAGGCTTTCTTGTGCATCATCTTTAGAAGAGGCTTCCTTCTGGGACGACCATGCAGATCAATTTGATGCAGTGCGCGGCGTATGGTCTGACCACTGACAGGCTGACCCCCCACCCCTTCAACCTCTACAGCAACTCTGAAAGCACTTATACATCTATTTCCCCGAAGACAACCTCGGAATATGACACTGAGCACGTGCACTCAACTTCTTTGGTTGATCATGGAGATCATGGCCTGTTCTGAGTGGAACCGGTCCTGTAAAACCGCTATATGGTCTTGCTCACTGTGCTGCAGCTCAGTTTCAGGGTCTTGACAATCTTTTTATAGCCTAGGCCATCTCTATATAGAGCAACAATTCTTTTTTTTTAGATCCTCAGAGAGTTCTTTGCCATGAGGTGCCATGTTGAACTTCCAGTGACCAGTATGAGAGAATGTGACAGCGATAACACCAAATTTAACACACCTGCTCCTTATTCAACACTCACACTAACGAGTCACATGACACCGGGGAGGGGAAAATGGGTAATTGGGCCCAATTTGGACATTTTCACTTAAGGGGGGACTCGCTTTTTTTGCCAAGGTTTAGCCATTACTGGCTGTGCGTTGAGTTATATTTGAGTGGACAGTAAATTTACACTGTTACACAGGCTGTGCATTCACTACTTTACATTGTAGCAGAGTGAGATACTGCATATATATATATATATATATATATATATATATTGTGAGGTAGGTCTGGGATCGCCCCTCGCTGAGGTCAAGGGACAAGCGCTGTCTTCAATCAAACCAGGCAAATAGCAGTTTGTGCAAACTGACACAGGGTCAGGTTTATTAGAAAGGTTGCAGGGACAAAAGAAATATAACAGTAACAAAAGAAACACCTTGCCTGTCCGGCACTTACTATACATAGGATGTCCCTCACTACCAGCTGGAGAGCTTCTCTCTGCCAACTTAACATAACATAATATGTCCAGCAACCTTTACTCACAGGTCTCTTCCACAGACAGGCTTTCTGTGTCCTCAGTCAGAGAGAGCTACCTGCCCTCCTGGCTTCCCTTTTATATCCACCCTCTCATTCTTTAATTAATCACCTAGCAGGTGATTCTATTTGACTATTTTTGAGAAGACTCAGGTGTTACTCCACATAGGAAAGGAATCTAGGAGAAACATACCTCCCTTCCACCACCAATCCAACATGACTGTCACAATATATATATATATATATGAATGCAAAATACAGTTAGTCCAATAAAAAGGGTATTACAAGATTCTGCAACATCCTGTTACTGGACTAATACAGCTACTCCAAACTACAGTAAATATATATATATACTTGGAGGGGAGTGCCAGCAGCCGAGAACCGCCGGCCGTGGTCATTTGTTAGAAGCGCGGACGCGGCACGTGGTCACTATGGGGAGGAGTGGGAGCGAGTCAGCCAGTTGGGGGGGGCGGGCGGCTTTGTGGGGTGGAAAAATGATGATTTGCCTAGGGTGGCAAAAATCCTTCACCAGTCTTATATATATATATTTAATTTATATATAGATATAGATATAAATGGCTACTTTATTAAGTACACCTATTTAATTGCTGATCTACTGAGATTTTCATGGACAACCATCTCTAGGGTTTACAGAGAATGGTCCGAAAAAGAGAAAAAAATATCCAATGAGTGGCAGTTGTGTGGACGAAGATGCCTTTGTGATTTTAGAGGTCAGAGGAGAATGGGCAGTCTGGTTCGAGATGACAGAAAGGTAACAGTAACTCCAATAACCACTAGTTACAATCAAGGTATGCAGAATACCATCGCTAAATGCACAACACGTCGAACCTTGAAACAGATGTGCTACAGCAGCAGAAGACCATACCAGGTGCCACTCCTGTCTGCTTAGAACAGGAAAATGAGACTACAATTCGCACAGGCTCACCAAAATCAGACAATTGAACACTGGAAGAACGATGCCTGGTCTGATGGTCTCAATCACAGCTGCAACATTCAGACTTTGGCGTAAACAACATGAAAGCATGGATCCATCCTGTCTTGTATGGCTCAGGCTGGTGGTAGTGCCATGAAGAAGGAAAAATGCAATATATAACAGTATATATATAATATATATATTATATATTATACTTGTTTAATTTTTGTACAATTTCGCGCTGGGTGTGGGCTATAATTTCGTGTATACACTTTTTATATACAGCACTAGCGCAGTCCCTTTAGGCAATACACATTCAGGAAAATAAACTATATCCAGGGCATTCTAAAGTCAACACAAGTACACAACTTTTTTATGCTTTTCTATTTATTGGCTAACTAATCTACACAATCAAGACTATTCATTGCTGACATGCTATTCTCTCTTGTAAAGGAGATGGCCCAGATTTGGTGGATTCTTCTATTTCTGGAGCACCCTAAAATTAACGGGTCTTCTTGCCAGTTTTGCCGAGTTTTTCGGCTAATTTTGGCCAGATTTTTTTAGCGGCCTTCATCTTCAGAGATTTCGATGCAGGTTTCTTCTCCTCGTTGAGGTGTTTAAAGATCCACTCGAGATAGAACTGGGTCGAGGTGTAAACTCCAGGGTTTTGCTTCTGGCCACAGCCGGAGCCCCAGCTGGTTACGCCAACCACAGTGTAAAACTTGGCTTTGTGTGTTTTGCACATCAAAGGTCCACCACTGTCACCCTACGTGATTCAAAGCAAATAAAATATTCCTTAATAAAGACTTCAAATAATTACCATTACCCCAGCTGTTGCTCTGCACAGTTTTATAAAACAAGTACTGCCCAGGATGTTGAAAACATTAACAATGCATCATGACTGAGGAAAATTGGTTTACCTGGCAGCTATCGATGCCTCCCTGTTCATATCCTGCACAGAGGTTGTAGTTACCCAAAGCTCCGTTATACCAGGTTGGGCGGTTGCAGCGTTTCACTGGAATCAGGTTCACAGGAGCTTCCTGGAGGATATCCGATGCATCAGTGGCTGAAGAGAAAAAAAGAGTTATTAAATGCAGAGCTGGCCTCAAAAATCTTTGGACTGATAGAAACTTACAAATGGACTTCGTGCCCTCTACCACCACATGTGCCTCCCACCACACTTACAATGGGGCCACCTGCTCTCAAAGTCCAGAAAGGCACGAGAAGAGCGAAATACCTGGAAAGGGAGAAAGTCTATAGATATGTACAAAATCTACAGATAAAGCTATGCTTACATCCTTCTTCAAGGACACCCCAGCCTGCGATGTAGCAGTCGTCCATTTTATTCAGAATTGCCTGTTTGGCAGGGAGACACGCTGGCTGAGTGTAGTCGTCAAATATGATGGGCTTGTTCAGCTTAAGCAAGGCGATGTCATTCCTCTCCGTTTCAGGATTGTATTTCTCATGCTGAATCTTTTCTTTTATAGTTCGGATCTGAACCTTTGTCCCCATCTGTGATAGTTGGTTGGCTCCAAACACAAGTCTCCAGGAAAAATATTCACTGAATAAACCAAGGTACATTTTATTAGTTGCATTAATAAATACCATATTAACCAGAACACGTGCTGTGTTTGTTTTTGTGTTATGTCATAAAGGAACGAGTCCCCACATAAAGTCAGGGGTTTGAGTTTCCCCAAAAATAGTTGTGTATTATGCAGATATTCAGGAAATAAGCATATCCATGGTTTCTCCTAAAGAATAGATGACTAGGTTCTGATTATGGGATTTATGTTAAATGTTTCTATTAAAAGATTCCAGTTAGTTGTAATGTAATATGCACTGGCCCGTCTCCTAAACCGTTCTAATTTGCATTTTCTGCCATAAAACAATTAAGTTACTTACTTGCCGAGATTCTTAAAACAATGAGCAGCTGTCAGAACCCACAAAGGATTCAGGACGACACCTCCGCATAAATGAAAATACTCTTTGTCGATTTCCTCCTGGATACTCACTGTCCAGGGCCAGTTACCGGGCTCCGCATCCTTCCCCCCAACCACGCGGGAGCCACGGAAATCCTCCACTAGGGGTCTGTTTCCACAGACTGAAACGGAAAGGACAAGACATTTGAGAAACAGGAGATTTTGGTTTAAAGTAAAATAACACACAAAAAATACACGTATGTTAAAGTTACTAAATTATATTTTTAAAGAATAAAGTACGATTGAATTTATTGGTATTAACGGAATATGAATAATCCAGGATACACATTTCATTAAATATGTGAGATTTAAAACTATTTGACAGTTAGACAACAGTTAGACAACAACCTGTTTACATTAGTACAAAGGACGGAAGGTGGGTTAAATGTTTAATTATAATAGAATAAGCTATAAAACTATAACACATCCTTAAATTGCAATGTTAATGGTAACAATCTCTGCCTTATATTTTCCTTAAAGCTTCTGATGCCAAATTCTCTGTAATAAACTCACCTCCATTTTCAGAGCTCTCAGAAACACTGAAAAGAGCCCAAATTATAAATCCGATTAGGAACAGCTTCATGGTTAGTGCTGTGCACTAAAAAGCTGTCATCTTATGCACAGACTGCATAGAATATGTGTACCTGTGTGTATTATGACATTGTCAAGGCCTCTACGAGGTCACAAAATAATGAAACTCAGCCAATCACAGACACACATGAAACTCAGCCAATCACAGACACACATTAAGGATCAATGCAAGAAAAAAATTGTGCTTCTTCTCTATCTATTTAATAAAAACTATTAATTTGCTGATTCCATAATATAAAAAGTGACTATTAAATGCAATTAAAGGAAGACATTGAAACTAGTACCCTGTGTTTGTTTATTCTATTTAGCCTTATATATATAAGTATTAAGCAAAAGAGCATGGATCATGCAAGTTTGGGATCACAGGAATGTTCCTGTTTTTAAAAGAAAAGCAAATTTTGTCCATTAAAATATAATGAAAAACAGCACAGATGCTATTAATGCTGTAAAGCTGGGAAAAGGGGATTTGTAATGAAATATCTTCATAGGCGTACAGAGGCCATTTATCACTCCCATCACTCCTGTGTTCCAATGGCACGTTGTGTTCACTAATCCAAGTTAAAAACGCTGATTAATCGTTAGAGAACCCTTTTGCAATCAAGTTACAACTAGAACATTTTTCTAACAGTTAAGTAAACTGTGTAAACGGTTTAGTGTGTGTGTATATATATATAATTATTTATAGATATATTTATATATACATACACACACACTTTAGCAAAATACACATCCTCATATACACATATTCACACTCCCTTGCACTGAGCCTAACAATGGGGTAAATGGGGCAGTTGCTCCGGAGCCCTGGTGGTTGGGGCCCCCCCTGCTGCAGTGTAGTTGAAGCATCTGTCCAGTACTTGGGTGAGTGAGGTGAGGGTGTAGATGGAGACTCACTTGCTTTATGGGGTTCCTCTTCCAGCAGGGGTATTTACCAAGACACAGACTCCATTACAGGCATCAGAGATGGCAGAGTCAGTTTCCTGTCATGTGATCCTGTGACAGAATCTACCAGTAAGAAGCTCCTTCAGCAGTCACATGCTGCAGTCAAAATAGAAGAAGTTAAAATGCAGACTTCATGGCTCTGCATGTAAGGAAAAGGCA
>VKOC01000002.1:31085795-31121068 GCA_009364415.1 Spea multiplicata | reverse complement strand
ACCTCGTCCTTTGCCTCCTCACCTCGTCCTTTGCCTCCTCACCTCGTCCTTTGCCTCCTCACCTCGTCCTTTGCCTCCTCACCTCGTCCTTTGCCTCCTCACCTCGTCCTTTGCCTCCTCACCTCGTCCTTTGCCTCCTCACCTCGTCCTTTGCCTCCTCACCTCGTCCTTTGCCTCCAGTCATGGTGTCCCATTCCTCTGCAACTCACTTTCACCTTCCATCTTAATATTTAAAGAAATACCTCCATATCCATTTCAGAGAAGTGCACAATGTTATCTCCTAAAATGTTATATGTTATCTGGCACTTTCTCCATGCTTTGTGACGTTCCACACCACATCCCCTCTGAATTATAAACTTTGGAGCAGGACACTCTTTACTGAACATATCCATTTCATCTCAGTCTGTCAACTCTAGTTTTGTCGTATGCTTTGAATATACGGCCTGTAAGAAGTGCGGCATACATTGCTGCTTTATAAATAAAAGATTACAATCATCCCCTGTTGTAAGGAAGTTTACTGTAGTATGAAGCTACATCGAAGCCAGCCAAGCTGTAGGAGGAATGGCAAAGTTCTTATATATTTGTAGCTCCTTTTTTATCCCTAATTTCAGAGGATACATTTAAAACATGTGAATAATACCTCATTCACATAACGACTTAAATTCGTACCTGACACGATCATTCAGCCTGGGGGAGGGTTCTCCTTATTCTTATGAATTTTAGAAGTGCACTAAAACTTTTTTTTGCAAGGAGGGTTTTAAACTTTCTCTAATCAATTTTCATATCTTGCTTTCAAGAGGAGGTCTCTAACGCCGCTAAAAATGGAATCAAAGGGGTAGCATCTAGTCTTATAACCACTTTTGGTGTTTACCATTTGGTATCACATATTGACACTTCATCACCAGGTAACTCCCTTTATCTGCTGGCGTTAAACTAAATCATCTTGTGGTTAATTTTAAAGACGGCCCTCCGTTTTTAAAATGAGATTAAACCCATATGGAGGAGAAAAGTTGATGTTTTCACTCACCACTATGTATTTTAATTTTTTTTATTTATTTTTTTTGCAACCTTTTTATGGCTTGGCTATTTGGTAAACAGACAACCTGGCGCTATGTATAAAAAGCCTAGGCATTGTGCAGCCTAGAGCTTGCAGCATTGTGGCTGTAAGGCCGCTCAATTGTCCGTGTGCAGTCATAGTACATTGCATTTTCAGAGGTAAAAAGCTTTGGCTAAGAAAAGCAAAAAAAAATGCAGCCACAGAAGGCTTTAAAGAGGAACGGGCATGTGCTGGAAGAGTGTGGTGTGAAAGCCATGCAGGTATATGGCACCATATCATTGATATATAGATTGAACATGAGAGCTTAAGGTCTTAAAGGTAGGGAAGAGGGTTTTCCACATATGAGGGGAGGGATACCGAATGGATACCGAGGTGCTGCGAAAGGAAATTTTTGTGCGGATATATACACTGGATGATTCGTTACTTGCCTGGAAGTAAGGCTTTGGAAGTCAGATTTCCCCATATCTTGTAGGAGTTAGATGCCAACGGGGCTTTTATATCTGCGTTCACGTAATATAGTATCTTTTTAGGTAACTTTCATTTACTCTGACATGCCTGAACAAAGCATGCTATCAACATTGGGCCATACTTCCAAAGTTGCTATTCCAAGAAAATCTGCATCTTCTATAAAAATAGGAAGGTAGTTATACCTACTTACTAAAGGATACCTGAAGGTGATTTGGAAAGTATAGCTACTTGGCTGGAATATCTGATAACAGCTTTGTATTGCCATGTGAATTGTATGCGGTATTACTTGGCATTGTTGGTTCTGCCTGGAGACTTAAACCTTAGATGCAGATACACTTTCTTAACTTGGTTTCTTATAGAAGTCTGAGTATGTTTATTGACTTGTAATATGCAATTTACATATTTTTACTTTTTCCACAATTAAACGCAGGTTATTGGAACACCCCAGAGACAATCTGCAGCCAGTACAATCTTATTAGGAAGTCCACATACCCCTAACACGCACTTTGTATCGCAGAACCAAACTACAGAGTCCTCACCTTGGTCTGCAGGGTAAGCAGAGTCTTTTTTTAGAAGCATTTTTGTGACAGCTAAATAAAAGAAGCACTAAAAAGTGATTCTAGTGCAATGTTAAAAGGTTTGGAAGATCCCTGCTGATTGTGACTTCTGGTTCCTATGGTGATAAGACCACTTTTCAAACTTTGCAATAGAATTGCTTTTTAAAAAAGCCTAACCTATAATGTGTATTACCAATTTTATTGGAACTAGCTTAAAGCACCAATCAGCATGTCGTATGCCATACCTTTCAGGTTTAATGGGCAGTCGCAAAATGTAACAATGTTTTTGTTTTGATTTTTCTTTTTGTCTGCTTTCCTACGGGTTGGGTTTAGTGATTGACTCAAGAGAGAAAAGAGTATGTTGACTGCATGCAAGCCTGTAAATGTGTAACCCTCTCTCATGTTGAGTTGCAAGTAGAATTTAAGCCAGCTTTTAACCACCTAAAAGGACTTTTTGTGGCGCCATCTTTTACACATCCTGAGATTTACTGGGAAACTAATGATCATATGTTGGTACTGAAATCCTTAAACGAGCCTAACAGGACCCATGCACATGCTATGTGATAGGCAAAGTGGTCCCAGGCTTCCAACCACATCTTGTATAGTGTGGCAGCAATTGATCTCACAGGTATGCCCCACTCTGACCTCCTGCCCTGCAAAAACAAATATGCAGACGTAGGTTTATAAGAATATATTTTCATGTTTAAAAATAATAAATTGAGCATTTGTGGGCATGGACTCCAATCAGCCCAAATTATTTGTAGCCCTTAGAAGCAGAGGCACTAAAGTTTCAAAATGTTGGCATATTTCTGTAAATATGTATTTCCTAGTCAACTTAGGTGGCCCTCACAGGAGAGAGACGTCACCTACAAGGTAAGATTCTGCCTAAAACAACCCTAGCTGAATGACTGCAGCATACTTGCAGCCGTTGCGACTAGTTCCTAGTAAAAGCAAGAGTCAATGGCATTTAGGTGCTTCTTCAAATGCTGTGCTGGGTCCTAAATTGTGGAGGAATAATGTCTGATTGGCCTTCAGTTTCCTAGACTTAATTATCCATTCCAGAACAGTGCGGTATCTAGTCCATCTGTTACCCAAGATTAATTTCTTAAGGACATATGTTTAAGGCATTTTCATTGAACAGTTGTATGATTTCATTATTGCCTTTTCAAGTTTTTTCCTCTCTGGTGGTTACATGGTGACATATTGAGTTAGGCTCTCTCCTGTGTGGGCCTAAAAATGATGGTTGCCAGTGGTGTTAGTTCTCATGACTGGGGAGCACATTCTTTTCCTTAAGATATTTGTATCCACAGGTAGCAGAATGCCTGAAGCAGTCTATTAGAACTGTCGATGGTCTGGAGATGTTTGTCAGCCCTTGACAGAATTCAATGTGTATTGTCAGCAATTCATATTATTGGAGTCCCAAAATGTACACCAGATCCACAAGGACAGCTTGTTATCCCTGACAGCCCCACTAAAGAAAATCAGTTTTAAAATACTTACAGCAACAAAAAAGTACTTTCCTGAGGTAGAAGCTGCGGCTATCTTCCTCCTCCATCCTGTTCACATGTTTTTTTTGTTTTGTTGTTTTGTTTGCTTGTTTTGACGCTGCTTAGAGTGTAAGCACTTTCCACACATATGCACATAATACACCCCTGCCCCAGTATTTGCCATGCCATCTCTGGAGCTCTCATGTTAATTCATCTCCTGACACAAGATATATTTAACACTTTTTCTTCATAGAAAATAGCTGGCAGCAGGTTAAGGGGCAAATGCATCACTGATCACTGTTAAATGTCAAGCATGGAGGAGATGTTACATTGGAGCTTTTATTTTCCCTCTCTCCCTAACTTTTACAAAAGCATGTGCATTCCTTGTTGAATACTCGACCAGGAACACAGGAGTGTCCTTTAAACAAATTACATTACACAAAACTGGTATTTTAAAAAAAAAAATGCTCTTCATGCATTATTCAGCTTAAATTTTCATGTTTGCACCCCTCTCCCACTTTGCACAAATAGCGCTGTTGGATGACTCTAAAAGGTTGTTACAAATGTGAATGTTGAAAATCTCCTCATAGGGTGAGCTATGCATAACCGGTCATCTCAGCAATTCATGCTGAAGAACTGTGCAAGGGCTTGTCCCTTCGCTATGTATATGGCATCTGTGATCTGGAAATGTGCTGTACCAAAGGCTTTTCCACAAAATTCTGTATAGTTTTAATTGCCAAGTAATAGATTCAATTGCAGTTGAATGCTTTTTAGTAAGCCTGGGCGGGGGGGGGTTTATTATGCTTAATGTATGTTTTGGGTTTTTTTGTTTTTTTTTAGGAAGAGAAGTAAGAAAGGTGAAAAAAATGGAAAGGGTTTGCGTCATTTCTCCATGAAAGTATGTGAGAAGGTACAGAAGAAGGGCACTACGTCGTACAATGAAGTGGCAGATGAGTTAGTTGCAGAATTTAGCTCAGCAGATAACCATATATCGCCAAATGAATCGGTAAATATATGATTTCAGAGTTCTGTGGTTTCAGTTTTGTACAGAAATGCTGTATCATAGTTTCATGTTTGCCGCAATCAGGCTAAAAGCTTTGACTTCTTTCCCATCTGTTTTTCAGCAAGCGTATGATCAGAAGAATATAAGACGTCGAGTTTATGATGCCTTAAATGTGCTTATGGCAATGAATATTATTTCTAAGGAAAAGAAAGAAATTAAGTGGATTGGCTTGCCCACAAACTCTGCTCAGGAATGTCAGAACTTAGAGGTACGTGGTAGCTAAAATTTACTGGCCCTTCAGTTTGTGATAAAATAAATGAAAGATTGGTTGCTCTTGAATAAGAATGCCCCTACAACCCAAAAATGGCAAAGCTTATAAAAATATTTTATTTTGTCTTAGGTTGAGAGACAAAGGCGGCTTGAAAGGATAAAGCAAAAACAGTCTCAGCTCCAAGAACTCATACTACAGGTGATTAAAATGTTGGCACTGTATTTAAACTTCATACGTCAGTGTTAAAATGTGATGGGTTGTAGAGAAGCGTGAGGCGTGTGTATATCCTGACATGAAATACCCATGTGGTGTCTACCCCATAAAGCCATATCTTTGAATACTTAAATTAATTGGCCAGATTCTGAGATGTCCCTAATAGGACATGGGGGCAGAATGACCCCATGTTAAATTACCAATTTGAAAAACTTTTTATTTTTAACCACAAACAAACCCCTGCATGGATGATATCACTGTACTCAAGAGATATTGCTAAACACGTATTGACAGTAACATATATGAGGAACTGTAAATGCTTACCTAAATTTAGAAAGTGTGAGGAAAAAAATAACACTGCATTACCTATTGCAATCAGTCAGTGGGGAAAGCGATGGGAGAGCACAGCAGGGTGTAGGAGGACCCTGCTGAGGCTCTCCTGACCTCAAGTCAACTTCTGGTGGATGTCAGCTGTGATCAAACATTCCTTCAATTAGTGTACAGGTACTTGTGCAGTTACACACATCAGACAGGAGGTCAACAATGTTTTGGGCAGTGTCAGGGAGAGGTCCTTGCCAAAGTCAGGATGTACCTGTACGTCCTAATGGGCTTTTGCCACAGGTTTTAAGGTAAAAGCACTTGAAATGGTGTTGCCTGAGTTTTTATCCTTAGACCATCAACCATTTTAGGAGCCCTGCTCTGAAAGGTCCCAACAATCTAACTCAACATAACAGTTAAATGTTCACAAGACCTAGTTTTCATTCATGTCAATATTTCACTGTTCAGGGCCAGACATAGCTCTGGGCATTCTAAGCAACTGCTTCAGGTACCTTAAGTTATAGTCTTGTGGAGAAGTAGCATATTCCTAGGTCTGAAGTGTTGACCTACCTTGAGGGGGGGTATAGATCACCTTGTTGGGACCAAAATCCCTCTGCTTCTCTTACCTCCCCTGACGTTCTTTTTTTTTTCTCATAGAAAACATTCTGGAGCAGATTCAGGCTTCTACAGCATTAAAAGTCAGAATGTGCATAGAAACAGGAAGCGTTCTTATAAACTAAGCTGTGCAAACACAATAACTGATAAAAATACCAGAAATTGCAAAAATGGCATATAGGGGGTGTGTTCTTGCGTGGTATTTGTAGAATGAATAGTAGAAAATATAAAACAGCAATTGCATCTCAAAATCTGCCCACAATTAGAAAATATACTTTTGTGCTCTAATTTTAATTTGTTTCTATTTTCCCAGCAAATTGCATTCAAGAACCTAGTTCAGAGAAATCGTCAGACAGAGATGCTGTCAAACAGACCTCCTCCAGCCAATTCAGTCATACACTTACCGTTTATTATTGTGAACACCAGCAAGAAAACCGTAATTGATTGTAGCATTTCTAACGACAAGTATGTTTATCAATGTTTTTTTTGTGAATAAGCATTAAATTGTATACTGTGATAATGTACTCTTGCATAGTCTGTAAAATATTTAATTTTCCTCCATTACATGGTCACCTTCAACAGGTTAACACTAAGTTGACTCATGATCTCTCTCAGTAATGTTACCTTCTATGTACTTTTTATCTTTATACTTGAGATACGTTTGAAGGTATGTGTAGAGAGATGTCTGTAAATGTAGTTCAAAATCACTAATCTACACAAAACATACATTCACAAGCAGTGATATTTAGTATAGCATGTAAGTAGAGTGGTTTGAATTAACTAACACCTTAATTTGATACCTCTTCAGTAGTAACTTAATTTCCTTGCAGGGCCATTCTTGGGCTAGTCTGACATTGAGTACTTGTCTTCTATTTACAATATAGCTTTTTTTGCCCGTTTTGAGAGGGTTGAATGCTGCATGTGCCAATGGAGTGAATACTATGTATATATTTAACAGTTCAAGAAACTGTTACCCAATTGAGCTGTGCTCAATTTTGTTATGAATTGTAAATGAGTGACGAGTGACCTATATGAATAATAAGCCTGGATTTTTTATTTTTTTTTTAAGATTTGAATATCTTTTTAATTTCGACAACACATTTGAAATTCACGATGACATAGAAGTATTAAAAAGGATGGGTATGGCTTGTGGACTGGAATCCGGAAGCTGCTCTGCAGAAGACCTTAGGATAGCACGAAGTTTGGTGCCAAAGGCTCTAGAACCGTATGTGACAGGTTAGTGGTATTTCCTTTGTTTGAATTTGTTTTCTGTATAAAGTAGGGAGCAAGTATGCGTGAATGTATGTGAATGAGTGTGTGCGTTAGCATGGATGTGTAAGAGCGGGTGGGTGGGTAGCATGACATGTGGAGCCTGTAATCACACTCCTATCATGTCCAGGTTCCAGCATGTATTTGGCTGCCTTGGCATGATAGGAGAGTGATTACTGTTAGATATTATATATAATATATATTTTAAAAAAAAATTGTCCAATTTTGGTGTGTTTATTTTTTTGTGGGGTCATTTTCGGTTTCGGCCAAGTGAATGCTGAATTTTCCGTTTCAGTCCATACTCTTCGTTTTGGTTTATCCCTAGTATAAAGTATACTTAGACTACTTGCACATGGAGCTTACTGTATGTACTCAAAAGCCCCCAAAACTTTGCATCTTGAAGTAAATGCCTGAATATAAGATGTTGACCCCATTGAGAAAAAAATGAAAACCATTTATTGCCTTTGTCGCTCAGACTCTTGCTCTGTCATGCACTCTGTCATGCTCAGTCAATGTCTCCTTACCTTGTTGTTCTGATCTTTTCTGTGTCCCTGTTCCGCAGTTCTTCTTTCTTCGCCCCATCTCCTGGGTATCAGCTTTGTTATCCAGGTACTTCCGCAGAAGTGGAAGAACGCCCTTTTGCTGAAGTACTTAAAGGCCAGAATAGCTAAAGCAAAATAAAGTAAAGAATAAGGCTCACACACAAAATTGTTGGTATTTGAAGCCAAACCTGGCATACAACCAAATGACCAACATTTCTTATTCTATTATATACTACAGAGTCTGTGATAAAATAACATGTTTGGGGCAAAAAATATTTTGTGTGCATCAGAATTTGTATTACAAATTCCCCTGTATATATACTTTTTTTTGTTTTGCAGAAATGGCTCAGGGATCGATCAGCAGTGTGTATGTCTCAACAGGTTCTGTATCAAATGGAAGGAGGTTTTCTACAAGGTACAGAGACAGTTTAACAATCTACACGACTTATGCTCTTCATAAACGTAATAAAGCAACTCTATTGCTAATATTGTCTAATCCAGTATAAGTGTATACGTTTATTTTGCCGATGGATAGATTCTACATGTTTCCAAGGCTTTGGAGAAGTGCGGGATATTCGTTTTTAAAATGCTGCATATATTTAGTTAAGCTGTGCTTCTCATACAGTAGACTTTGTGGTTTAACGTGTTTATTTTATTTTCCTTGTGCAGTGAATTGACAGGCTGTACAGATGGTATATTGGCAACTAGTTCAAACGGATCTCAGTATAGTAGCTCCAGAGTAGAAACACCTGTGTCTTACGTGGGAGAGGACGAAGACGATGAGGAAGATGACTTCAATGAAAATGATGATGATGAATGATTTGTAAATGGTGTTTGTGTCTTCAGTTGAAAAAGCTTCAGGAATCTTTTGCGTTCAGTTATTTGAGGTGTACTTTCTTTTACAACAGTCTTGGTATAATATTGTTGAGACTAATAAGTCCTAGTTACCAGCCAAAGACTGCTTGTAACCTTTTTTTTTTTTTTTTTTTTTTTTTTCCCCTTTTGAGGTGTGGATGTTATTTCTCACAAGCCCCTTTTTCAGTTTTTAAATATATTTTATTTATGTTTTTGTTTTGCCCCCCAGTGAAATTGGCTACACTTTATAATATTGTATTTCAGCCACAAAAATTATATGGTATCCTGATATGTAAAAAATAAATGGGTTCATCTAATTAAAAAATTATCTGGAGTGTTTCAATAATGCCAGTAACTTCGAAATGGCAATATGGTTTTTTTTTAAATCATGCATTGTCCAAAGAAATATACTTTTTTTTTTTTTTTAACCCCCTACGCATAAATGAATTGGGAGTTCAGAATTAACCTGAACTGTTTTTTAAAATATGTAATGTATATTTTGGGAGAAAAAATACATTTTAAGTAATTGCTGGTGCAGCTATATGAAATATCTATATTTTGCTTTTAGTAAAATTTGCCTGAATTCTTGCAGGTAAATGTTTGATTTTTTTAATTCTATAGTTGTTTACATAAGTATCATTTAAAGTATGTACTGAAACAAATGTTTTGTATTTGTTTCCTAAAACCTCTACCTGTAATCTATTATGTTAAAATTATTATAGCGTTAACAGTTTGGTTTTTTTAACCCAAGATTTACAAATCCTTTTTAACAGTTCATATTTTATATAAGAAATTTAACAGCAGACGCTGGTGATTTCAGACAATTCTCAAAATTAGAACTGACGGCTGCCTGTTACAATCATATTCCTTTTATTGAAACATACACTTATGTAATTTTAACTATACAGAGACTTATTAAATGATTTGTTTAACTTGGCACTGTTAGTTTTATTAATAAAACATGCATGGGCATTTTAAAAAAGCTCAGTGTTTTTCTAACAGGATTTTTGTATAGTATGTTTTGTTTTCTTTTCATGTATAAATGATTGATGTTAAGCAATACCACGGTCAGTGGCATTTTCCGGCCTGAGGTGAGTAGGTTTAACAGCAGGTCTGGAGTAGCATATAACGGGCCAGTTGGAACGTTCCGAGATCTCACTTGAAATTGCCCCATTCACACAAGGGGTGCCTTTCTAGCACAGCCTCCATAGCATGTGGTATCATCGTGCTCCGCATGAGGTGACGGACCAGTTTATGATGTCATATTCTGGGGCGTAGTAGGAAGAAGATGGATGCGTAGGTGAGGTTTGTGCCTGACCTTTAATACACAGAGCCTGAGCCCAACCTGAAGCATGAAGCTGTTCCACCAGTTTGTGGGCAATCCTCTGCAACACATTGGGGGCAGTTGTGTGGTGGCTGCAGGAATGAAAATGTATGACATTGCTTTATCAATATTTTTACTTGTAATGGCTTTTACAGTATTTTTGTATCATTGTTAAAAGCATGGATATCTTCAGTTTAGTATTTTCTTTATTGCCTGCACATGTTTGTGTGTTTGACGGTCCTTTTAAGAGCATGTTTCCTCCAGAACCATCTTTTTATCCACATCTTATTTTTTTTAATCAGTTCTTGTATGGTCGGTAAGCAAAAACCTTAATTTCTTCCCTATAACAAGCAAATTCAGCTGCATTAGTCAAACGTTAAGGTAAAATCCAGCACACTATATAACCAAAAGTATGTGGATACCAGACATCCCATTCCAAAATAAAGGTCCTTAATATGGTGGCGCGCACGCACACACCTTTTGCAGGCATAACAGTCTTCCTCTTCTGGAAAGGCTTTTCACAAGATTTTGGGGTCTATGTGGGAGTTTGTGCCCATTCAGCCAAAAGGGCATTTGTTAGGTCAGGCGTCGATGTTGAATTAGAAGGCCTGTCTGGCAGTCCGTGTTCCAATTTATCCCAGATTTTCAATGGGGTTCGGGTCGAAGCTTTGGAGACCCCTCAAGTTCCTCCACACCAAACTCTTAAGCATGTACTGTGCCTTTTTTTGTGAAGTTCAACATCTTTTTGTAGCACTTTAGAGCTTTATTCTTTGGTCTTAGCCGTTATGATGAATGAGGGATTTGGGCCTATGTTTTACCTAATATTTACAGTTATGTGAAACAGGAAGTAATGGTTGAACAATTTCCTGTTCCTAGTCACCCAGGTGTACTAAAAATGTAAAAGCAAAGGGGTATATACTTAACATATATTTTAATCTTATGACTTCATGGGGGTGCCAATAGTTTTGCTACACCCCGAAGACTTTTGGGATAATCTGGATCTGGGTGGCGTTTTGGAAGACATGAGTCCCGCTACGTGTGGTGGAAAGCTCATCATTCCACAAACATAACAGTCAAACTCGGTGATGGTCTGGGGCCGCAATGCTGCTTTAGGACCTGGCCAACTTACTATAATTAATGGAACCATGAATTCTGCTCTCTACCAGAAAAACCTAAAGATGAATGTCTAGCCATGAGTTTGTGACCGAAAGCTCAAGCACAGTTGGGTTATGCAGCAGGAAAATCATCTGAAGATCAAAATAAACAAAAAGGTTGTGGAGCAGTCTAGTGAAAGTCTTGACTTGAATCTGATTGAGATGCTGTTGCATGACCTTGAAAAGGCAGTTTGTCTGAAAAACCTCCACTGTGGCTGATTTAAAACCAATCTGCAAAGAAGAGTGTGACTTAATTCCTCCACAGAGATGTGAAAGTCTTATCGCCGCGTTATCGCTTTTAGTCCCACTCTTCTTTGCAAGTTATGTTTAGGGAAGCAATTTTTCAGATGGGTGATATATCGTTTTACTTTCAATAAATGAAATGATCACTTCAAAAACTGCGTTTTGTGTTTGCTCCCATTGTCTTTATCGTGTATTAAAATTTGTTGGATCACCTGAAACATGTAAATCTGGCAAATCGGATAATGTGACAGATTCATATGTAGTTTCCAAATCAGTACTTATTTCAATGTTAATCATTACACAATACTTGTGCCCTGCCTTGGTGGTGGACTTATTTTTATTATTGTGTTAAATCATCGCTTCTTCATGCTTGTAATACACATTTGCAATTAATTTCCTTTTTGGGGGGGGGGGGGGCATAGTCTAAAACATGCACAGATCCAGACCACTAATGATTTACATTCAGGACCACTAAAACAAG
Organism: Spea multiplicata; assembly: GCA_009364415.1. Classification (NCBI taxonomy): domain Eukaryota; kingdom Metazoa; phylum Chordata; class Amphibia; order Anura; family Pelobatidae; genus Spea; species Spea multiplicata. The sequence continues at coordinate 31,109,211 of VKOC01000002.1, read as the reverse complement.
TGGAAAAGAACAGCTGTAAAACAACTTTATATTTTCGGAAGATATCTAAATATATCACTTATATAATATGTCAGTAGGATATATATATCGGTGCTAATTGCTCTGTAAAGGAACAAGAAAAATGTTTCCGTGGGATTTCTTTCTGTGACATCTGTTATGTGAACATTTGATGCCGAGGGATGGCTCCATAGATTTTCTGTGTCTTCCAGTAGCAGTAACACAGTAGCGAGCTGCACTATTTAGTAGGTGGACTATTAAACATTTCAGTATGTCTGTGGATTAAGAGAGATTGTTAATGATGGTCAAATATATGCAGCTAAGATTATATTCCTACAGCGTTGAATTATGAAATACAAACACAGAAGAAAGCCCTGTACTTAAACTCCCATCACTCTTGGGCAACAGCTATAATCTTCATCAGCCCAAAAGACATAGGACAAACACCAAAAAATAGTTACCTGCACGCTATCCCAAATCCCGAATAAGGGCTAATAAATGTGTAGGGGTTTCAGAGAATACCCCTCTCAGTTTGCTGTGAAGTGGTGGCAAGCTTCCACTTTAAATGGCCATTGGCGTGAAACTAAAAACCTCCATTTGTCTAAATAATCATAGGGATTTGGGATAGTGCGCAGTTAACTATTTTTTGGTGTTCTAATGGAATCATGGACAGATACAAGAGGATAGTTAAGCTGCATGCTTCTAGCATTCTTGTTGTTAAACTGATCATGTAGCATTTACTTTAATGTCCAGGGGATATGAAGAATGCCTAAACCACCAACTAAAGAATAACCAGCAAATCATAAACATTTTATATAATCTGTGCTCACACTTTAAAGCCCCATCTGAGGTTTTTAAGTGTTTCCATTAATAATAAAAATAAATATCCATAAGGGTGCTAAAATCATTTGGGACAGGGTTTGTGTGTATCTTAACTAGGGCAGAAATGTTTTGATATGCTTATTAATGTTTCCAAAATATTTCACTTTTTAAACATAAGGAAACTTGATTGAAAATCTTTGTTGCTTCAGGAGACAATGAAAAGTTTTTTGAATCATTATTAGCTGAATTTGACCAACCCAAAAAAGATGATCATGCTGTTTATCTGAAGAAGGAACCTCTGAGGACCCAATAAAAGGGTTGATGAATGACTGGCTTGCCTCTTTGTCACAGGCTCCTAAGACTTATCTAATGGGTCTGCATATTTATGTAATTTATAATTATTCTGGTAGGGACCATCTTTCTATTTTTCTGCAAGTTAGGTAGATGACAGAACTGTCGAGAGTTCATTGTACAGCTTTGGTTTACTGCGTGGCCCAGATAGAATAAGTTCCTCCCATGGAGAGAAAAGGACAGTATAGCTATTTATCCATCTTCATATTGATGACATCACATGTGGCAAGTCTGGCTCCATGAATGGATAAAACGGGATAAAACACATTTGAAGTAAAGTCAGAACATTTAGAACCCAATATTCTTACCATCCAAATGCTGCTTTATCTTGTATATGGTCAGTGCAACTCAACTTTCTATCTTAAGCTTGAATGAGACTTTGCCTTCATAGGGATCATGAGGATTATCGGTGATGATCCCCTGTCCAACAACTGTGCACACAACATCCAGTTCTTTGTTCTTTTGAACATTAAGGAATTTCACTGCCACCAATGGGTTTGTGTAGTTGGGCTAGGGGAAAAAAGAACACGTTTACTCAATGGTCAATTCAACAATCGACAAGGAATGTTGACTACTTCAGTTAAAAGGGATATAGTATTGAAAAAAAATATATAGGGATATAACTGTTATACAGATTGGATTAGTTATAGCTTGTTGATTGAGTGGGAAATCAAATAATCGTTCTTGGAGTCAAGTAGACATTGTTTTTCCTTTTTTGAGGAACAATTGGAAATCGATTCAATGTCTGTCTTTTTTATTGCCCCCTTCTGGATCAACAGCAGGGTTGACTTTGAAGGGCTTGTCTTTTCAACCTTTATTATGATGTCAATGTTGTACCTGGGCCTTCTTGCCATAGTAGGGAAAATACTGCAAGCCAAAGGTTCCACCAGGAGGGTAATATTCCACTTGGCCAAGGCCACCTTCCTGTGGCAAGAAAACACAAAACCAGAAAATCTGTAGAAGCCACTTAAAACAGTGCAAATATAAATATTAACTACATAGGACAAAGTAGCATAAAATGCAAGAATATCTACAATGGTGTGTAAATGTTCTATATTTAAACATCTGTACTACCCTTCCAGATTAAATGATATCATTCCACAAATGTAACTTCCAAATACACGTCTCTATACATATAGAAGGGGTTTTCGGATGTTCAATTAATGCACTAGCTGGGCATTAAGCCCTGCTCAATGAAGCCAATCCTTTCCATACTAACATGCCCTTTGCACAGTGGGAAGCTCTTCTGCTCGCTGTGTACTGCCGTGATGGGATCCCTTGTGGAGGGGGAGGCAGAACTATCATTTTAATGATGGGGAGATACACTAGTTGTAATGATTTTATACTAACCTCAGAGGTGCAGTTCACATAGGGAGCTGTATTGTTTCCTGGGACAAAATTAATTATCTGAAAACAAGATAAGACACATAATCATGATTCGTTATTGTGTTTCGCATTTGGAAAAATAATCATTTGTACTTTGCTTATAGGGCAACTAAGATAGTAACTCGTAGAAATGTTGATATTTTTTATTTCATTTCAGGCTAGTTAAGTATTACGTCAGGTTTGCCAACTAGTCTGCCAAGGATGCAGCCTCATTGGGAAGCTTGTGTAGCAGGAATATCAGTTACTGCTAGGTGGGAGCTGGCGTTATTACTTCCTTGATAAAGGCAATACTTCTTTATATGAGCTTTTTGTGTTTGATCAAGTTAATAAAAACGGTTCCCTTCTAATTTTGATGCTTTGTGCTACACACCTATTATTAAACGCCTCTGTTACCCTCCCATCCATTTTGCTCCTATTATACTAAAGAAAATGCTTATGACTATCACTGGTGGTCTGGTCCCGACGTGCCATTTGACAAACTTGGCAGATTCGAAAATTAAACCTCATGTAATGACTGCTGGTTTTAAAGTGCTAGAGCCACACTTCTTCTCCAATCCTGCCCTGTTGATGTTGAATAAGTTTCCTACTAGAAGACCACAAGCAAAATATCTGTTCCTCATTGTGAGATCAGATCATGTATTCCACACAATCTCATATGCAAAAAAATTTTTTTGTCTACAAATGTTTTAACCGTTAAATCTTACCCTATTAATTTTTATAAAAACACAGGGCTGTCCAGATGCATATCCAAAAGTAGGGTCATTTTTGTAAGAGCAGTTTCCAAGCATATCAGTAGTAAACTGGCAGGCGTACTTAGGGAGGCCCTTTGCATTCAGCAGGTTCCCGATATCTGTGCTATTTGAACAGTTTTTGTTCATCTTCTCTTGTGTTTCTGGCTTATAAACTGCAATAGAATCAAAGGAAAAAAAATAAAAAAACATAAAATGAAGCTGATCTAGATAGACACTATGTTATCTAGATCTAGGTGAGAAAAAAATTCCTTTGAAGCAGCAGTGTTTTCATTGAGGTTCCAGACACAAGATTATATTCTAAATGAATGAATGAATAAATGAATGAATACATGAATAAATGAATGAATTTAGGCTGACATGCCCCTTTAAGATGCTCTTTTCTTATTGCCATATGAATCTTTGTTCCTATAATCACTGTATGTTTTTTTTAGGATAATACATTTACTTTGCGTATGAAAGGGAAAGTGCATGTAGCAATACCAATAAGATAATTGTAAGCAAAGCTGGTATTTAATGGGACCTAAAATGACATAATATTAATAGGGGGAAGGGAACCTTGTGAAGAAGGTGTTCTTACCTGAGAGAAACTGGCACAGGTTGGATACAGTGAGGTTGTATGACGTGTTATCAGTCATATTGTAAAAGATTTGGAATCCATCATCACCATGAGAATTTGGCCTTACAGTCACACCTGTAAATTAAACATGTAGGCTTTGTTTTACACAAACAGTTATCAAAGCTAGTAATTGGGATTTTGTTTTCAGAATTCATGCCAAAAAAACCCAAATGTCTCATTAAATTAAAAAACTAAAACTTTAAAGTGTAAAGAAACAATGATGATTGGCATCCTAAAACTTACTTTCTCCAAAATTATGTGTTTGACAAATTTGAAGGATAATAGGAATGTTAGTCTGCCCTATTTTTCCCACACTGTAAAAAAAACCCCTCAAACCTTATTCAGCCCTCGTTCTTCTCTTATATTCAGAGTTTTAAGCCTATTACGTGCATGCTGATTAAGGCTGTTTCACTGATCTACTACTACTACTACTTCCTTAAATCACAAGACCACTTCCACAGTAACTCAAAGTATGGTACTTACATCTAGTTAAGATGTCCACAGGCAACGATAAAACAGAAAGCCTGTGCAGAATAATTCCTAATATGGTTTCAACATTTCTGTCTAATAATCTAATTGTATAATCTTTTCTAATGCATAATAATATTGTCCGAACTTGTAACTTTGTAAGCTTCAAACCACCTTTTGGTAAAAATCCTAACACCTTGTGATATTTGATTACACATGCGCAATGTATAAACAAACAGGGGAATTGTCCTTTGGTCTAATCTCAAGGTCCTTTTGTCACATGTTGATTGTGTAAAGGTTCCTACTACAGACGTTTACATTGACCTTGACCAGTATTACTATATTAATGTTTCATACTGCTAGGGATCACCTGGAACATTCATTTCTCCTACTAAACCCAAAATAATTCTATACAGAGTAGTAGCAAAAGGCAGTCCAAGGTGCAGAATTGTCTCTAGTCTAATAGATACAAGAAAGTTGTGCCCAGGAACCTCGGCGGGGGAAGTAGATACTATAAGGAGCTTTTTTTTTAGTACATAGGTTTAAAAAACACCCATCAATTGTATTAGTAAAAGTCACTAGTGAACATTAATGTTCAGCTTTATTATTGGCGCACATACAATGCCTTTGTAACCTACTCACGGCATGTTGGCATGCTGGCATGTTGGCTGTTATATGTCAACAGAATACAGATAAATTCTGTACATTTTAAATAAACATACAATTTTCCTGAATGCAGTGGTCTCACTACTTAAATTATACTAAATATTATGTGGGGCTGAAGACAAGCCATTGGAAATCTCTAATAAGTAACTCAACAAGGCTAGAAATTGATGTATGAAACCTCTGACCCTCCAAAGAACCAAATGTGTCATTTGACTTTACCCTAGTGAGTAAAGTAAAAAAAGTGAGACAATTGACAGTATCAATCTGTAAAAGTCCCTTTATCTATTCATCATCATCCATTCAAGTTTGCTTTAAAATGATGTATCAGTCAAGGCGCTCTCTACTTTGGCATATATTTTAGGTTCTTATTACTTTAAGTTCAAGACTTATAATTAAGCGATAAGGTGCAAAGCATGCCAGGAGTATATCTCCCAATATGTTAGTTTAATAAATCTACTGATTACTGCGATTGGGCTTAAAATGTACAGAATTGGGTCATGAACCGCATTTATAAGTGGAAGCATTATTGGTACCATGCTGTGAGAACTGTAAGGCAAGCTAACTTTCCTTATGAAAATCCTAGCTAGATTTGGGAGTTCCTTCTGTATAAAACACACCTAGAATGCAACGTGGATTTAATCTTTATTATATCTATTTTATCTGTTTTAATCTCCATAATTTGCTTACAGTTGGTGAAAGTAGTTCATTGTCATACAACAATTCATTAAAGGGATTTGCAAAAGCTTACAGACAATCATAACATGCTTAAGAATGGAGTGTTTTCCCCTTATTTTCCTTTTTTTTTTTTACTTACTTACCTGGGGACTTCAGTCGATCTTGATAGTCTGGCTGATACGGACTGAGAGTTTTCATCAGGGAATATATGGAGAGTGCAAATATTCCAATCATAACAATGTAGAAGGCAACATAGTAAAGACTTATGTACACTGTAAAGACAAATAAAGTGACCACAAGTTACAACTAGAAAGCTATATCATGCCGTTGGATGTGTATGATTACTTCACCACTACTGCCCAGATACAAAAAAAATGATTCAAAATCAAATTAGAATACCGACAGCAGTAGATAAAACATAGAAGGATTTAGTACCTCTCCTAAATTATTCAGATCCAAATTCCAAAAAGAACTCAAATGCTCCAAGTGAAAAAAAAAAGAATACAATCATGAAGTCCTGATTTTACCACAACTTTGTAAATGTCCTTACTTTAAGAAATATAGCATATAATAATCCCTAAGAAAGGTAACATTTGACCGTATGGGCATTAAAACAAATACCTCCAGAAAGGCTCAGAAAGCAAACCTTGAGAGAATGTTATGAGAGGTGGCAAGACGATTTCCTACTCGTTCTTGCACCTGTGTTATTCTCAGGTTCTTCCTTGTGTTACAGAGAGGAACAACAAAAAAAATATTACATTCTAACGCTATCGCTAATCTAAGTAAATACTTCAGAATTTTAGTTTTTGCATAAAAACCTACCCCACTTGATCAGGGTTCTTCCCATCAGCTCCCCTGTGTCAGGATTCCATACAAAGCGCCCAAAGTTCTCCATGCGCTCGCTGCATGTCTTCTTTTCATTGAAAGTTGCCATTTTTTCCCTAACTGTGATGGAACCCTTTCTTCGGTTCCAAAAAATGAAACATGCAAGAAGCGGCCTGTGCCAAGTTTTGTACTCCCTTATATAGCCATTTATGAAGGTTGTTCAGATGTCATTGACGTCTACCTTCTAATCACATGAAATACTCTTCTTATATTAGCATAGTTATCTCCCTGAAAGCACTGCTGATAGCAGGTAGCATTGAATTTCTGGATATCATATGCCCTTCCATTTTCACCTAACTTGTTGTACGCATTTCCAGAGGCTGGATAATAGCTTGCATGAACACCCTGATTACTTTGTTTTGATAACTGCTAACCGTTCGAGTAATAAGTTTAGCGAGGCATTTCTACTGAAAAAAAAACTCACCAACACAAATACGGGGAACATGAAGGAGGATTGGGAGGACAGTATTTAATCCTGCTATACCACAAAACAAGTGCAATTCGTTAAATAAGTAATGGTGACTATTATGCTTTGTTTTGGTCTGCTATATGCCTCTGCTCTCTTTTTCGAAACTTAGTAAAAAGGCTTTGAATATGAAATAAAAAAATGAAGACTTCTAAGGTCATATATGTAGAAAACACCAACTGGGGAAGGGAAGGTGTGTTTAAGTACATCCTGGAGGCTATTCACAGTAAAAACCCATATATCACCCCATATATATATCCACAATTATAGAAATGCACTGAAAAGGTGTAATGACGACAACTAATAAACAAAAATAATTTTCCTTCTAAGGTCTAATATCTTTAACAAATCTAATATCTAACCATACAATGCTCATCATTTAGCAGATCTAATGGAAACAATTAGAAAACTCAGTGTAAAGAGTTGGAAATTGTAGGTTCTATCGCATGCTCAATGCAAGATTTCAGGCCAAGTTTACAATAACTACACAAAAGGGTGGGATGATTTTTTCTTCTTTCTGTTTCGTAATAAAACATGGGCTATTGTGTTTTACACAGGAAACAATGTAGTGTTTATATAAAATGTTACAAACTGCAAGCATAAAATATTCTTGCTAAATAGGAATTATTTTTCAGAAAAAATATATATTTAATTGTCTCATGAGCCAATCATTTTTGAAATGTAAGGAAACTATTAACAGGTCTACTAGGGGGTTTCAATAAATGGAAGAGGATCATTCTCAATCTCATCTTGTCGTAGGATTATAGGGCTGTGTACATGCATAAACATCTAATCTTGTTTTGAGGACATTAGCTCAAAAGCTATGGAAAGTCCCTTAAACAGTTTAATGGTTGCACTAATAAAGAGATCCATCTTAAGGCTGCTTTACACTGTGATTCAGTTTCTGCTGAAGCCACTGTAGAAAATCACCCCTAGAACCCACAATTTATTTTTTATGATCAGGGAGATAATGTATATAGAATAAAACAAATTAAATAAAATTAATGGGGAAAACAATCCAGTATTCAGTAGTTACATAGTAGAAAAGGATGAAGCCAACTAAGAGAGAAGTAGGGATCAATACTTTTTTGACGTATTAAGAAGACAGATTGGGTTTCTTTACTTTGTAAAACATTTGGACGTTGCCAGTGCCACCAAACAATACCAAGTCACATTGGTTCCTCGCAAAATTGTAAAGAAAAGGCTACTACATAAAACTCAACTTAAGTTGTTCTGACACATGATGTTGAGGGACAGCGATGGAAAAATAGATAATATGTATTGATGACTTATTCTATTTAACACCAGTTAGTGGAATTGTTACAGCTAGTAACATTAATTTGAGTTACTAATACTACTCATAGTTCGTGTTTTGTTTTAATGGAATACTATAGTTTTGTTATAGCAAGTTATGCAAGAGGGAGGCTGTGTGGTATTGAATGGGAGGTTGTGAGATACTTTGCTCTTCTGTGTTAAGGACAGTCTTTGATTAACAGGATTTTCTTTGACAGAACAAATAATATAATATTAATAATAATCATAATAATATCAGAGATAAGGGGCACTCTACCTAGCGCTGTTCTCTAGTGGATGACCTTGACAAAATCCCTTGGGGTGTCCTATATTTCTGAAATTCAAATTTAAAACTTAAAATATCAGACTGAAGGCCCACTAAAGTATGGTCAATCAATGCGGCCAAATGCCTCCTAAGTCAAATGAATAGTAATGAATTTTGTAGTTTTATCTTTGGCCTCTACGACTGGGTCTAACCCACTTGTTCAGGATGGATCAACTGAGGTTAAAACTGTAAAGGGAAATTAAACATCCAGACATATCTTGAAGCTAAAGACAACACTAAGAACTGAGTAATGTCTGAGTCTTTAACACATGGGAAAAAAAGGCAAACTAGATGGGCCCTCAGTTCTAAGTTTCTCTGGCTCATCTGGGATGGTTTTGCTGTGAAGCAGCATCTGAGCTGTCTTAAAAAGTGGCAATACGTATGTGATGATTGATTGCTCTAGGGAAAGGCTACAACCGTGGCAAGTATTCTAAGGAATTCGATGTTTAAATTGTTTTTCCTAGCAAAATCTATAAAAACCCCAAAAAGTATGCCTGTTTCCCACCCCACAGCTTTTATGTTAACACTGTCTAGAAAGTCCTGTTTAATTCTGTTTTGGTAGGTGGGTGAGATGGAGATCAAAACCAATGAAAGGTCTATGTGTTTTTCAACCATATAGACTAACATTCAAAAGGGTCAAATAGCTGTTTTCATGGAAAACAAGGACATTTCTAGCTGTGCTAACGTAATTGCAGACTGGTTTTCTAATGATCAATTAGCCTTTTAAAGCTAAGCTTGGATTAGATAACACAACGTGCAATTGGAACACAGGAGTGATGGGAGTGATAAAGGTCCTCTGTACGCCTATGAAGATATTCCATTAAAAATCAGACTTTCCTAGCTACAATAAACATTTAGCCTTCACAGTAACAATGTCTAGACTGTATTTCTGATCCATTTTAATGGACAAAATGTACTTTTCTTTCAAAAACAAGGACATTTTAGGGTAGTGTAAATTACATATTTTAATATTCCACGATTTTATTCAGTGTATAAAACTGTGAAATGTATCATTTAGGAAACCAGCAGAGTTGTTTTAGTGATTGACAAGAAAACCACATGCATTAGTAAAAAAATATATTTTTTTTTTATGTAACAAGAAATTAGTAGTTTAGTATACTATTACCAATGACAATAATGACATCCCTAATTATTAATTAATAGCATGCCTTTAGAATGGCAAAGCTTGTAGCCAAATACAGTACCATGGTTTAACTGTATTTAAACTACGGATCAATTTCCCAGCAGTGCGAGGATTTCCATGTGTAGTTGTGTTATCCCATGGGATTTACAATTATGTGCATATCCCTTCCTTCTGATCTGAAGGTACTGTAATCTTGGACTTACAGGATCATCACGGTCATTGTTTACTTCAAACTGTCTGGGGCTATCCAATCAAATAATTTTGGTAGTTAGAATAATGTTATAATAATGTTTATATATACCACTGGGATTTTATTTGTTGCCAATAATGCATCAATAAACATAGAAAAAGCTAAAGGAAGTCTAGAAAGTTTTACCTTTAAAAACTTACTAAACTGTTACTAAACTACTAAACTGTTTCTTCTTCCTGCCTATTGCAACAATGTCGTTCCTGGGTGGTGTAGGGTTAATATCAGAATAAACATATGCACAGAGTGCATTAAAAAGCCATTGGCTTCTCAGGAGGATTACTACATTTATCTTCTATAATTATTTAATTCACATTCCCAGCAGTTATTTAATTACCCTCCATCCCACTATGTACGGGAAGGGTTAATAGGGGGTCGTAGAGACTTCCATTTTTTTCTGCCTCTTAAGGAATAAGGGGTTAGCTATCTTGTTTTCAGACACAATGCTACACTTTTTAAAAAAAATGTATGTAAAATGTTGTGCAAAAAAATATAAAAAAAAATATTAAAAAAGAATTTTCACAGTTTTGTTTAAGAAAAACACATAGCCAGAAAAAATACATTGTTATATTTAGGTATTTGCCCTGATTTCAGTAACACCTCATATTCCATAATATGTCCTGTTTTTTATTAACTAAGTGAGGTGGAAATGAAATGATGTATATCCACTTTTTTTATTTCCCTCCAACCCCACAGCCTTAAGTATAAAAAAACCACAAAACAATTGACCATTAACAGGTAAAAAATGGCAGCCCTACAAAGACTCTAGAAGGTTACTCTAGAAAGACAAATGTGTTTAAAGAAGTAGATTGATTTACTCATCCTAGCAGTGTTCGAGGCTCTCTGTCTGTCTCATGATCACAATGAGGTTGAGAGGGGCTGCAATCACTTCCAAAGACAAAGTTACCATTGCTAAACAATTATCTACAAAACACCAGACAAGCCAGAAGGCTTGTTTTTCCCTCCGAAATCTCATGGTGCTGCCACAACCACGAGGGATTCTGGGTAGGCGCATGCAAACAAGGTCAACAATGATCACCTTTTGCCTCTCTATCCACTTTATACATGGATCCCTTGAATCCCTGTCCATAACTGATGATCTGGCTACTGCACCTCTTTCCCGAGTTTTGTCTAAAGGCTGTCTTGTACAGCGGGCAATAACTTTCAAGGGATCCTTGTATAAAGGGGCAACCTGTGAAGCTCTGGTGAACTCCATGCCCAAGAGGGTTAAGGCAGTGCTGGAACATAATGGTGGCCACACAAAATATTGACACTTTGGGCCCAATTTGTACATTTCCACTTAGGGGTGTACTCATTTTTGTTGCCAAGGTTTAGACAATAATGGCTGTGTGTTGAGTTATTTTGATGGGAAAACCAAATTTACACTGTTATACAGGCTGTACACTCACTACTTTACATTGTAGCAGAGTGTTATTTCTTCAGTGTTGTCACATGAAAAGATATAATAAAATATTTACAAAATGTGAGAGGTGTACTCACTTTTGTGAGATACTGTATATAATGATGTGCCTTTCTTATAGGAGAATATCACATTTTTCCATTTCTTTAACAAAAATAAATGGTGGCTAATGCACCAGCATGATGATGGCTAAATTCAATCCATTTTTCATGTAAGAAAAGGGGCACTTACAATGGGCTGTTCCCCATTATAGGACCCGTCCACAGACAAATATTGGCAACAGAATGGATAGCACTGAGGAGCTCATTTATGAAATGGGTTTCCAGAGTCTAGCAGTTGCACACAAGCAGAAGATCACAACACGCAATGCCAAGTGTCAGTGTAAAGCAACACTGGACTCTGGAGCCGTGGAAACATGTTCTTTGGCGGAATGAATCACACTTCATGATCCAAGCTTAGGGGATGTTAGCAGAATGCATAATGCCAACTCTAAAGTTTGGTCTGACATGGTCTGATGAGTTTGATGTGTAGGAACTTGAGTGGTCCACACAGAGCTCTGACTCCAAAATCTTGTAGAAAGCTTATCCTGAAGAGAGGAGGCTATTATAGCCACAAAAGGGTTGGTGGTATTTCACATTAATGCCTGTTTTAGTATTCAATGTCCAACAAGCTCATAAAGGTGTGATAGTCAGATGTCCACATTATTTTAATCATGACGTGCATTAATGCATTTCATCTTGTGCAAGAAAAGACAATTTATTATGTGAATATATATAGTGCCTACAAATTCTTCAACACTGTACAATAAGGATATTCATAATAATGGAAAAATAAGTGGATGGTCCAGGTTGCTAGAGCTTATTATCTCAAGGCTTTGTGCTAAGCAACATTCTGCTTTGAAGAAGGAAGGTCACTAAGGATTTTTGTGACTGGAACGTATAGCTAGGGCATATATGGTCATGTGGTGTATGTGATCATGTGGGATATATAGTGTGAGATTTTGGGGTAAGCATGACTTAAGGCTTTAGAGAAAAAAGTGTGTGAAATGATGAGATCTCAAACGTGTTAAAGGCAAGATCTAACAAACAGCATGGTTTATAGAACATGCATAACATTAAGCATTCAGTTCATTTATGAAATGATACATATTTAATATGATTATATCAAGTAAATTTCACAATGAAGCTACGTAAATATTTGTCCTCTATAGCATCATTGAAAGGACATACAACATAATTAATAAATCCTGTAAGGGATCTGTGTTAGGTGCTCAGAGTTGCTTTAATTTTCTAGCAATGGCAATCCATGTAGGCAATTTAATTATATTATAAAAAATGGTTAATTGAATTTACAAATGAAAACAAGGTTTCTTGATAAATACTATCCGTTAGTTCTTAAATTCTGCACCTTAGTTGCTCTGTAAAAGACACTCTGGAAGGTCTGCACTAATCCAGAGATTTGGTTTTATATATGTCTGCAAAGACTATAATCCTATTTCACTACAATGAAAGAAGTAGCATGTCTACACAAGATGAGAATAGCCTATATTTTGATTATTTCATATTAAAATGAATATATACATACTTACAGGTGCACACTGTAAGGAGATACACATTTTAGAAACATATGATACATAAAAACATTTTTTTTGTTAATTTAAGTGCTAATCTCAATATATATGTTTTCCTTATCCTTTTAAAAATGCACATTGTTAATTCCACATTATATACACTAAAACACTGTCATGGCTACCATCAGTATCTTTACTAATGTTATATTTGATAACAATAATATAATAAAACATGCACATCAATCTTAGTCTTTATGATTTAATTCCATATGGAAAAAAATGAAGAATCTGGACAAACAAAATAAAATATATATGAATAAATAAATGAGTTTGCCCGCTCGTAGCACTAAATGCGTAGTAGAGTATATTTTTAAGACCTAATCATGAGGACAAAGAGAGACAGATGAGATAGAGAGGGAGCCGAATTATCTACCTAAGTGGATAAAGAGTTTAGAGAGGTGTTGAGTCAGGGGTATTATTTCCTCACCTGTCACTTAGCCATCTCTTCTAATAAGACATTTTTGCATTATATCTCGAAAGATCTGGATCACCATTTTACGTCTTACCTGACTGTTACTGTAACTCCAGAATGGATTTCTTTTTTTTATTGCTTTTATTATAGCATTTTAAACATATTTGCTTTGCAAACATGTCATGACATTATCTTTTTTTTCTCATATTTTCCTCCTGCATAAGCAATATAATGAACATACCATACCCGATTGGACATCTTAGATTATAATTCTAGCTCGATCAAAGGGATTTTGCTAAGCCTGGGAAGCACTGTTTGCAGTGGGCAGAACTTTCTCTCAGTCAATCTGTGCTGTTCGTAGCTACTCAGTTGTTCATGTTTGGTTCAGGAGACTAAACAATCAAAGATGGATTTTGGGGCGCTGGAAACAGTGGTTGCTAATTCTGCTTACATTACAGCGAGAGGAAGTTTTGATGGAGGCTTCAATCCGCAAATTACAAGGAACAAGAAATATCGTTCCAAACTAAGGCTTCCACCCCTCTCAGAATGTGAGCATTTGAAGGATCAGCTTGATTTGGAATTTGAAAACATTTGTGTCAAGCAGCCCATTGGCAAAAGATTGTTCAAGGAGTTTTTGGGATCAGTCGAGCAGTTCATCCCTCCATGTGAATTCTGGAATGATATCGAAGACTATGACACGGCTGAGGATGAAGACCGCTTGCGGAAAGCTAACAGTATCATTAACAAATATTTTGATGCACACTCTAGGCTATACTGCCGCTATTTAGATGAGAAGGCCTTTGCACACATAGTAGTGAGAAGCAATAGAGTTCCAGATGGTCTATTTAAGGAACAGCTTAAATCTACCATGAGTTATTTAAAGGAAAATGCATTTCTTCAATACAAGGAGGGCAAATATTTTTCAAAATTCCTTCAATGGAAGTGGCTGGAGGCCCAACCAGTTGGGGAGGACTGGTTTATGGACTTCAGGATCCTTGGTAAAGGTGGATTTGGGGAAGTGTCTGCTACCCAAATGAGGGCAACAGGTAAAATGTATGCTTGCAAGAAACTCAGCAAGAAACGACTGAAGAAGAGGAAAGGCTTTGATGTAAGCATTTGATTTTACATTTAAGAATCAGTTTCATTTCACGAAAAAAAGTAGCTGTAGCCTTGAGGATTTGGATTACTTTGACTGGCTGAAGATCACATGACCATATTGCTTGAAGACATTGTTTGTGTGAAGGTCACAGTGTATTAGTGTTGTAATACAATAAGGATTTGACATACATCTTATTTTAAAACCTCAGCAGTATTTACTGCATACCTAAAATAAATTAGCACCTTATTGTGCTCCATAAACAGATTTTTATCTTATATTGTAATTTCCTACGTATAACAATGCAATTATTACAAAAAAGTACAAGCGTGGTATTATTATTATTATTATTACTACAGTAATTTTAAATCAAATACTTTGATTAAGAACAATTCAGAAGAACTATTAAAAAATAAATCCTGGCCATGTATGTATGTGTTTGAAAGTTAAAAAAAAATCATATTAATTATGTAAGATGACATTAAAAATAGCTTGTGGATAATTCAAATCGAAAAATGATTACCCAAATGAGCAAGTATGAAGATTTCCAAACAAGTATGTGATTAGAAATAACCCTCCCCCAAAAAATGATATTATTATTATTATTATTATTATTATTATTATGTATTTATACCAAAAAGAAGTACTTTTCAGAATTACTTTTACTAAACACCAAGAATACTGATGTAGTTATTTATGCTTTATTGTTCTATAAATCTTTACAACTAAGTTATTATTAAGTGAAAGTATGGGCATAGTATTGTGCAAGCAATGAAATCAGAATATAACTTGCTTTGCGTAGCAATATGATTCCCAGTACAGGGAGTATTACTACAATATAAGGAATACAAAGTAATACATCGAATAGTTATTATTATTGTTGTTATTATTATTGTTATTATACATATCAGTTTCATTTTCCATATCCAAGCATTTTCTGTAGTTAATTACATAAAGATTTGTATTAATATTGATTTTTTTCCTTTATTACAAATGTTTACAAGTAATTTAAGGAAATGAGAGAAATTGATTAGGGGTTTAGACCTTAGTGAAAATTAATTCAGTTAAAGCACATACATCCAAAAGCAGTCTTAGCGGTACTTTTCAGGCAACTATATCATGAGGAGACTTTGGGAGATATTATCTCAAAACCCCATCAACTGCATCAACTGCAACTGTTTTTAAAGGAACAGTAGTGTCAACATTTTCCCCTTAAGCCATAATATCAAAGCCCATCTAGCCTCCTGCTCCCACGCTGGACACCGCTATGTAAAATATATCATTTCAGTGGTTTTTGCTGATTTCAATCCTGAACCCAGCCACAATATTAGTAAATGTATAGGGAATCCATCAACAGTTACTCCAAATTCATGCGCAGGGGTACACAATGTCATGCCTGTAGAACACCTGGTGCTTCCTGCCTCGAATTAGTGAAGATGCAGCAATTATCATTTGAAATGTTGTTTGATTTTTAAATAATGATTAGTAAAGCAAACCAAGTTTAGTCTACGGATCATAGAAACAAAAAGAAGCACCGAAAGTACCAAAAGCTGATACCATGTGTACAGACCTCAGAAGTAGAAAATGTTGATAATATCTAATGGTCTTCACCTATGCAACATGCATATTTTAAAACATTATTTAATATCCCATATATAAAAATAGATTTTTTACTGAAATTATTATCTCTGAAGTGCCCAATTGCATCTGAAATCTTGGGCTCTAATGATTAGTTGTTAAACTTATTCTTAAAAGAGCTATAATCATGCCCCCATTTTCACTCTCTATTATTAATTGGATATGTGAAATGTATATTTATTGGATGTGTTTTGGATAAGCTCTTTTCTAAAGGCTAGGGGACTTGATGCAGAGATGTGAAAAGCCACATGTGCTAGCTCAAGCACCGGCATACTACGGGACAGATCTCAAAACAGAGCAGACCAAGAGATCCATACACTAATTTATACATTTATATTGTACAAAGTAATCTGGTTGTTTTTTGTTAAGGTTTAGTTAGCCTTGGTTCTCATTCTGGTGACCTTCTCCATAATTGTATCATTGCCAGTATATGCACATTTTAACACCTTCACAGCCTTACAACATATTACAGTACTGTGCAAACGTTTTAGGCAGGTGTGAAGAAATGTTGTAAGGTGAAAATGCTTTACAAATTAACAAAATGCAAAGTGAGTGAACACAAGAAAAATCTAAATCAAATCAGTGTTTGGTGTGACCAACCTTTCCCTTCAAAACAGCACCAACTCTCCTAGGTATACTCACACAAAATCAGGGATTTTGAAAGCATATTGTAAGGATATGTTAGATAATTATACCAAACAGGTGCTAATGATCATCAACTGAATATGAATAATTAACTTAAATTGAAACTGCTGTGTAGGAGGAATATAACTCGGTAAGAATCAGCCAAAATCGGTGAGGTTGCTGAGTTTAATGTCATACACAGTGGTAAAAATGAGTGCAGCAATGAGACAAAAGGTAATTAAACAGAGGTTTCCAAATGATCTGTCCAAGCTCTTTTGAAGAAGCACAAAGAAATGGGCAATGATGAGGACTGTAAACGCAGTGGTCGCTCAAGGAAACTCAGTACAGCAGATGGAAGACACATCATGCTTACTTGCAATGCCATGAGCTTGGCATTGTCAGAAAAAAGCGAGACCCTAGTACACCCATCTGGAGAAGTCTGGTCAAAAGTCGTTTTCATGGAAGACATGAGGCCACAAACGACATACACCTTCAACGTGGAAACAAGGTCAAGCAACTCAACTATTCATGAAAACACAGGAACTAAGGTGCAGAAAAATTGCAGAAGGTGCTCTGGACTGATGAGTCAAGATCTGAAATATTGGGCTGTAGCAGAAGACAGTTTGTTCGCTGAAGTGCTGGAGAGTGGTACAAATATGAATGTTTGCAGGCAACAGTGCAGAATGTGGGGGTCCCTTGGAAGTCTGGAGCTCCATTTCTGCAAATGGATTTGGGGATTTGATCAGAATTAATGGTCTCCTCAATGCTGAGAAGTACAGGCAGATATGTATCCATCATTCAATACCATCAGGGAGGCATCTGATTGGCCCCACACTTATTCTGCAGCATGAGAATGACCCCAAGCATCCAGCCAAAGTCATTTAGAGCTACCTTCAGTGTAACAAAATAATTAGGAGTCTTGGAAGTGATGGTATGGCCCCTATAGAACCCTGATTTCAACATCATCGAGTCTGTCTGGGATTACATGAAGAGGGAGAAGCACCCAAGGCTGCCTAAATCCACAGAGGAACTGTGGTTAGTTCTCCAAGATGGTTTTACATCCTACCTCCTGAGGTCTTTAAAAAACTGTGTACAATTATACCTAGAAGAATTGATGCTATTTTCAAGACAAATGGTGGTCACATCAAATATTGATTTGGTTTAGATTACCATTAAGACATAATAATATGTTCTATTTTAGCACAAGTGGACACATTATGATGGCAAGTGGATATCTGCTTCCAAATCAATGTACAATTTTCAATATGATTTGAGAGTAATGTGCATTTTTTTAAAAGACTCTGAAAAAGGCAAAGTGGCAGGGCCTAACTCCGCATGTGCGCCACCCACACCTATATTTCCCCTATTTCTTCCAGGAATGTAAACATTAGCCTGTCACTTATAATTGCCCAGTTGTTAAATATTAAACGTAACCAACATAGGCAGCTTCGTTATAGAACAGTCATTGAAGGGACAGCATAGCCCTGGGGAGGGCTGGCAACAAAGAATGTATAGAGGTACTCAAGCAGTACTTTAATAAGCATTATTTTCCTGACCCCCGTAAAAAGGGACAAACTGCAGCTTCAGCGCTGTTGCAGAACACCCCCCCTCTGCTGTCTGAAATCGTGATTGACCCTCAGCTGCCATATGCCTTAAAATCCAAATGGTGGCACTCCCGTGGCAGAAGTGTCCCATAAATATTTTCCAAATGCATAACTTTATATTAATATAACTACATATGTATGTAAACGTTCCATCAAAACAAAATAACTCAGATTCACCACGCATTCATACAGTATTATACCACTTTCATAATTACGTCATTTAACTTGGAGATCATATCTTGTATCACTTGGAAGAAATGAGACTATGGAAACTGTGCTGTTAAGCATTATCCTCTGTAGTGTATATGGGCAATGTGATCTCTGCCCAAATGAGAAGCAGCCATGTGGAAGCCCAAGGCAATGCTGCTGGAACAAACAGTATATAAATATAATTAAGAGGTATATATCATTTAGGGGATGATGTGATATATGTAAAAAAGGAGCTCTATATAATAGCCTTTCTTTTTAATCTTAGGGTGCTATGGTTGAGAAAAGGATCCTCGCTAAGGTGCACAGTAGATTTATTGTGACTCTGGCATACGCATACCAAACGAAAAGTGAGGTCTGTCTAGTGATGACTTTAATGAATGGAGGTGACCTACGGTAAGTGGCTAACAGGGACCCTGTACACTATTAATTGTGGTTGAATATTATAGCTAGCCATGTGTATACGTATGATGATATAAGCTAATGAAACATTAGACACAACGCTATCTCTATAATTTGACACTAATATGTATTATGTTACAAACCCTGCCACTTCACCAACATGTAAGTGTGAATGCTAGCCCCTATAAAGCTGTATAAAATGACTGCCCATGCCACATCTGCTACATATCGCTGAATGATGTTGTTTCAAACATTGACTGATCTGGCTTTATTTACCCCATTCTTAACATCATATTCAGTTATATACGTAAGAAGGATGTGTGATTTCCATGCTGTAAACATTTTTTTTGGAGTTGTGTACCTAGCAATGCCAGAGATTTTAGGATATTATGGGAATAATTCTTGGTGCGTTAAGTGGGAATGCAAATTAGTGAATACGGGCACCAGGAGTTCTAATCAGTGTTCACAGTTAGTGCTGTTATCTAGAGTTTGCTGAAAAAAGTGTAAAATGTTCTCTCAAAAGGAGGTAGAAACTGCTGAAGTCAAAACCAATATGGTTTTGCATTTTTAAAGGTCACCACTCATCTGAAACTAATAGCCACAGAATACTTTTCATATATTTTTTATGTGGGTGAAGGTGTTTTGCTCAGCTCTACAGGGGTGTAAAGTTCTCATTGTATCTGCTGAAGTAAAAAACATTACTACAATTGTGATGTTAAGTAAGGAAATACATATGCTTTTTTTTAGGTTCCACATTTACAATGTTGATGAAGAAAATCCAGGCATTGATGAACCCAGAGCTTGTTTTTACACAGCTCAGATTATATGCGGGTTGGAACATTTGCACCAAAATAGGATCATCTATCGAGACCTCAAGCCAGAAAATGTCCTGTTAGATAATGATGGTAATTACTATTTCGTTGTCTTGCCTGTTGTTGGTACATATTGTACCTTAAATTATGTGTCAATTAAATGTTTTGTCAGATATCTAGAATTCAGAATGAAAGTTTTCAGACAGAGCATTCGAGCTGTGGTAGAAATATTTCCTTAATTTGTTTTATAATAATGCCCCTTTGGCTGTATGGGTGCAGACAAATTCTGATGGAAAGCCTTCCCAGAAGAGACTGTTATAGGACATGATTGGGTCCAAAAATGCACAAGCACAGATTCAGTGACCAAATGTTCTCTGCTTTTGAAAATTAGCTCAAGACCAGTTGACTCACTGGATATTTGCCATGTGTCCAGAGGCCAGCCAGGATTTGGTTTCTTGATATTACTCAATGACATATGAGTTGGAGAGGAAGAAGTCTCTGTAACTGAGTTATCACATATCACATCTTTGATTACTCTAGGGTGTATAAACTGTGTAATGAGTAGGATAATAAATAAAAAAGAAAAAACACCTACGGTTGTTTCTGATAAATATATTTCTTATTTTTAATCTTCAAACACCCTTATAGAGGTTTATTTAATATATAGAACAGTAAGACATAGGTTTTAGAAAAAGTGAAAACCCTTTCATAATACTTCATTTACCGATAGTGTAGAGACAAGAGGGCAGGGGGAACAATAGCTTTAAATATCATGAATGTATGTGTTATCAGTTCAAACTATTTCTGTGACGTTTGCTGTATGATTATTAAACTGGCAGAAAGATACTATTTCCTTCTTGAGTCAAATCTTAGGTATTCCGTCCCGTAGAACATATCTGCATTAAATTGAGATATAGATGAACTTCTGCTAGTGACATTGTTCTTTTTTTTATTTCTGATTTAATCGCCAGAAGAAAAGGTATCTTAACAGTTTTGAAATGGTGGTCTTACCAGTGTTGAAGTGTTAAAGGGGCACTAATGACATTCATGGAGTTTTAGCCATGTAGCCCTAATTGAAAAATGCATAACATAATATATATATTACATAAATATATTGAAATAAACATTAATAAAATATCGGATTTCAATTTATGTTCTATAATCAAAGTAATTAGATGTTTTAATGAATAGGGTGAGAAATTTTTTTCAAGATTAGTGAAGCAAGTTATATGTGCTTTGCAAGCAGTAATTCATGTAGAAGCTTCTGTAAGGCCACACTAGTGGGTATCAGTACACGGATACCACATGGTGCAGGTGTGCGTAGCTGGGCAAGAGCAGCACCCTTTTCTCTGTACTAGTAGTTTTTGCTGCCCCCCTATTGCCAAAGTACCATGAAATTATAGTAGTTCCACGTACCTGCCAGTGCATGGGTAAATCTAAACAGGGCTAATTTTTAGCCATGCTTAGTTGTGTCTAATGGTGCTCCAAGAATGGTGCTCCAACCTTCTACAAAAAGCCAAACTCAATCACTGGACACAATGTCTAGATTTCACTATTCTTGGTCACTGAGAATATTTGTGAAACACTACCAGAATTAATGAATATTCTTGCAGACTTTTGTTCTGGTTTCAATTTATTACAGCATATAATCCCTTTTTAACTGGTCACAAACAGAGTTTGTCTTGCTCGATCGACATAGAAATATAGTTTGATGGCACACAAGACTCTTTTGGCCAAACTAGTCTGTACTTTTTTTACTGATGTAAAGACTCAGACCTTAATCAGTCCTTGGTATTGTGTTAGATTCAGGATAGCTTTATGGCTGTTCCATTTTTCTACCACCTTCTTGGTAAAGTTAAAAAAAAATATTTTAGGTCGCCTGAAAAATAAACTGTATGCCAAATATTGTTAAGAATGCAGAGTATCTATACACAATCCAATTGAATGTAGACTAAGAGTTAAAAGTCTTGTATGGTAAAACAAAGCTTATGTTTACATTGCAGGGAATGTGCGTATATCTGACCTTGGGCTTGCTGTTGAATTGAAGGAGAAGAAATCAAAAACCAAAGGTTATGCTGGAACTCCAGGTAAACGACTTATGCAAAACGCTGCCTTAACATCTTCGTAGGGGATTTTTGTGAAATCTTGTTAAAAGCTTTCTATTCCAGCCTGACAGATATTTACTCTCGGATATGAAGTACCAATATCATTGAGAAGCAATAATGTACTTCTATTTAAAATACAAATTAAAAACAGGGAATGGTGGGCAGTTGGCGAGGATGGAGGTCACAAGACTTAAATGCAAGTCCACAGAAAATGTACTTTTCAGTAAGTACTTTCCTAAGTACAGCGACCATCTAGAAAACAAAGGCTAAATTCCCTGAGCACTGAAAAGTTTTTTTCTGTTGTACTAGAAGAATTACATCCAAGTATGACTACTTTGCTAAAAAAGTAATTTTTTTTTCATTAGCAATTATGTCATGGCATGAAATTCTCCAATAAAATGTTCTCTTATACAAGGCATACCTTTCAACTGTCACATTTGTTATGGGACAGTCCTGTTTTTTTGTTCATGGTCCTGCTGTTCCCCTGAGCTGATCATAGGCTAGTTAGGGAAATCAGAAGATCTCCCCAGAGATATGAATTTTATATTAAGTTGTTTATTATGTTTAGTTTCCAGTTATTGTTTACTCAACTACAAGTGGCATTGACAAATCTTGTTCTAGCACACACCACATCAGACACCAAAACATTCTGTTGTGTTGATTTTGTGGATACAAATAATTTGTCTGGTTCTCATAATAATTATATATATATAATTTGGATTTCATTACTCATTTTGCAGGTTTCATGGCTCCTGAGTTGTTACTAGGTGAAGAATATGACTATTCTGTAGATTATTTCTCTTTGGGTGTCACATTATATGAAATGATTGCAGCACGTGGCCCTTTCAGGAGCAGAGGAGAAAAGGTACCAAATCTATTTAATCATGTAATTAATGCATAGGTTTGGGTTTATTTTCCCAAACATTTTTGTTGTAGTGAGTTGTTCACCAGGTTCCAAAAAACAAAAGCTGTCTGCGTTTCTCACCCTAATAAAGTTGAAAACAAATATATAAACAGAGCCGGCCTTAGGTGTTCTGGAGCCCTGTGCGGACTACTCCTCTGCTCCCCCCCATCCCAAAAAAGAAAGGAATAAAAACTTGTAACAAAACTCCCCTTTCTCACTATCTATCCCCCTGTATCACTATCTACCACCTCTGCCCCTTCCCCTTACTTACCTTGTTGAGTCCTGCAGTGGGAGCGGGAGGCGTCCGTCTTCCCGTGGTGCGCGCTTCACAGCTGAGCGCCGGAACAGCAATCACATTCCTATTATGCCCAGGCATATCCAGATTCCAGGATGTACTCGCAGACTTGGCATGATAGGAGTATGATTGCCCTATCTACACCTTCTCACTCCCTTCTGCCCTATCTACCCC
>VKOC01000002.1:31054273-31076886 GCA_009364415.1 Spea multiplicata | reverse complement strand
TACAGACAACTCATCCACATATTAACTTATGCTTTCCCTCATTCAGACGACTCTTGCTCTCCCTCATTCAGACAATACATTCACATATTAACTCATGCTCTCCCTCATTCACTCAATGCATCCACACATTAATTCACACTCTTTACTTATATCTACCCCCTCTCCTTCCCTTATCACTTTTTACCACCTCTCCTTCCCTTATCACTTTCTAACCCCTATCCCTCCCCCTACTCACTATCTACCCAATCCCCCTTTGTAGTTCTCTCACCTTGGGTCCAGCGACGCGGGAGGCACGAGGCTTCTGTCTTCCTGCACTGCTGCAGTGCCGCGCTGCTTCACTGCTGAGCGCCGTAATATGACGTCATATTTCGGCGCTCAGCAGTGAAGCAGCGGGCACCTGCGAGAGGCTTTTAAACGCTGTCTTTTTTTGACGCGGGGGAGAATGAGGGGCGCAGAGCGATTGCTAGGCGCCCCTCTCTCTCTTCCGCATAAAAAAAAAAGACAGCGTTTAAAAGCCGCTCGCTGGTCCCTGCTGCTTCACTGCTAAGCGCCGAAATATGACGTCATATTACGGCCCTCAGCATAAAATACCGGCACTGGGACAGAGGTAGAGGCCTCGTGGAGGAGAATGAGGGGCGCCAAGCGGTTGCTAGGTGCCCCTCTCCTCCGCAATAAAAAAAAAAAAGACGGCGTTTGAAAGCCACTCACTGGCGCCCCCTTTCACGTGCCATAGGCGCCATACCCTAGATGCGCCTCTGTCCACATATCAACTCATGCTCTCCCTCATTCAGACAATTCATCCACAAATTAACTCATGCTCTCCCTCATTCAGACAATTCATCCACACATTAACTCATGCTGTCCCTCATTCAGACAATTCATCCACTTTTAACTCAATGCTCTCCCTCATTCAGACAAATTCATCCACATTCATCCCCCCTTATCACTTTCTACCCCCTCTCCCTCCCTTATCACTTTCTACCCTTCTCCCTCCCTTATCACTTTCTACCCCTTCTCCCCCTTATCACTTTCTACCCCTTCTCCCTCCCTTATCTCTTTCTACCCCTTCTCCCTCATCATTTTCTAACCCCTCTCCCTGCTCTTTCCCTACTCACTATCTACACTCTCCCCCTTTGTAGTTCACTCACCTTTAAGTCCTGCAGCTGGAGAATGAGACTTCTGTCTTCCTGCTCTGCCAGAAGCAGGAAGTAGGTGGAGGAGACTGAGGGGGGGCCGAGCGGTTGCTAGGGACCCCTATCTCTCCTCTGCGTCAAAAAAAAAAAATGTTTGAGGCTGCCCGGGACCTGTCCTGGGCAATCCGTTGAGTGGTTCCAAATTCGTCAGGGGGGGGGTTGGGGCAAGGAATAACCTAGGGGTGCAATTGCCCCCCTGTAGCGACGCCATTGGTTCTAGGCCTCTATGGAATAAAAATGGGATCATTGACACTATAGTTGCACTTTGAGGCAGTTTTAGAATTAGAACAGTATTATAACAAACAAATGAGCTTTAACATTTAACCTATCCTTTGAACGCTTAAACAAACGTTTCACCCTTTAGAAAGCCAACTTTTCTTCATATTTCAGTAACACAAAACTGCCAGCAGATGGCAACAAATACCTACTTAATCATCCCATTTTGGCTTAAGACTGTTTAAATCATATAAGATCACAGAACTGTATCCGAAATAATTGATAATTCAGCATTTTTTCTAAATCTTTATAGATAAAGTCCATATAGAGACAATAAAAATCCATGAAATGTAAGTAATTATTCACACTTTCTTGATGTTTTTTTC
Source organism: Spea multiplicata (assembly GCA_009364415.1). Taxonomy (NCBI): domain Eukaryota; kingdom Metazoa; phylum Chordata; class Amphibia; order Anura; family Pelobatidae; genus Spea; species Spea multiplicata. The sequence continues at coordinate 31,075,091 of VKOC01000002.1, read as the reverse complement.
TGTTAAAGGTACACTCTAGCCATCTTATGCAGTTTAATGCATTGTGTGGGAAATCGTAATAATGATAATAATAACAACAAGTAATATATATATTCCATGTTTTAAAACGTATTCAATTATTAGAGTAAACATTCTAAACAATTCTAAGAAAATTAATAATGCAGTACACATTTTTCATTGAAATTTAAATACATCTTGCCACCATAATTAAACAATGCTGAAAGACATTTAAAGAGGAAGCCAGAGTATCAGGAATAAACATTAAATCTCAGATAAGAGGTCAACATACAGAAACAATGTTTAGCTTAAACTGCTTCTGAAAGGAACATTGTCATAATAAAGCTACTACAACTGTACATGTACACGCATTTAAATGAATACTAAATTACGGTTCATCAAAGAGGAGAGCCATGTTGTTCTAATTCCCTATTTATAATCGTGTCTTTGCTCATTGGTGGCCTGATCTAATAATTCATAATATCTGAGCTAGCTTTATGCAGGTTTGGGTTGAATTTTGCAAATTGTTCCCCATCAAACACAGATTAGCAAATATTTGTTTATTAACAATTATTTTAAAAAGTATTTAAAATTAAGGGTCCCTGTAAATAAACTGCAAGTGTAAAAATATTTGGTTATACGTTCAACAGCCTGTTTCAGTGATGGGGAATGTTTTTTGCCCCAGTTTTCTGCATGAAACCAAGTTGCAGACCTTAAAGTGCAAACACTGCATGTTGGTATAGTGCAGTCTTGTTTTTACACAAGCATATACTCACACTCTCTTACATGCATACACACACATGCTCACACACATACATATATACATGTATACATGACACAACTTGGCAGATACAGTTTATTTTGGCAAGACCTTGCACCCATCCTGTTTAATCTAAATGTATATAAATATACTGTATTTATATTAAACTGGATGGGTGGCTTCTCAAATCTATCCCATTTCTGCTTATCTCTCCTCTTTTTCATTATACTTGCCCTTCTCTGTCTATCTTTTGCTCCTCTCATTACCTCCCCTCTATACCTCTATTTTCTTACTATATCTCCTCTTTCTCATTATCCATTTCTCCCCTTTCTCCCCAACTCTTACCTCTCTTACTATCTTAGACCTATGTTTCAATGCTCCATTGTGGTGTTTGCACCGCTTCAGAGCTGAGTGCAGGGATATGACAGCATCATGCTTCGCAAGGGAGCAGTGAAATCGAGGTCTCTAGGAACAGAACTTGCGCACCCTTTATTGAGTCTTGACGTGCCCATTGTGGCACACATTTCATAATTTCGACATTGCTGCCCTATTTAATTCCCTTGGTCACACAATGGGTCACCTAGTATCCTTGGTTTCCCCAGCATTAACCACTGTAATATGGGGCGATTATAATAATGTTAGTTTCCCCTTTTAGACAAGATTTGCACTACCTGACTCATCTTAGAATGTCCCTATTAGTCATGGCTTAAATATAAACCTCTGTGCCAAATCAGAACAATTCCAGCAGCCAATCATTTGATATTCATACAAATGTAAAATTATGCCAAAAGAGCTGTGAATATTCATCCATGTAAAATGCATCTATTTTACACATATTTATCAAAGTCATTTGAGATCTCTTTAGAAATGATCCTTTTTGTCACTTTGGGGGAAAATAATGAACAGGTATATCAAATTACAAATCGTATCAAAGCATATCAAATGGCGAGCATGCTTTTTTCTCACTATTTGACATGTTAACTGTATCCACCTCACAAAAATGAGAATAAAGTTACTATGTTGTTATGATGTATACTAAAGAAAATGGTTGGAATAAAGAATATGGAAACTAATGGGTAACAATACAAAGGAACCACGATTTACAGGATGCAACCTACAGGATGCTTCTTCTAACATATCTAATTCATGAAATATTGTGTTTGAGATATGTTTCAAGTATTGAATGTAAATTAGAATGTTCTTAACTCATATAAATTGTAGTCAGACAAATTATGTATTAACTGCAAACGATTACTAGGAACATACATTGTGGAACAGTTTGTAGCTATGTTATTTGGCTTGTAATTAATCATATTTGAGGACTGAACATCCTTCTTCGGATTCAGTTACAATAGTGGCATATTCTCACCTAGGCCAAGTGGGGCCAAGATGGTGGAATCTCTGCTGCATAGCCAAGATCACCATATAGGAAAATTGGTTGGGGGGATTTGTATCCATCCCATGTACAGTACCGAGCCGACACAGCTTCCATACTATCGCATGTGCGGTATTTGAGTATACGACAACATATCCAGCTGCACACCATGGTCAGGTAACATAGGTAAGTCGGGGCACTGCTCTGGTTGAGGCCTAGGGCAGCGCTCAGCTACATGTCTCTGACTTACAAGCAAGTTCATGCTTGAGCTTACACTAAAATTATAATGATATACTTTGCTATTGTATAACTAGGTTGTGGTGTATTTTGCAAACTAGACTGCACTTTCTTACGTATTGTGGTGCATCAATCCATTAAACCAAATTGTTGGTTTTTTTATGCATACTGGAGTCCATTTTGTTGATTTCAGTCTTATTTTGCTCCACTGCATTGTCTGCCTCTACTGAAAGCAAGACGTATAACTATGAACCATACTTTTTCAGCATGTACGTTTCTTCTTTTGTGTCACAAGGCAGCAACATTATGAATGAGGCAAAGTTTTACAAGATTACACAATTAGTTTTGGGGAAGGGTCTGGGCATTCAACTTTACCCAGAACTATGTTTCGGATGCTTTATTTAGTTGCCTATATGAAATCCAGCTGCACTTTTTTTTTATAGTAATTCTGATCTTACTACTTTTTCATATCATTACTGTCTCTAAATGATAAAGTGTTGGAAGAAGAAGCGGTTTTTGACTTACATAACAGTCCAGGTATAGCGCTGGAGTTACGCATGAGAAGAAAATATATAAGACTGCAGAGACACCAATCTAGAATAAATGTTGTTGCTTTTTATTAATAGCTAGTTGGAATATTAGCCAAGTTCTTGCCAAATGCTGTACATTTCAGCATTTGACTGCAGAATTTCTGCCTACAACAGTGATAAGCTATAAATAGAACAACACAAAATAGTTACATTTTGCTGATTTTTGGGGTCTATGGTTGTCCCCCCTAAAAAGTAAAATAATAAAAAACTACTGTCTCTGTCATATAGTAAATATTTTACAAATTAAACCATATTGATAATTCCTTAGTCTCACTTCGAAATGATGAAACGTGTCAGGTAACTGACGATTCATTATGAGTTTGGTGAAATGTTTTTATGATCATCTAGCGTGGGCTGCAGGGCGCTTTATCTTTGCTATATCTTTGAAGGCCATTGGTGGAACATCCATGAGAATCTTACTCCTACTTCAATGAATCTATATAACTCATCCCTTCCAATGTGTCCAATAATTCAATGAACTTGATGGAGAACTTAAGGATGGAAATACCATGTGTAGAGTGAAGGTGACCTCAGCTCATCATTCACCAGATTTAAAGGCAACTCAATGTAGAAATATTTCCATGGATATACTATTTTCATTGTAGATATATTTTACACATTGAATTGATGTTGCCTAATTTTTATATTAAATGGTGTATAAAAACATATATTACAAACAGGTTTCTATTTTTCCTTATTCTAATATTTGCGAATTTCGCACAAATATTTAATGATAGATGTTGTAAACCAGGCAAACCAATTTTAAACATGGAAGAAAAGTAAATATAGTTATCAAATTCTGCTTTTGTTCTGGTTTTTGACTCAGGTTTAAAGTATAGCTGAAATTTAATTAATTCTCACCAATGCTGTTCAATCTTCATCCTGTATCTAAAATCAAAACGCATTTCATGTTATGTGCTTGAAATAAAATTCTCTGCATCCCATTTACTGATATTTAGACAGAATACTTTCAATCTCGCCAATCATTTCCTGGGCAGCCACCATTTTTTCAATGAATATAAGTAGGATATTAAAAAGGCAGGGTTCAAAGGGAGCCGTGCAGGTGAGTTAGAGGGAAACAGAATTCCAACAGTAATACAACATGAAAGTCTGATCATATTAGCATGTGTCACAAAAATGTGGTGGATTATAGATCCTTCACTGTCTTGTATTAGCACCTCATCATATCCGACTACCATACGCAGATCCTAACCCAATATAAAATGTGATTTATACACTGATTTTCATAAAAGACTTTGTGATTTTGCAATACTTTACAAAACAAAAGAAAATAGTTTGATCATGACCATATTCCTACAATGAAACAGCATCAAAATGACAAAGCCTTTAATATTTTAATATACTCGAAAGCTGTTACAAATAAACTTTATTGTGATCAAATATTGGCATCCACACAAGCAATTATATATCAATTTAGCCTCTATGTACTTTGAAGGAGACAGGAATTTAATATTTTAACCTATTAAGTATAAATTGATATGCCATAAAAACACGCATTTAACCCCTCCACAGCCAGAGGGTTTTTTGGTCATTTTTACCATATGTTTGTTAAACCGTGATTCCTCCTTTCCATATTTTTGTGCCTGCACAAATTATACCTAGTTTTGTTCAGGAGAAATACATAAAACATAATCATTCTTGGTGATCATGAGTCACTAAAAAAGAAAATAACATGTTCAAGATGGCCACATTCATCCTTCACATATTACCCTATATTACTAATACTTTCAGCTTAACCTGTTCGCACCCCTTAGGTTGTACCGGTACGTCCTTAAAAGCTGTGCCATGAAGCCCATTAGGACTCACTGGTATGTTCTGACTTTGTTACAGTTCCAGGGATGTCTCCCTGCTACTACACAGGAGATCAGGCATCCCTAGCTTCCGTCCAGAAGATCATGCACTGGTACATCGTTATATAATGAATGCCCAATAACAAAATCAGGTATTACCTTCCTGTTGGTGCTGACATCTACCTAAAGATCAGTGGAGGACAGGAAAGACTCAGCAGGCTCTTTCTTGACCTGGATGGGATCTCCTTTGCTTTCCCTGCTGGCTGATTGAACGTATTGTAATCTGCAATACAAGCATACCTGGGAACTTCTGGGCTCCGGCTACCTGGAGCCTTCCCTTGCGGGACTCGGCCAGGACTGCACACTGGCATCAGAGTGCGGTCCCATGTTGTCGGTGGGAGTTTCCGCCTACCTCAGTGGGCGGTCCCGCTGATGTTGGTGGGCGGTCCCGCTGATGTCGGAGGGCGGTCCCGCTGACGTTAATGAGAGTTCCTGCTGACGTTGGGGAGTTCCCGCTGATGGGGGATTTCCCGCTGACGACAGTGGGAAACACCCCCATTTAAAGGAAAAATAGGCGGGGAGCGGGACATGTCAAGACCCCGCTCCCGCAACCGGGAGGATTTGGGTCCTGACCCGGAGAACCGGAGGAGCAGTGCTCACCCGGCAATCTCCGGGTCAAACCCAGAGAATTCCCAGGTATGAATACAGGGCTAAGGAGCACAGATAGTACAAACATATATTAACAATAAGAGGGAAAATAAAATGATGGTAATTTACTCCTGATAAATAGCATCCCCAAGTGGTTAGATGATACATTACAACCGTCATTGATTATAATGGAAGTTTTGGGCTTCTATAGCAGTCAATGGAGGATGCAATGCTTTCTCTAAACACTGGAGGATATAAACATATGGTAAGATGATTCTCCTCAGACATATAGGTGTGTGTGGAGCAGGACAGACAGTGACAGTGTCTATTCCACAAAACATGAGCTCTGTGCTACTAAAAGGTGATTTTTGTAATCCCCACATCCTACTGGGAACAGGATTGGTGAATAGGGCATTTGTAATCTGTATTCTCCCAGAAATGTTATACCGTAATTAACCACCACACTCTGCACATGGGGTGGGAGAAGAAGAGGGGACTCATATGCCCCCCTTTGGTTAAGAGGCACTTTGAAGGACCTTCTGTTTTTTTAAAATATATATTTTTATAAATAGTATATATGCAGTATATTTGAACCACTAAGCATTTTCTGATGCAAATTCCTGCTGTGCTCTCTTTCACCATAACTATTTAACAGGATTTGATAATGCACCCAGGTCAAACTAATATGGTTGTGTGTAGGAGCTCTTGCTTAATGATATATATATATATATATATATATATATATATATATATATATATGTGTTGCAGATGAAGACAAACAAGTTGTTATTGACTTTCAAGAACTTCCAAACAACATCATTGAATGTTGCTTCACAAGTATTAGCATACAGGGGCATGCAAATGTGGTTGTCTGGTCAGTCAAATTAACCCAATCACTCAACCTTTTTTGTAAATCAACTCCTTTGGGTTATGGTCCAAGCACTGTCTCTCTAGACTAGAACTCAACATGCCGTGAACAATTTGGAAACTTTATTATTAAGTGAACTTATTGCTTGTCTTGTTATTCCAGCTATTGCAGCAACTGAAAACATATTTATTCCCAGCAAAATGAGTCAGTATAAATGTATTTTAATTATAAACAGAAAAAGAGGTTATAAAGTACATCACTACAACAAAACAAAGTCTGACAAAAGTATAGCAAATATATATATATATATATATACACGTTGTGCAAATGCAATTACCTAAAGCCTCAAGGTTAATCTTACCGCAAAGAAAATGTAATATATAAATATAATTAGGAAAAGAAGGGTCAAGACGTAACATAATTTGAAATTCCATTCTTAAAATATTCACTTAATCTTCTACTTGTGTTTGCTTTTTAAGCAGTCTGTTTAAATTTAAAATACTTAATACTAATAAGCAGAGAAATGATTTGAAAATGTAATAGAAAAAGAGATTATGTGAAGTGTCTGTTGGGTATTCTCATGTACTGAAAATTTCCTGTTGAATTAGATATAATTTTCTTGTATTGCTCTAGTTTCCCTCTGTGGATATACTGACAAACGTTTAGCGCAGGTAAAATTATTTTCAGTAATTGTTAAACTCCCAAAGTATATATGTTGAGCAGGCACCAGAGATATGACAATGGAGTTCTTGACTTCAATTGAATCACATGTCACATAGAAAATTCCTTTCTTATAAATAAGAAATATTTGGACATTTTCAAGTTATTGTCTGTAGCAAATAATTAACTGGGATATAATCATTATATTGATTTTTTTCTTTGCTTTAAATGTAACAAATACATGTATATTTAGATTACTGCTTACTTCTCAAGTGTCTTGTTTTTAACAGGATGATAGTAACTTTCGGGTGCTATCCTGCTGCCACTCCAAGCTCCCCCACTGTCTTTCTTTTGTGGGCAGGGGCTATCATGGGCTTTATGCCTGAATGCAACTCAAGGTAGTAAGGTCAGTCAACGGTCCGGCCAAGGAGAACCTCAAAACTTTCCCTTTTGACTTCTAACCTTACTTCCAATGAGGCAGCCATCACTGATGTCCCAATTCGGGCAGTTGAAATGTTGATCATATGTCAATTTGTAAATGATGAACCATCTGTTAAGACTATTGATGGGACCCAGATATACAGTGATGTGAAACATGAGGGAAATGTTGGAGCATGGCCAAAATAGGCACAAAAACCGCAGCAGTGGGCATGCTTACAATTAATCTACTCAGATAGAGTCCCTGTGGTGTCACTAAAACATGGTGCTATACTTCCAAACCTCATCTGCAGTGGGATATTGGGCCTTGTTTAAGTGGTTGGGCAATAGAGGTTCTTGCTGTTGCATGTATAGGACAGAAAAATAGAGTAGACTTATCACTAAATTATACACTAATGCTCACAAGAATTCTATTCCTTTTGAAAGAAGTAAAAAAAATACATCTTGAACGTAGCACTTTGCTAAATTCATGCAGATACAATTTAGATTGGACTTAATTGGACTGATAGAAAGATCTCATTTTTTGGAGTTGGAAAACATGAATATCATTATAATGATGTAAACTACCCCAAACCACACATTTCCGACACCTAGGGAAAAGAAAAAATGCTGGTGCGCTAAGCTAGTCTCAGGCTCAAATACCTCATATTACATCCCATTTTGAAATCTGACTACCTTTTGAAAACAGAAGGTGTGAACAAGCATTTTTCATTACAGCTACTTTTTTGGAAGAAACAATGAAGGATATTTTGGGTGACAAAGCAAACTCACATTGCAGAAATGGAAATGAGTATGAGTTGTATTTTTTTCTGTTGTTATAGATATCTTGTTCTGTTTGTTAATGTGTTTAACTTTCTTTATTGTTTGTACTGGGTAACATTTTGGTGTTATGTGTATCAGAGGTAACGTAATAAGGATGGAAGCCCTATTTTTACCAGGAAATGACGACTTAAAATATGACTTAAAAACATCTGAACAAATAATAAAGGCACTGCTAGATGGCTACTAGATTCATATGGAATTTCTAATTTAAAAACCTCAAAACAGATATGTGATCAAGAGTGTATGTGATGAATGTATTATAAAGATAGATTAAATTAATTTGAACTTTAAAAAAAAATAAAATTATTTTATACATTTTACTGACTATCATTTTTAATGTCTGTTCAACAAGAAATTCAGTAACTTTATTCCAAAAGCAGAATTCAAAGTGAGTTAACCTTTTCCAGCAGAGGGCATGAAACCTTCACTGCAGAAACATAAAAGATAATACGTATCATAATGCTGGGCATAGAACTTACACAGGATGTACTAAAATACAGATGTTTGTGATATCAAACCATAGGTGTTTTTAGGCAGATGCAATGCATAATTCAATAGCATACGATTCTATTTATTTTTCCCTGCCCATTAGTGATTTAAAAACAAAACACTGTTGCAGGAATAAATCTTAAATCACCTTAACCACAATGATCCGCTTCTAGCATATAATATACTGATTTCCTTGAGTTCTCAAAACAAAGGTTCAATAAACAAGGACACACTGTGTCTTTGTGTATATATATATATATATATATATATATATATATATATGGAATATTACCACTTAAAATATCAATCTTTGACCAATCTAATATGTGAAATATATGAAAATCATAATTCCATTTTTTAGAAAAGGAAACCTAGATACTGGTAAAACGGTCTTTGTGTTCCTGGGTAGCATCCATTACTTTGATGTGTGATTTAAAAATATGTCTGGTAACTACAAATATTAATAGACATAATATTGAATAACACGGTTCAAAATTTTGACTTATTTCCACTGTGAGCAGCAAAGTAACACGTAACTTCATAATCAGAAAAGGCATCCAGCTCAACAACAAACCATTTATGGTCCAAATGTTAAAACATTTCTTTATCAATCTGGCTCAGGCAATAACTGCGAGAACAGAGAAAAATGCAGAATTTTTTTTGCTTATCACGTGGATGAAATAGAAGGTGAAGTATGTTTGCTGCAGACATCTCTCTTTTTTGCTTTTTTTTCTGCATTTTCTTTTAATCCGCAACTCGGCTTGTTGCTCTTCAAATTGAAATATCCTGAACAGATGTAAAAACACATGTGAACCACTGCTCACAAGCTGTGCAAAGCTTTGCTTCATCTGCTGATGATGTGAGCCTTAAGGAGATCTTTTTAAAATTTCATCACTATTCAAAAAGATAATTAATACGTACCCCCAGGCTTTGATTATGCTATACCCAGTGTGTACTGCTGGTACAAAAATAATGAGGCACTCATCAGGTCCAATGAACACTTGCAGCAGAACATTCAGTTTCCATAAGAAATTTAAGATTCAACCATGGTACTGCAGACGTAGCTTAATCTAATTTTCGATTGTAACACAATATAATAGATAAAATCACTTGGTTGTAACCAGCACCGGCATTTTGTTTACACAAAACCCTACTCACGATTAAGCAGATGGTCCTATTAAAGGCTTAATTGAAGTTTTCTAATCTAACCATGTTCTGATATAAACAGAGAAAGGTAATGGAAAACTGGAAGGGAAAATAATAACCAGAAGCAATGGCACGGGGTATAATAGAATGATTTTACATTAGTAGAGAGGTAAGAATGCATTTTTTATGCTGAATGAACAAAACATATGCCATACTATTAGTTGGAGGTTAAAAGATTTTAATAATATTTAAGGGGAAATATAAGATTTTGCAGTTTTTTCTAGATAACAGATTGCCACACCCCTGGACTTATATTTTATTATTATTATCATTATTATTATTTTACTGCTTATTTTATAACAGCCACATAGTGGATTTGTTGAACTGATATGATCGAGATCTTTTCTCTGTAAAATGTATGTGGATCGATGTATACATTCCACAATATAAAATCTGGGGCTCAGGGCAAGTTTTTGCTTGGCCTCTTTGCCCACCTGCATGCCGTCACACAGCTTGGATAAAAAGGTAACCACAAAGGGGTCCTCTCCAGTAGTTGTGCTCATTGCTGAGATGTTATTCCCAGCAAGCACTCAACCAGAAGGTACATACCCATTCACTGGAACACAAAAATGCAAGGAGAATAGTAACTAGCACCTGGCTCCTGTTTAATTATAATCTTATTGCTACCTTCCAGCAAATATTGGGTCTTGTCTTGTCTATTGCTGGATGAAATAACATGTGGGACATCGCTAGCAATTGAATGTGTGAGAAGAGCTTTATGAGGACCTTCAGAGGTGCTTCTATTTCCATGGAAAGTATTGTGTGTATTAATCAAGACATAGTGTTATATTTGGTAATATTTAGGAATAGTGATTCAGGCATTGAAATGTTCCCGTAGAATGCTCCACTCTTAGAGGTTTGTCCTAGCATTGTTCAAAATACGTCTTGAACTAGATTCTATTTGAATTGCTATTTTTGTATGCAAAAATACATTTGATCAATGCTAAGGTGTGTATTGGCACAGAGCCTTCCATATTGACAAATAACAACAAAAAGCTCTAGATAACAATAGACTGTATAATAAAATAGACCAAAGGAGATTTCAAGCAGTAAAGAGACAAAGAAAATGTGCAGCCTTTGGGTATCTTTACAACAAAGTGTTACATCTGTGTTATTCAACTACTACCTAAGTATTAAACCGTTTACTATAACACTGTATGACAAATATGAGTAATCAGTAGTTGTTAGCTGGTTTTCATAACTTATAATAGATCACAATGGTGATACTGTGCTAGGGGTTTTAAGTCCTTGAGTGCATAGGCCATATAGAATAAACTAGACAATCTACTTCATTATTTTAAATAAGCATTGGATGGCTGTGTTTATCTGCTTTAATGGATGTACAAAATGTACATTTCATGCTTTATAGCTATTCGCATAATGCACAAGCCAAAGTTTGTACACCAAATATTCATAATAATTCATAATAATTACAATGAACTAAATAATTTTATATAAAAAAAACAGTTTGAAGTGAAATATAACAGATGAGTGTCTAGTCAAAGCAGAAAATTGATACAGGCCCATCATAGACAGACCTGGGACTAACAAGAGCAGCATCTGTAATACTCCAATACTTTTTCCCAAGGTGGTAATAAGGCTAATCTTCTTCACCAGGGAATATAGGGGAATTAAAGCGTATTATCCTCAATAGGAGAAAGTTCCATGGACAAAAGTATCAGGGGACTTTTCCCCTGAAATCATGAGCATCTGCTAACCTAAATATAGTCTCCATTTTTTGACACACTCTTTCCTAACTAAAGGTGATGGGTTGTTGGGAGATATATAGTTTTTATGTATTTACTGAAAAGGTCTATAGTTAATGCAATATTAACTGTAAGTATTGCGTAGTCATAAAGTGCTAATATTTATTTATAAAACAAGTTTTCCATTATTTTAATTTCTACATGACTATATTACATTGAGATATGATTTAGTTGCTTGGTATCAATGACAAGGAATTATTTAGTCTAGTTTAGCTAGTTATTATCTGTGTGAGAAATGAGGGACTCCTCAGTAGAAACTATTCAGAAAAAGTAATCTGTGTTTTTTTCTTTCATATTTTTATAAATACCCAAATCCCTGGTTAATGCGTGCCAATCTGGCACTAAAGCAGTTGCTCCCTTTTTAGACTTGGCAATACGTACCATAAGCTTTAAAAACAATTATCATTCAGCTGGTGTTGAAATTGATTCTTGGGTTGACGAGAGCCGTCCCCTCTTGGCTGGTAAGGTCCTGCCATGGGAAGCAATTACTGCAAGATGCCAGCTGACAGACTCATTCCATGGAAAGTCAGGTTGCGTTGATCCTCAGGCACTCTTAAGGCAAATTGTATCCTCACACTCATCTTAAACGTCTTACGGACTGTTCCCTTCTATAAGGGATAATGGATAGTTCCTTTTTTACTGTGGCATGTGAGAGAATAACACTGGACACCTCACATTTTACAATAGGATTTTTAATTTCACTGCAGTGATATAACACAATGATTAAGAAAGAGAGACTCATAAAACAAAGGGTATTGGGACTTGCCTTAGGAAAACTAATAGAACACAATTCTTGTGACATTGTAGTTGAAATACGTGAACCAAATTCAATCAGTGGAAGAGTGTCTCAAGAGATTACATTTTTTTTAAACTCTTAAAGATAGTTGGACTAGAGATCTGGTGTTACACCGTTTGTCACGTTATTTTGAATATTATTTTTACATTATATGATTCATATTGATATTGTATGATATTAGAAATATTATCTTTGAAATGAAATATACTGTTTCTGGCACTCACAAAAGTGATTACACCCCTCACATTTTTGTAAATAGTTCATTGTATCTTTTCATATGACATCACTGAAGAAATGACACTCTGCTACAATGTGAAGTAGTGAGTGTACAGACTGTATAACCGTGTCCATTTTCTGTCCCCTCAAAATAACTCAATACACTGCCATTAATGTCTAAACCTTGGCAACAAAAAGTGAGTACACCCCTAAGTGAAAATGTCCAAATTGGGCCCAAAGTGTCAATATTTTGTGTGGCCACCATTATTTTCCAGCACTGCCTTAACCCTCTTGGGCATGGAGTTCACCAGAGCTTCACAGGTTGCTACTGGAGTCCTCTTTCATTCCTTCCATGATGATATCACGGAGCTGGTGGATCTTTTAGACCTTGCCGCTCCCCCACCTTCCGTTTGAGGATGCCCCTCAGAGCTCAATAGGGTTTAGGTCTGCAGACATGCTTGGCCAGTCCATCACCTTTACCTCAGCTTCTTTAGCAAGGCAGTGGTCATCTTGGAGATGTGTTTGGGGTCATTATCATGTTGGAATACTGCCCTGCGGCCCAGTCTCTGAAGGGAGGGGATCATGCTTCAGTATGTCACAGTACATGTTGACATTCATGGTTCCCTCAATAAACTGTAGCTCCCCAGTGCCGGCAGCACTCATGCAAGCCCAGACCATGACACTCCCACCCACCATGTTTTACTGTAAGCAAGACACACTTGCCTTTGTACTCCTCACCTGTTGCCGGCACACACGCTTGACACCATCTGAACCAAATACGTTAATCTTGGTCTCATCGGGCTTTCTTGTGCAACATCTTTAGAAGATGCTTCCTTCTGGGACTACAGTCATGCAGATCAATTTGAGGCAGTGTGCGGCGTATGGTCTGAGCACTGATAAGCTGACCCCCCCATCCCTTCAACCTCTGCAGCAATGCTGGCAGCACTCATTGTCTTTCCCAAAGACAACCTCTGGATATGACGCTGAGCATGTGCACTCAACTTCTTTGGTCAACCATGGTGAGGCCTGTTCTGAGTGGAACCTGTCCTGTGAAAACGCTGTATGGTCTTGCCCACCATACTGCGGCTCAGTTTCAGGCTCTTGGCAATCTTCTTATAGCCTAGGCCATCTTTATGTAGAGCAACAATTCTTTTTTCAGATCCTCAAAGAGTTATTTGCCATGAGGTGCCATGTTGAACTTCCAGTGACCAGTATGAGAGAATGTGAGAGCGATAACACCAAAATTAACACACCTGCTCCCCAGGATGATGGTAACATTTATCTGCAATTTAGGTTAAATAAGTACAGACATATACAGACATGTCCCTTTAAGGAGAGAATAGAAGGTCCATGCTTTTCAACTGTTGAGTTAAAAGCAGTAAAACAACATTCATGTCTGGTTACTTGCAGGAGATGCAAATTAGTTATCGTACAAAGCTTGCAAAGCAGTCTTTACACCACAGTAACCATGGAATAAGAATTTGACAGCAGATAAGTACAATTCAACCCATCTAGTCTGCCCATTTCTACTGGTTTAAAGACTCAGACCTTAATAAGTCACCACTTGATATAGACCTCATTGTGAGGTCGAAATGTTGTTGGTGTTGTCCTTCAATAAACCTGCCTGAGCTGGAACTCTTGAGTGCCTGGAGCCTTTTTCTATTCAGACCTTAATCAGTCCTTGGTCTCATCTTAGATCTATTATAGGTTTATGCTTATACTATACACGTTTAAATTCTTTCACCTATGCTGGGAGGCAGTTTCACTTATCCACTATCCCCTAAGCAAAATAAAACATCCTTATGTTGCATCTTAGCATCTCATTCAGTAGTACTGTCCGACCAACAGGAGTATAATGAGGAGCAACTGTGAATTTTTGCTCCAGAATAACTCAGCAATGAAAGTGTGTCCTTTGAGTCATCTTCTAGGTAAAGTGTTCCTTAAATCAGATTACATGTATGAAGAAGTGGGGATTGTGCTCCGGGCTAAACATAAGCCACCCCTTACCAACCCACCAACTAACCACTTACCCAAATAATACACAGACAACTGTATATGGATGAAAATAAGCCACAGCTTTATTACAAATCACAAAACCATACTGTGTTAGCCTATTTTCAAAGAAAAAAACACCAACTTATAACCAAATAAATATTAACAATAAATAATTTACACTGAAAAACATCCAAGCCCAACTAACACAGTAATAATAAATTAACTCTGTCCTTGCCGGCCCTGATTCCATACTTGCAACTACCAAGGTACTGACCTTCCGCCCTTTGCTGCCATCTGTCAGTGCTAACCACCAGCCAACCATAAGTTCGGTGGGCATGACCAAGGTCATTGACCTTACCACAAGAGGTCAAGGGAGGATTGAGACCCGCCTTCCATCACCCGCCTGCTGTGACAAAGAAAAGAAAGTTAGAACATAGAAATGACATAGGAAAAAAGGGGAGGGAGAGAGGGAAGTGACAGCTGACCGGTTACCAAAATGGCAATGACCCAGGTCACCCCTATATCCACTCTGAATGCCCCCCCACACCATGCACCCACCAATCACTGCGCACTCACTCACACTCATGTACATGTGCCCTGTACATTAAGCTATGCTAATTCCCAGGGGAGTTTTCCTTAGCGTGTGCTGTTCTTTGCGTGGTGCTGTTGGAATGAATAATAATGGCCTACCCATTTATGCTTACGCTTCTCCAATAAAACCTTTTTAAATAGATTGTTTAAGATTGGGAGTTTCAGTGGTCGATATTTCATGGGGCTCCAAGAATGTAGATATGGCCTTAAATAGTGATAATTTAACACTTACGTTACCTTTTTAGAAATCCAAAAAAGTGTAGCCCATAGGCAATTATACCTATTTAATAAAGCTTCACAAAATATTTAAGCAGCATAAAATCAAATAAGTTAGCGTATTAAACTCTACTAGACCATTTATTACACAGTCCAAAATTAAAACGCTAGCTCCCTTTCTGGCAACTGAAGAGATGATAAAAAAACAAAACAGTGGTGGTGGGGGAATGAATGGCAAGAGCAGTAGATGGGGAAAAAATGGGGATCACCTATATATATATATATATACGTTTAATAAATTAATATGAAATAATAACTCACAGCGGGAATTATCTGCCAAAATGATTCATTTCACATGTACAATACTTTGACTTCCCCCCCATTAGAAATCTTCTGTTTCTGAATTGACCCAGACACAATGGGTGCATGTCGCAAATATTCGGTTATAAATAGCACATCCAGATAACTGTTACGTTCAGATTTTCCTGTACATAAGTAGTTGTATGTATACAGTATTTATTGGATTTTGGGGGGGGGGAAAGTGCAGTGCTTTTCCAAAACCGCGAGTATTAAAAGAACAGATTAGTATGTCCTAAGCTTGGAGATCCTGTAAAGATAAATAAGCACAGTTTATAGTGTAATCAATATGTTTTGCCAATGCACCCGCAGCCTTAGGCTCCCAATAACTTCTGGCTAGGGTCGCTTTGGAGATTGACTCCCCACACAAACAAAACATACATTTGAATGCACATTCAGAAAACGCAGTCTGTGCGCTATGAGGCCAGATTTTTAAATTGTGTGATTTAATTGGCATCCATAATGGCCTAATTTATTACTGTAATTATTGTGATAATTTCATCCGGAGATAAATTGAAACTATCTGACTTTTAAGTAAAAGCTTGCTAATTAGTCGCTTCAGATAGGATAATAAAACAGTGAACACATAACAGAAAAGCCATTAAGCCAATTAGAATGTTAGTGAGGCAGAAAATATGCAGCCAGTTAGAATCTACCCATGGCCTTAGCCCCGGCGTATCCTCGGCATGTCGACGTTTCTGTCAAAACCCTTCATTAAATTAATAAACACATCAAGGCAAAATGGAAAAACAAACCTTAATCTACATAACTAATGTGCAAAGATTTGGACGGTAGAAGGTTGGGGGGGGGGGGGGGTTGAAAAAAAAAAAAAGTATTTCCATCACTTCCCCTAAGTCAATTATTTCATGCAAAATAACATAGAAACAAAATAGAGACAGGTTGAGGGAGAGGGGGGAATTGCTAATCACAGAACCAGCTTCAGAACAATTCCCAGAAGTGTTGAAAGCTGTCCTGGTGCAATTAAAAACCCAAACCGCAAAAAAATAGAAGGTAGCAACTGTTATCATCTATTTATTGTCAAATTAATTCAGCCGCTCCGAAGATGCCATCTGCATCGGGAGAGCGAGGGTGTCACCAGCTTTACGATCCATCAGGAGAAGTGAGTGTGCTGTTCTGTTTGATGGCTCTGATAATGGGAACAAGCTAAGCAATTGCAACAGATACATCATAGGTTTTTTTTTAGATAATTACCTGACCTGTTACACTATGTCACTCTACAGCCAAACACACTGCTTTTATGTCAGAAGCTGTATGGGCATTCTTTACTTTGATCATCCAGTATGCTGCAAATGTCAGCATTACAGTATTTTAATTGACTCTGGGGTAGCATTAAAAAGCACCTTCTATTCTAACGGCATAGAAGTGACGCGAATAACAGTCTGGAATTTGTGTGCATTTAGGCCCTTATTGGACATATTTTGGAACACCTTTTTAACTCCAATGAATAATAAATATGACAAAACTCAATCGACAAACCAGTAAGTTAGTTACAAATGTCATCAAATTCTTCCTGGTAAAAAGCCAGTGAAATTCATTTAGATTATTTTCTTTGTTACATCACTGCATTTTACTTATACAACAATTAGATAAATAGTTCATAATGTGATGACTGACTCTGGGGTCTAAAATCCATTATTATTAATTTCTGTACAGGATGATAACATTTAAAATAACACGCAGTTAAGATGTGACCACTGGTTTGGTTTCGTTGTTCTACTTTATTATTGTTCTATTTTTTTAGCCATTGGTTAATAATGGTGTTGCATTGTTTTTATTAAATAAAATGAACCCAATTCACACACACAACACAGAATAGTACATTTCGCTTGTCAGCCTTATTTGACAACCATTATATACAGTAGCCAAACTGAAATCTGAAAACCGTGTATCATAGAAACATAAAGTTTGACAGCGGATAAGTCAGACCATAGTCATGACCTGGGTCAGCCCTTAATCAGTAATTGATCTTGTCTTTCATAAGACTTTCATAACTTGGAACGTTAGTTCTTTTACATAAAGTATGCAGAAAATATTTTTTGATCCATGCACTTTGCATTTTGGCAAGAATAACTTTTGACTGAATACAATGCTTTTGTATGAGCAAATATTTTTTTCATTTGTGCCATTTACTATAGCAACATAGAAGATCTGAGGGAACTTTTTGTACAAACGCTGATGTATTTGGTTTGTGTTTGTGGAGGAATTTAAATTACTGCCTTCTTCTTCGAACTTCTTGAGTTCTCTCTCCAGAGGTGGGCCAGAAGTTCACCGTTTTGGCGAGCCCTTTTGTCTACAGAATCAAGGAACAGTTTGTCACCAGGACCCCTGTCATGACTAGGTTCTGTGACTCCCATTCATTAATGAGGACTCAAATTAACATTAACTCATTAACTATATTTGCCAGCAAGTAACAATGGAACTAATTAGCATGGAAAAATATATAGCAGTCAAGGCCATGGGTTAACCACAGGCAAAGGAGGTGAAGAGAATCATTTGCTGTAAATGTCCAAATTTAGAGCATTCTTGGGTTTTGTGTAAATGCGAGTATCCAATATTGCCACAATATGACAAACGTAACAGACACCAGTTAGTGAATAATAGATGATGAACAAAACTACAACAAATTTAAGTCAGGTAAATCACATTCCAGTAGCATGACAGGCAAAGCCACAATGGTTGATAATGGAGGAGAGATATATCCACATCATGGCCTGAATTATGAACAATCATAGCAGTAAATATAGCTAGAGGCGAGTCTACCAACTATTGGTTAAAGAGCTACAACACATGCAAACACCTGATTAAAAGTTGTAAATGACTTCATGTATAAACTATTCATAAATCTTATGATCATTTCACATTATCAGTTTCAGCATGCACTAAACCATGCTTTTTCAGTTTCTCCATAAAAAACAGGTGGCAAAGAGACAGTGACTGATTTGTCCACCTCTGCTTCTCTGAGGAGGACCCTGAAACCGTGCTCTGTGGGTGCTTTGGAAAAGTGAGGTCAAGCTGTCATGCTAATATCATCTCTTTATCATATTTTTGACAAAGCAAAAATAAATGTGAGAAGCGGGCTCGTTTTTGCTAATTTTGTGTTTAGTTGGATAGCTCTACTTATATGGATTTGAATCCATTATGCTTGATGCTGACTAAAGCAAAGCTCAATATAGCACTACCTGGTGTTCTGTGCAAATGAGGTAATGCATATGGAGATGAAGCCTGTGGTTCATTTTAAATAAAAGTGGGACATAAGACATGTTAGGCTGTTACAAAAAAAGTCTTCTGCCTTTTTAGCTCATGGTTTATAAACAAGTTTGCAGAACAGAGATAACAGAAATAAATTATTAGATGTTGGCTTTAAGATGAAGTACCTCTGATTTTGTAATTAAAGAGACAGTTTACTGCCCAATGCAGCCTCACCAACAAAACTGAAATTACTTTGATATGCATTCTTTAGCTGTAGAAAAAAAAGCCAAGTACATTTAGGAGAAACTGCAGCTCTAAAGCCACCCTCTAGAATCCATAATTCAAGTCACTTTGGCTGCTTGAAATAGCAGATCAGTGGAAGGAAAGTGCTTGATCACCGGGGGTCTTGGTAGAACCTCATGGAAATCTCACTTGAGCTAGTGCTGGAGATGCCTGGAGGTGAGTATAGTAGTGCAGAAATGTCAATTTAATGAAGATACTCACATATGATGGATTTAGTATCCCTTTAAGGGGGAAGCATTTGTTTTGAATAACACGTTTTGAATATATACAACAGTCAAGAGTTCTTGGAATAGAACCTGACAGGGTATGATTTTGTGAATCCAACAGTAACCAAACTGATAGAAGCATAGCAGCATGTATTAAACAATAGAAAAAGCATTCTAAACAACTACAATTATAATCTGCCCTGCATCTACAAAGTCTCTAGAGTGACACAAGAGTTGAACCTGCATCTCTCCCGCCTAACATCTCATTTTTTCCTTAGATTAAACTCAAAAAGTCTAATGTTTGCTTCAATTTGTTTTAGATATTTGAATATTTGGTTATTGTTCTCTTTTTTTTCTGGTAAATTTGTTTTGGAATGTATTAAATTGTGCCTTTCTGTAACTTTCTTCCATGAGCAGGGTAGCGATATGGGTACCACTTTTCAATATACTGTTTTCCTTACGATAAAGACCAGAATACTGATTAATCTACATACAGATATTAAAACTCTAACCGAATATTCCTGGGAACTCTCTTGGTTTGACCTGGAGTCTCGGGGTGAAGAGCTGTTTTCCTAGCTCTCAGGTACACCTTTTCTTTCTCTGGAGTCAGGTAGCCATGCCTTCTCCTTGGCCGATCCCCTTCCCACTCCCTTTTAGCACTGTTTCTGGCTTGTCACACCCCCTTAATGGCTAGGCCCACCTTTGAACAGCCTCGCACCCTCAGAAGCAAATCCCTCATAAGAGGGAGAGCTCAAGATACAGGGCCCTTAGCAAGTTCCCAAGTACGCACATAAGATGTGGATCTATAGATCTACGGTGACATGCCCATTTTCTCCACAATGATTAGATGTGTACAGCTCCTTATTTTGCTCACGACAAACTTCTGGATTGAATTCACAAAGGAATTTTTTGTTTTTAACAGATTTGTTCTACTTATATGGTAACAGACAGCATATTCCCTGGCATGCTCCAACCACCGAAACTTTAACGCTTGTTAATCTCTTCAAAGGGGCTGAAAGCATTTTGCATAAATATCTAATTTCTCACTGTAATAACATGGCCAAAAAGGTTTAAAGTGCCTGGATTACAATAAAAAGTAGACAAAAGTAAAAACGTTACTTTAATATTTTTTATATTAAGTGACATAGAACCATATACTATTTCAAAGTATAACCCTTTTTTCTACTTGGTGATCTTAGGTCCAAAAAACCATGTACAGCAGTAAATCAAAATCACATTTCTGTGTAGGCTCTCTATAGTT
>VKOC01000002.1:31038641-31054173 GCA_009364415.1 Spea multiplicata | reverse complement strand
AAAACATGCCAGGCCCCCCCTGCGACCTTCAGTTGTGACCTCCAAGCTCCTCCTACACATGCACTGAGTAACATACTTACACACACAGTAAAATATTTACACACACACTAACATACTTACACACAAACTAACATATGTACAGTAATTACACAAGCAGTAACATACTAACATACTTACACATATAAACAGTGACATATTTCCACAAACACTAACATGCTTGCATACTTAACATAAGTGTGATGGTCAGGTATGCACATACTTTTTGTCATATAGTATATATAAATTGTGTTAACCTTTGAGGTAAACTGTTTGGCCACATATCAACATGCCCACATGCCCTAGCGGTGATTATGACAGGTACACGTAAGGACATTTGTATAACATGAAAAACATATCATAGGCTGCTATTTTTAAGCTATACAGTCGGTAAACAATAGACATGCAAATGTCGATTTTGGGCAACATATTGTGTTTCCTGCTCATTTGTTTCAGGCAAAGAAACAAAACTGTAAGACAGAAGAGAAAAGAACAAGAAGATGAAGTAGATGAAGTAGATTTCATTGTTTTGAATGAAAGTTTGGAGCTTTTTGCTTCAGTTCCGTTCGTTTGGGGGGTGTCTTGTTTTTGGAGATTGGTATGAATTGAGGAACTGTGCAAATTTGCACAAGTCTAGTAAACAATCAAAAAACAATAGATGTGTTTAATTCTTGCTAAATCATATATTACTAGATGGGAACATATGTGATTATATGTGCCTAATAAGTTTTATGTTATGTGGCTATGTTGCTTTAAGAAGCTGAGCATGCTCAGTAGCAGCTTCATGCTCAGTCCAGGCTAGTTGCTCTTAGAGGTCTGCTGTCAGACTAGAAGTAAACTTGGATATAAAAGGCGTTGTGTATCCGCCTTTATTATGATATTAGAACCCAAAAAGCACAACACATTACACTAAGTATATTTAGGCTACTGTACTGTGAATCCAGACTCTTAAGCAATCCATAGGAGACCATGGTATCAATTTATCAGCTTTAGAAAAACAGCTTAGTCAGTCATATGATATTCTTACATACCAAATGTACTCTCAAGTAAAATAAAATTCTGCCTGTTATGATGCATCAATCTTTTAAAAGTATCCTAAGGGGCCAAATTTACCAAGATACATAATTACTGAATATGTTGAAGATGCAGCACCCTGTGGCTATTTAATAAACAGATGATGCTTCCCGCATCTTCTTCACGATATCCTGTGAGGGATGTGCTGCAAATAAAAAATGCCTGTGAAAACTAAATATGAATGTGAAAACAACATATGCAGAGGAGGTATGGGCTATCATCATACCTGGGAACTCTCCGAATCTCAGCGTCCCTCCCTTCCTCCCCATTATTAGTACTGTTCCAGTTGATGCAGTTGGTTGCTGGCATGGGGCAAGAGTTAACCACCCTTACAGGTGGTTTGACTCATGGTGCACAAGCCTCCAGGTTAAGTGCAGGACACTCCTGGGGCTGGTACCCTCGTGATTTTGTTTGGTGGATTGCCGTGCATGGAATGCCGGTAGCACGACAGGGATATAAGTGCTTTCTTTCTTTAAATGGTGTAGACGTTGTATGGTGTAATACAGTGAAAGTATTATAAATATTAGTGATATGTACTTTATAAAGTTGAAAAGAAAAAGAGGTGGTTAGCAGTTGTCATCATATTGTTTTTTCTTTCATTATTTTTTTCTTTTTTGTGACATTTTCAAATGCAAATCCTGTCATTTTTCATTTCAGCTAAAAGACTTGGAGATAAGAACACTAATTCCTCTCTTGACTATGACTATACCTGTACAAATATGTACATGTTTGGCCATGATTTGATCCAGCATCAAAGTCCAGCAAAACATGACTGAGGTACCATCAATGCTGGCACCCTTCCTGTCCCCCCCAAAAAAACAAATTACACGTGACACAAAAGATTAGTATTCAAAAAATATTTACTTATAAGTCAACTTTAAATTTTTTGGCCACGGTGCATTAAGCTTTGCCTACTGCACTGTGACACTAACATTAACATAAACTCTTACTTAAACGTCATAACACTTAACAGCGCGTGCAGGTGCTCAAACATGACAAACACGTAACCCTATTTTTGTGCACCACAAGTTCGACCACACCTCTAGGTAGTTAACACTTGCGCCATGCCAGCCCACTAAACAACTGCAACCCTACAGAGGAGGAGCGGGTTTTTTTATATGTCCCTTTTCCCCTACACTCAAACAGAGCTCAGCCATCAATCAAACTCTGATTGATTGCCATCAAACAAAAATATGTAGGGGGTGGGCTGCCTGACGTACCCAGTCATGGTGCTGTTCTAAACAGTAGTAGTGAATATTGAGCCTCTAGAAGTCTATAATACCTTTTAGCAATCCATCATATACATAGAGTAAAATATGGGGACATATACATTTTAAGGATCTCAGATGCTTTCCCTTCAAATAAGTTCATGTATTGGCCCATGTGGTCCTGTACCTTGGTGGATATGATGCCCAATAGGACTTTCCATGTTGTGGGGAGGCAGGTTCTTGGGTGGTAGTTGGAGGGTGTTGTGCCCTTACCAAGGTCTTTCATGATGAGCACTGTTCTTCCTTGTGTTAGTTAGTCTGGGTGGGAGCCTGTTGCTAGCAGGTGGTTTCATCAGCCAGTAGTTGTTGACCATGTCTGGGCCAAGTGCTGTCCAACTCTTTATGCTATAGACTTGCTGTTGGATGTCTGCTGCTGTGGTGGTGACTGGTTCCTGTTGTAGATGATTGCTGTGGTCAGTTCTCAGGTCCTGCAGCCAATTTTCATTGGTCTGGGTTATTATGGTAATAGGGATGGTTGCGGGGCATCTATTGGCATCTTCTGGCATACCAGGCGATAGTCCTTCTCCACTGAGCCTTGGTAATCAATCTCGAGGGTTAACTGTAGCTAGTAAATATGATCTCATACCTCATCTCAGCTACTGTGCTCTGTAATGGCAGGGGTGGTAGTGAAGTTTCAAGTTCTGGCATTAGATGCACAGTTGGTTGTTCTTCTGGGTCTTCTTTCATCTGTGGGACAACTCACTGTGGCGTTAAACTAAATATAAAAATAAAGGTTTGTCTACTTTATTTTAGCAGATATTTTATTAGAGACAACAACACAGTAACCTACAATAGAGTGACAACCCAACATACACTGCAACCAAAAATCCCAACATAACCCAGCACACCACAGATTGCTCCATCCATGCAGGATGGTGAGCAGAGAGAGACTGAACTAAGATTTTGCATTCAACATGTATATTGAATTGCTTGTGAGATCACTGGAGGTGTGCCCTCGTTACCAAATCAAAAGACACATGTGATACAGGAAGAGTTCAACTGGCAAAAACATTGACAATAATACTTGTTATGTCACCACACTCGCATCTGGGTTGTACTATGCAGTTGGATAATCTCAAATTGTAAGAATAACTTCCTCTTCACTATGTTGAAGTGTTGGGTTTGTAGCTGTTTCTTGGTTAGTGTTGATGTAGGTTTTCTATCCATCCATAGTTCTCCTATATGCTTCATGTAGCCCCTTTCATTTGGTCTGCACTTCATCAGTTCCAGGTTCTCTAGTCTTGTCCATGTATGGTTTGTTCCAGTACCCCCACCATGGCATTATATTTCTCTCTGTCAGTCCCAATAATTTTAATGGCATTACGAATAGCCAATTTATGCTCAGAGTCTTTAAAGGTCTTTTGGTAGACCCTACATACATTTTGGAACATGGACAAAAAAGAGCATATGCCACAAAAAAATTAAAATAAACCTTTTTACCTGTTTAGGGGTGTATTATTCGTGTTGTTACACTGGGCATAACTGCCACATTTGTAATTTGTGGGCTGATTTAGCCACATACTCATTTGGTTAATGGGTTTTAAATCACTGTGAACTAAAAGGTTTCTAAGATTAAGCTGTCTTTTGTAGGCAAGGCTGGGGCGGTGAGCAATCAAATCTTTCAATTTGGACTCTTGTTTAAGAATATGCCAATGGCTGAAAAATAACATTAAGAAGTTGGCCTGATAAGGGTGAACAGGCTGTGATACAGCTGCAAATAGGCTGTTTAGGTACTTTTAGGTCGTTTTGCTACTCTGGGTATCTCTGGACTGCATCTGCAATAAAGATTTGTTAAGAATATCTTCAGGATAGCCTCTACTTTAAAATCTAGATAGTAGGGTTTGAGTTTCTAATGATACTGGCATTAGTACCCACTGTTATTTCAACTCAAGACTTTCATTTGAATAAAACTATAGAGAGCCTACACAGAAATGTGATTTTGATTTACTGCTGTACATGGTTTTTTGGACCTAAGATCACCAAGTAGAAAAAAGGGTTATACTTTGAAATAGTATATGGTTCTATGTCACTTAATATAAAAAATATTAAAGTAACGTTTTTACTTTTGTCTACTTTTTATTGTAATCCAGGCACTTTAAACCTTTTTGGCCATGTTATTACAGTGAGAAATTAGATATTTATGCAAAATGCTTTCAGCCCCTTTGAAGAGATTAACAAGCGTTAAAGTTTCGGTGGTTGGAGCATGCCAGGGAATATGCTGTCTGTTACCATATAAGTAGAACAAATCTGTTAAAAACAAAAAATTCCTTTGTGAATTCAATCCAGAAGTTTGTCGTGAGCAAAATAAGGAGCTGTACACATCTAATCATTGTGGAGAAAATGGGCATGTCACCGTAGATCTATAGATCCACATCTTATGTGCGTACTTGGGAACTTGCTAAGGGCCCTGTATCTTGAGCTCTCCCTCTTATGAGGGATTTGCTTCTGAGGGTGCGAGGCTGTTCAAAGGTGGGCCTAGCCATTAAGGGGGTGTGACAAGCCAGAAACAGTGCTAAAAGGGAGTGGGAAGGGGATCGGCCAAGGAGAAGGCATGGCTACCTGACTCCAGAGAAAGAAAAGGTGTACCTGAGAGCTAGGAAAACAGCTCTTCACCCCGAGACTCCAGGTCAAACCAAGAGAGTTCCCAGGAATATTCGGTTAGAGTTTTAATATCTGTATGTAGATTAATCAGTATTCTGGTCTTTATCGTAAGGAAAACAGTATATTGAAAAGTGGTACCCATATCGCTACCCTGCTCATGGAAGAAAGTTACAGAAAGGCACAATTTAATACATTCCAAAACAAATTAACCAGAAAAAAAAGAGAACAATAACCAAATATTCAAATATCTAAAACAAATTGAAGCAAACATTAGACTTTTTGAGTTTAATCTAAGGAAAAAATGAGATGTTAGGCGGGAGAGATGCAGGTTCAACTCTTGTGTCACTCTAGAGACTTTGTAGATGCAGGGCAGATTATAATTGTAGTTGTTTAGAATGCTTTTTCTATTGTTTAATACATGCTGCTATGCTTCTATCAGTTTGGTTACTGTTGGATTCACAAAATCATACCCTGTCAGGTTCTATTCCAAGAACTCTTGACTGTTGTATATATTCAAAACGTGTTATTCAAAACAAATGCTTCCCCCTTAAAGGGATACTAAATCCATCATATGTGAGTATCTTCATTAAATTGACATTTCTGCACTACTATACTCACCTCCAGGCATCTCCAGCACTAGCTCAAGTGAGATTTCCATGAGGTTCTACCAAGACCCCCGGTGATCAAGCACTTTCCTTCCACTGATCTGCTATTTCAAGCAGCCAAAGTGACTTGAATTATGGATTCTAGAGGGTGGCTTTAGAGCTGCAGTTTCTCCTAAATGTACTTGGCTTTTTTTTCTACAGCTAAAGAATGCATATCAAAGTAATTTCAGTTTTGTTGGTGAGGCTGCATTGGACAGTAAACTGTCTCTTTAATTACAAAATCAGAGGTACTTCATCTTAAAGCCAGCATCTAATAATTTATTTCTGTTATCTCTGTTCTGCAAACTTGTTTATAAACCATGAGCTAAAAAGGCAGAAGACTTTTTTTTGTAACAGCCTAACATGTCTTATGTCCCACTTTTATTTAAAATGAACCACAGGCTTCATCTCCATATGCATTACCTCATTTGCAAATAACACCAGGTAGTGCTATATTGAGCTTTGCTTTAGTCAGCATCAAGCATAATGGATTCAAATCCATATAAGTAGAGCTATCCAACTAAACACAAAATTAGCAAAAACGAGCCCGCTTCTCACATTTATTTTTGCTTTGTCAAAAATATGATAAAGAGATGATATTAGCATGACAGCTTGACCTCACTTTTCCAAAGCACCCACAGAGCACGGTTTCAGGGTCCTCCTCAGAGAAGCAGAGGTGGACAAATCAGTCACTGTCTCTTTGCCACCTGTTTTTTATGGAGAAACTGAAAAAGCATGGTTTAGTGCATGCTGAAACTGATAATGTGAAATGATCATAAGATTTATGAATAGTTTATACATGAAGTCATTTACAACTTTTAATCAGGTGTTTGCATGTGTTGTAGCTCTTTAACCAATAGTTGGTAGACTCGCCTCTAGCTATATTTACTGCTATGATTGTTCATAATTCAGGCCATGATGTGGATATATCTCTCCTCCATTATCAACCATTGTGGCTTTGCCTGTCATGCTACTGGAATGTGATTTACCTGACTTAAATTTGTTGTAGTTTTGTTCATCATCTATTATTCACTAACTGGTGTCTGTTACGTTTGTCATATTGTGGCAATATTGGATACTCGCATTTACACAAAACCCAAGAATGCTCTAAATTTGGACATTTACAGCAAATGATTCTCTTCACCTCCTTTGCCTGTGGTTAACCCATGGCCTTGACTGCTATATATTTTTCCATGCTAATTAGTTCCATTGTTACTTGCTGGCAAATATAGTTAATGAGTTAATGTTAATTTGAGTCCTCATTAATGAATGGGAGTCACAGAACCTAGTCATGACAGGGGTCCTGGTGACAAACTGTTCCTTGATTCTGTAGACAAAAGGGCTCGCCAAAACGGTGAACTTCTGGCCCACCTCTGGAGAGAGAACTCAAGAAGTTCGAAGAAGAAGGCAGTAATTTAAATTCCTCCACAAACACAAACCAAATACATCAGCGTTTGTACAAAAAGTTCCCTCAGATCTTCTATGTTGCTATAGTAAATGGCACAAATGAAAAAAATATTTGCTCATACAAAAGCATTGTATTCAGTCAAAAGTTATTCTTGCCAAAATGCAAAGTGCATGGATCAAAAAATATTTTCTGCATACTTTATGTAAAAGAACTAACGTTCCAAGTTATGAAAGTCTTATGAAAGACAAGATCAATTACTGATTAAGGGCTGACCCAGGTCATGACTATGGTCTGACTTATCCGCTGTCAAACTTTATGTTTCTATGATACACGGTTTTCAGATTTCAGTTTGGCTACTGTATATAATGGTTGTCAAATAAGGCTGACAAGCGAAATGTACTATTCTGTGTTGTGTGTGTGAATTGGGTTCATTTTATTTAATAAAAACAATGCAACACCATTATTAACCAATGGCTAAAAAAATAGAACAATAATAAAGTAGAACAACGAAACCAAACCAGTGGTCACATCTTAACTGCGTGTTATTTTAAATGTTATCATCCTGTACAGAAATTAATAATAATGGATTTTAGACCCCAGAGTCAGTCATCACATTATGAACTATTTATCTAATTGTTGTATAAGTAAAATGCAGTGATGTAACAAAGAAAATAATCTAAATGAATTTCACTGGCTTTTTACCAGGAAGAATTTGATGACATTTGTAACTAACTTACTGGTTTGTCGATTGAGTTTTGTCATATTTATTATTCATTGGAGTTAAAAAGGTGTTCCAAAATATGTCCAATAAGGGCCTAAATGCACACAAATTCCAGACTGTTATTCGCGTCACTTCTATGCCGTTAGAATAGAAGGTGCTTTTTAATGCTACCCCAGAGTCAATTAAAATACTGTAATGCTGACATTTGCAGCATACTGGATGATCAAAGTAAAGAATGCCCATACAGCTTCTGACATAAAAGCAGTGTGTTTGGCTGTAGAGTGACATAGTGTAACAGGTCAGGTAATTATCTAAAAAAAAACCTATGATGTATCTGTTGCAATTGCTTAGCTTGTTCCCATTATCAGAGCCATCAAACAGAACAGCACACTCACTTCTCCTGATGGATCGTAAAGCTGGTGACACCCTCGCTCTCCCGATGCAGATGGCATCTTCGGAGCGGCTGAATTAATTTGACAATAAATAGATGATAACAGTTGCTACCTTCTATTTTTTTGCGGTTTGGGTTTTTAATTGCACCAGGACAGCTTTCAACACTTCTGGGAATTGTTCTGAAGCTGGTTCTGTGATTAGCAATTCCCCCCTCTCCCTCAACCTGTCTCTATTTTGTTTCTATGTTATTTGCATGATAATTGCTTGATGGAAATACTTTTTTTTCACCCCCCCCCCCCCAACCTTCTACCGTCCAAATCTTTGCACATTAGTTATGTAGATTAAGGTTTGTTTTTCCATTTTGCCTTGATGTGTTTATTAATTTAATGAAGGGTTTTGACAGAAACGTCGACATGCCGAGGATACGCCGGGGCTAAGGCCATGGGTAGATTCTAACTGGCTGCATATTTTCTGCCTCACTAACATTCTAATTGGCTTAATGGCTTTTCTGTTATGTGCACTGGTTTTCTTATCCCTATCTGAAGCAGACTAATTACAGCTTTTTACATTAAAATCAGATAGATTTCAATTTATCTCCGTGAAATTATCACAATAATTACAGTAATAAATTAGGCATATGGATGCCATTAATCACACCAATTTAAAATCTGGCCTCATAGCGGCACAGACTGCGTTTTCTGAATGTGCATTCAAATGTATGTTTTGTTTGTGTGGGGGAGTCAAATTCCCAAAGCGACCTAGCCAGAGTATGGGAGCCTAAGGCTGCGGGTGCATTGCAAAACATATTGATTCACTATAACTGTGCTTATTTATCCTTTTACAGATCTCCAAGCTTAGAATACAATCTGTTCTTTTATACTCGCGGTTTTGGAAAGCTAACTTATTTGATTTTATGCTGCTTCAATATTTTCTGAAGCTTTATTAAATAGGTATAATTGCCTAGGGGCTACACTTTTCTAAAAAGGTAACGTAAGTGTTAAATTATCACTATTTAAGGCCATATCTACATTCTTGGAGCGCCATGAAATATCGACCACTGAAACTCCCAATCTTAAACAATCTATTTTAAAAGGTTTTATTGGAGAGGCGTAAGCATAAATGGGTAGGCCATTATTATTCCCTCCAACAGCACCACGCAAAGAACAGCACACTCTCAGGAAAACTCCCCTAGGAATTAGCATAGCTTAACGTACAGGACACATGTACATGAGTGTGAGTGAGTGCGCAGTGATTGGTGGGTGCATGGTGTGTGGGGGGGCATTCGGAGGGGATATAGGGGTGAACTTTGGGTGACCTGGGTCATTGCCATTTTGATAACCGGCCAGCTGTCACTTCCCTCTCTCCCTCCCCTTTTTTCCTATGTCATTTCTATGTTCTAACTTTCTTTTCTTTGTCACAGCAGGCGGGTTGCATGTCCTTGCCGGTCAGGAATTGGTAATGGCGGATATGGAAGGTGGTGTTAAGGATGGAAGGCGGGTCTCAATCCTTCCCTGAGCTCTTGTGGTAAGGTCAATGACCTTGGTCATGCCCACTGAAGTTATGGTCGGCTGGTGGTTAGCACTGACAGATGGCAGCAAAGGGCGGAAGGTCAGTACCTTGGTGGTTGCAAGTATGGAATCAGGGCCGGCAAGGAGTTAATTTATTATTACTGTGTTAGTTAGGTTTGGATGTTTTTCAGTGTAAATTATTTATTGTTAATATTTATTTGGTTATAAGTTGGTGTTTTTTTCTTTGAAAATAGGCTAACACAGTATGGTTTTGTGATTTGTAATAAAGCTGTGGCCTATTTTCATCCATATACAGTTGTCTGTGTATTATTTGGGTAAGTGGTTGGTTGGTTGGTGGGTTGGTAAGGGGTGGCTTATGTTTAGCCCGGAGCACCATCCCCACTTCTTCATGCATGTAATCTGATTTAAGGAACACTTTACCTAGAAGATGACTCAAAGGACACACTTTCATTGCTGAGTTATTCTGGAGCAAAAATTCACAGTTGCTCCTCATTATACTCCTGTTGGTCGGACAGTATTACTGAGTGAGATGCTAAGATGCAACATAAGGATGTTTTATTTTGCTTAGGGGATAGTGGATAAGTGAAACTGCCTCCCAGCATAGATGAAAGACTTTAAACATGTATAGTATAAGCATAAAGCTATTCTAGATCTAAGACGAGACCAAGGACTGATTAAGGTCGGAGTCTTTAAACCAGTAAAAATGGGCAGACTAGATGGGTTGAATTGTACTTTTCTGCTGTCAAATTCTTATTCCATGGTTACTGTGGTGAAAAGACTGCTTTGCAAGCTTTGTACAATAACTAATTTGCATCTCCTGCAAGTAACCAGACATGAATGTTGTTTTACTGCTTTTATTCTCTCCTTAAAGGGACATGTCTGTATATGTCTGTAGTTATTCAACCTAAATTGCAGATAAATGTTACCATCATCCTGGGGAGCAGGTGTGTTAATTTTGGTGTTATCGCTCTCTACATAAAGATGGCCTAGGCTATAAGAAGATTGCCAAGAGCACGTGCTCAGCGTCATATCCAGAGGTTGTGTAAGGATCGTCTTACCAGAAGGAATCCGGGATGCAGGAAAGGAACACGCTTGCTCAGTACAGGACACGCACAAGGGGCCTGAGGAGGATAACAGGGCACTTGGCAGTGTTGCTGTAAGCACGAGTGATCAGGACAGAGCCGTTAAGCAGACCAGGGTCAGGATACCGGAGGTTCTCAGAGTCGTTAGGAAAGCCAGGGTCAGGATACCAGAAATACACAGGAGCAGTATGGATAGCCGAGGTCAGGATGCCAGAGATACACAATAACCGTTAAGCGGACCGGGGTCAGGATGCCAGAAGTACTCAGAGTCGTTAGAATAGCCAGAGTCAGGATACCAGAAGTTCACGATAGCCGTTGAGCAGACCAGTGGCAGGATACCAGCAAACAACAAAGATACTGAAAAAATACGAGGGGCTCAATAGGTACGGAAGCACCAGTACAACTGAGCACCGGTGGAACGCCGGGAGGCGTTCCCCGGCGTCTCTGACGTAACCGCACCCACCGTCGCCATAGCGATGCAGCGGAATTCAAGCGGCGGTCAGCCGCATAAATATTCATGAAGCGGCCGCGCGTGCGAGCGGCTGCTTCATGTAGCAGAGAACGGTGCCGGCGTTTCTGCCGGGAGGACGGAGAGGAACTTCCCCGCATCTGCCAGGTAAGTGCCTTACACAAAGACCAAGAGAGGGTCCATTTGGTCTGAGGTGTGCCATGACCGACGTACCAGGTAGGCCTATGGAAGGCCACCCTGCAAATAGAAAATGAAAGAAAGGATAGAGGAGAAAAGAGGAAATAAAAGGAAGGAAAATAGGGGGGGGCAGGGAAGGCAACGTTAGGAGCTGTAACGTAGCTGTGGAAAGGAGAGGCGTTGGTTAAATAACCATAGCCTCTCCCACAACTACAGGCTAATATACATCATCCTTCACATTTGTGTTAGAGGCAAATGAATAGGATTAGTGGAACGGAGAACCAAAGACCAAGAGAGGGTCCATTCGGTCTGAGGTGTGCCATGACCAGCGTACCAGGTAGGCCTATAGAGAGCAAAAAGAAGAAGACACAAAGTTAGTTGTACCATAACATGACAATATGAATGACCAAGCTTAGAGGCATTACGCATTCTGAGATTGTTTGTGAGATATAAAGAGGGAAACAGGAGGAGTTCCATCTGCCTAGCTTTTAATCACCTGGGCTGGAAACATATTCTTAGACACCACTGAGGTTGCCCCAGTTATGCAAGCAGGTTAAGGCCAATGCTGGTACGTAATAACCTAACATATCTGATAAACATGACTGACGACAACAGCTCCCTGGGGAAGGGCAAAAGAAGACTGGCTTTCGGTTTCCCAGTCAACAACACAAGGCTCCCAGGACTGCAACTGGGCACCAAATGGAATCGGTAGGAAAGAACGTAATTCGTGTACTTGGCCGGGCTGATTCGTTTTCGTATGACCGAGAGACAGAATGAAATGATCAGCAACAGGACACAAGTACTCTGACTGGATTTGAAGAACTGAAGCTGAATTAAGTACAGTAGCCAGCTCACCAAGCTGCCTGCATCCGAAAAAGTTACATGGAAGTTTAAGGACTATACATGTACCAGGACTAAACGGGATGTCCATTTAACATTAGCAAAGCTCTTACTCGCCATCAATTGGTAAATGACTGGGGGACTTCATTGGCTTGATGTTGCAGACCTCCAATACGGTATTTCCGAGTGAGAAGAAACCAGAGAGGGTTCTTTGAAGAACTACAATATTTGATCTTGGACTTCTGTTAGGAAAAGCTTCATCGCTAAATGAAAAGGCTTAACTGTGATCACCGTGAATTAATAGCGGATAAGATCAGATTGTCAGCTCTGAGGGACAGTTTGTGTATAATCGTCAATGCGTTGAGATGAGTGAATGATGACAGTCGCTGAGTGAGACCTGAAGGCTCACACTCAATCCTTTCTCTAAACGTCCCACTCACCGGAGCTAGAGCCTAAGAAGCAGACATGTAACAGACTCACGGACGCGGAGCCTGAGAAGCAGACATGTAACGGACTCACGGACGCGGAGCCTGAGAAGCAGACATGTAACGGACTCAGGGACGCGGAGCCTGAGAAGCAGACATGTAATTGTACTCACGGAAGCGGAGCCTGAGAAGGCAGACCATGTAACACGACTCCACAGACGCGGAGCCTGAGTAGCAGACATGTAACGGACTCACGGACCTGGAGAAGCAGACATGTAACAGACTCACGGACGTGGAGAAGCAGACATGTAAGACTACGGACGTGGAGAAGCAGACATGT
The DNA here is from genome assembly GCA_009364415.1 of Spea multiplicata. Classification (NCBI taxonomy): domain Eukaryota; kingdom Metazoa; phylum Chordata; class Amphibia; order Anura; family Pelobatidae; genus Spea; species Spea multiplicata. The sequence goes on along the minus strand of VKOC01000002.1, from coordinate 31,041,166 downwards.
AACGGACTCACGGACGTGGAGCGACAACCATGAGCTTACCTCCCCCATTGACTCTGGCCTGAATACTGTACCCACGGAGGCGCATTTAAGGAAAAACTCATCAGCCGGAATGAGGGAATTGATGCTGAAGCTCATATGGGGAATAAGGGGCAGACAATTCAAAATCGGCCTGTTCGATTTGAGAATTTACTTACAGCGATAGCAATCAGGCTAACCTTCCAGGTCGGAAAAGGAGGGGAATCAAAGGGCCGATAATAAAACCCAGTTGCCAACTCTTGTAACAAGCTAAGATCCTCCGCCTCTGGGTCTACTTAAGGCTGAAATGAGGTTGTACCTATGGAGCTTCTTGAGGTACAGCCACAATACCTGTATAGGAACCACATGATAAACCCTAATCAGGAATTTTCGGGGAGGGATGAAAAACAATAATTTCATACCGTAAATTTTCTTTTTCCTAGTATAGTGGCAGTACGTATGGGTTGTTCTTTCCCCTTAGGACAAGCTTCTGAAAGACCAATTAAAAAGTAAACTCCTCCCCTCTTACCCATAAAAGCTGGCAAACTGGAAGAGTCCTCAGTAATAACAAGAAATACTTCTCACTCCAACGTATATAAGGGAGGGAACTACGTACTGTCACTATACTAGGAAAAAGAAAATTTACTGTAAGAAATTATTGTTTTTTCCTGCGTATAGTGGCAGTATGTATGGGATATAAAAAGATCCCTTACATTGGTGGGATAGAGGCATTGACCGCTTGCAGAACATGAAGGCCAAAGGCAGCTTCCAAAGGTGCGCAAAGGTCTAGCCTATAATGGCTAACATAAGTATGAAGACCAGGTTGCCGCTTTGCAAATTTATTCTGGGGAAGCTAAGGCCTAAGCTGCCCAGGAATCGGACATAGCTCTAGTAGAGTGCGCATTAATATGAGTCGATACATTTACACTTTACAGGATACAGATTGTGTTATACACTGTAAAAAAATAAAAAAATACACAAATCATATACATTGCTACACAATGATCATTTGGGTGTCGCTGAGCATTGGGATACGCAATTTACTACGATACACAATAAATTGATGCTGTTGGAAATGCTTGTGTTGCTCATGTCTGACACACATTGCGAAATGTTTTGACCCTTTACAGGCTGAGTATTCTTAAAGCGACAAACAATGCTATCCACTTTACAGGATACATAGGCTCAACGAATAGTATCATCAAGCCATCTAGCCAGAGTAGATTTGGACACCTCCTGGCCCGCAGATTTCCCATGAAACTGAAGAAACAGGTGGTCTGACCCACGAACTGTTGCAGTACGTTGTAAATAGACATGAAGAGCTCTTTCAACATTAAAAGAATGCCACATGATCTCTTCTGGAGAAGAAGGATTAGGAAAAAAGGTGGGTAACACTAAAGACTGGTTAATGTTAGTCCGCGACAAGACTTTAGGGAGGAAAAACGTTCGGAGATGCAGAACTACTTCATCCTGATGAAAGACAATGAACTCACTGGATGACGAGAGAGCCAGAATAATAGCCTTGCAAAAAAACAAACAAACAAAAAAAAAACGCCTAATAAAAGGAATCCAAGGCCAAGACCGAAGCAAGAAGTGACCGAGGGCGGACACTTTTCCCTTCAGGGCAGCCACTTGGAGACCTGCATTGAACCCCCTCTCGAGAAACTGCAAGATGACTGGAATAGGAGGAGGATAGCTATGTAAGTCTTGATCCTGGTACCATTCTTTTCGAATTTAACCACCGACCTGCCATAGCACTGTGAATACCTTCTCCTGTAGAATTAGCCTTGCAGCATCCATGCCGTTAAGTGAAACATCTGGATGATGTGTATATGGACATTGCGGTTTCCCAGTAGATCTGGAGATACTGGAAGTTCCCAAGAACAAATCGTCATCTGGAGCAGGTCCGAGAACCAGCCCCAGATTGGCCAGAAAGGAAGGATTGCAAGCACCCTGGCTTTGTCCTTCTTGATCTTCTGGATACGCAGGATCAGAGCTACCGCGGAAACACATAGGCTAGGTTGATTTGCCATATCGCTGTTAGTCCGTCTAGAAAATGAGAATAGTCAATTTGTAGAGAAATGCAAAAAGAGGGGTTTTCTGTTTTGTCTTGTAGCCATAAGATCTACTTCTGTACGCCCAAACTTGACGACCAACCTGTCGAAAAATAACTGGGCTCAGAGACCACTCTGTCTGAGAATATCTTCCCCTGCTCAGGTCGTCTGCCAGTGTATTGAAGGCACCCTGATATGACATGCCGATAGATCTCTCAGATGATTATGGGACCATATAAAAAAAATAAATAATAATCTCCGAACAAAGACATTGAAGCTTTCAAGCCCTTGTGCCTCCTTGTCTGTTGAGGTAAGCTACTACAGTCACATTGTCTGACTGAAGCTTACGTGAGGGAACATAATCCACGATTTGAACACCTTTAGGGCTAGAAAAACTGCATTCAGTTCCCTTTAGTTGTATGACTGGCTTGCCTCTTCTGGAGACAATCTTCTTTG
>VKOC01000002.1:31024563-31038541 GCA_009364415.1 Spea multiplicata | reverse complement strand
TACCACATACTATATTGTTCCCTGAGAACATGAATTATTTCTACATGGTTAAAAATACACATATCTTGGTCATTAACATGTCAAGCCTTAATTCACCATCTTGTTTGCTCTATTCGAGAAAACCTTTCAGCATAATGGATAAGTAAAAAGTATTAGTGTGAAGGTAACGGTTACAAGAATGTTCTTTGGTATCAATGAAGTCAAATTCCCAGGAGTATTTATTTGTTAAATCAAATTAGTATCAAATAACAATTTGGTAACTGAACCCATTATATGAAATAAATGTTTCATTTGGGAACAAAATTCATTGCCCGTGGCCGAATCTCATTCATCAAATGAGACAAAACGTGTCGCACACTTCCGCCAAAATGGCGGCGCCCTAAGGTCAACTTCAGTGGCATTGGGACTGCAACACCTCCATTTTCAGCCTAGGTGAAAACGTGACACTGAACTAGGGATGAAAATCATCATTGATACTTTATGTTTTTACATTGTAGGGTCACAATCACACGGTAAAGAATCAGATCAGCTGCTCAAGCAGTGGAAATAGTAAGTGGGAGGCTCCATTGGACATTGGACCTACTGGGCATTTGCCCTTTTGTGCCTATTCAGGCCTGTAGCCATTTCAGGCCTGTAGCCTGATTTTGCAGAAGCCTCTTGAAACATAGGTGTTAGTTCTATATTCTGGCACTGACACTGAATAATAATACAGTGAAAATTCTAATAAATGTAAAAAGTCAGTTTCTTACCTGCTGCTTCTTATTCGGGTGCCTCTTTTTTGGAAGCCTAATTATGCTTCACTTGGCAGCAGTAACAGGGCTGCAGTGATTGTACTTGGTATATTTTAAAACAGCCTAATGTAAAAACATAGATTCACTTAATTAAAGACAACTTATTCTCAAACTGTACCTGTTTACCTTTTTACTGCTGGATTCGCAATGCTAAAGCAAGTAGTGTGATTTTGTGTTATTCTTTTTGGTCAACTATATCACAGTGTAATTTTGCTTTTAGGCGAGGCTGCCTAAAAGCAACTGCAATATATGTGCAACGTCCATACATAAATACCTTTCAGTGATGCATCAGGCTTCTATGTTATATACATTAGCTCAATCATTCTCTGCAAAATGTAATACAATTGTGTGTTTTTTTAGTTACAATATCTATGATGCCGTCTATACACTGCCAATAAATTATATTGGTATATTTGTGACTGTGATGTTTTCATTTTTTTTTCTAACACAGTCTGTATCAGTAATATTAGAGATTTTTTTTCTGGTGACACATAAGGTGTTTCATAGCAATACATTAATGCACATTAAAAGTGCAATATACAACAAAGCTGTCATGAATGCCAGATCACAGAATAAATGTCACCATTTGCTAAAGTTGTTGTTTTTGTAACAGCTTTTAATTGTTTGCAGAATATAATTAATGTATTATAGATGTTCATTGGTACAAAGAAGCATTTCTGAGTAATTGTGTCATTAACATCAGACAGACACACATTTTGTGACTAGTCTGAAATTTGATAAGGTGGATTAAAGGAAAATGAAAGGCGTAGGACTACTTATTCCCAGGCTGAGCATTTTCTTTTCATTTAGTTTACATACATATCTAAGGAGGCATCATTAGTACGTGAGAATTGAGCACGGGGAATCATGTTCCCCCAGAAGACACAGTAACAAGGAGCTAAGGCGGATAGATGAAACTGTAATGAGCAATACTATATACATTACAGTGACATATAGATTTATATTTCTACAGATGGACTTTTACTCACCTTAAGTACTTCATTTTTGCATGACTTTATGATCAAAAGCACCAGTGGCCTGCACATGGCTTTTTAACTGCTTTTACAATGGAAATGCAGGCATTGTGTCCATGCAAGGACAACAATCTCATTGATGGTTTATATGATTTTTAATGAATTCTCCAGGACAAATCTTGTCTCAGCCATGATAACCATAAACTGAAAGACCTTTATGGGATCAGCCGCTCAGGAGAAACACTAGCTAGAGCGTTTGGGGAACATTAGAACATAGCAAATCATGATCGATATTTTTCTATCCAGTGTATTGGACATTAAATAGATTATCAATTATGATCCCCTTAAATATTATGGATAGCACTACAGAATACACCACCCTATAAATAAAATGAAATGTGTTATAGAGTGATATAAAGTGTTTCACTGCAAGGGCAATGAGTGCCTGCCACCCACTGGACCAATGGTCACGGAAAACAGCTTTCAACTAGAAGGGGGGTCAGCAGTGAAAAAAGTAAAAATGGAAAGTAACTTTGACTTTAACAAATTGTATTTAAAGTTGAACATGTTTTATATTAGTAGTTGATGTGTACTATGACTGCATTTCCAGAAATAATATTTAACAAAATGATCCACCAGAAATGTCTATAGAAAATAAAACGGGAACATATTCTAGATTTCATCAAGAGAATGCTGATTTTTAATGTAATCTTTATAATAATTTTCAGATTAGGTGCCAAGAATTATTTGTGATTATAATAAATGCAAGGCCGTTTTTCAGACCGGCAGCAGCGTGATGTGAGAGTCATTGACGGTTGTGATTTAACAAATTAATCTAAAAAAAAATTAGGAAATTAATCTTCCTCACAAAAAAAAGAAAAAAAGATTGGAGAACAACACAGTGACTCCAATTAAAACCATAAAATCTTTGTGGAAACTCAGACAAACAGAGCTCAGAGGAATAGTGAGTTTCAGAGATGCCGGCTAATTACTTAATCGCTTGCATTTGTAAATCTTATTATTGGAAAAGAAATTACTGTAGTGATTAAATTACAGATATTTATCTGCTAATAACCCTGATTAACTACCGATGCTAATCTGTCATCTTGAAAGCCAATATTAACTGCATCAATCTAGTAGAACAATAAACAGCTTTATATGAAGGAAAAAGTTTTGTGTATTTAAATTCCAGATGTGCGATGGGAATGTGGAATGTGTTAGATTCAGAAAATAAAAAGGCTTCTTGGACTCAAATTGTTGACATTCTTAAATTGAGTTGTTTTGGCCCATTAACCTGTTGTCAGACACAAAGCTGCACTCACTTAATGAACAAGTGCTTGCTTATACTGTGAAAGCAATTTATCTAACCGTCAAAGGATAAATAAATAAATAAACCACGGCTTTAATTTCCAGCCAAATAGTGATTAGTTTGCCATAAGATGATAGGCCAAATAGAGTTTGTAAGGTTCTAGTCAAGTAAAACAAGACCCTGCACTATAGCGGCAATGATAGGTGTGTGACAGATAATTTGGTTATGTCATTTTAACACAAGCTTTTTCCTGTGTGATTGTTTCTTCTCGTATGTCACAAGATTGATATTTGATTTGCTCTCATTTGCAAAGCCACATTCCTTCAGGCTACAACCACATCCAAATGCTAAGGAAATCTGTTCTGACATTAGAAACAACTAATAAACATTGGTTTGGCCAATGCAAGATATTGTAGAATTATAGCCAATTAGTTGTAAAAAAAATTGTTTTAGAAATTCATCAGTTTGGCTGCTGATCTCCTTTAGTGTAGAAAACTAAATAAATAAGCTTAGAGCATATGGCACTTTTTGAAATGCCAAGCACAAGAAGGTCTCATAAAACTCAACAAATCTTGGTGATGTTGTCGCTGACACTTGTTATGGTAGCAGGGATAATGAGGCTTGCAAGGGGTTGCCAGGTGTCCAGTTTTTGTCCAACAAAAGAATGACATCATATATATTATGGTATATCATTGTTCTTCACTAAAAGGGTGGTAGATAAAGGAAACAGCATTCCAGAAGTGGTAGATGTTAAAACAATATGGGAATTTAAACAAGCACGGCATAGGTGCATGGCAATCCTGAATATAAGACAAGACTCATGACTGCATTGAGGTTTGGGGTATTAGTAGTGGGCTAAAATATGTATGTCCATACATAGCGCAGCTGGTACAGGGGCAGACTGGCCCGGGAGAACAGAGAGGCGATGCCGGTGTAGATCCTTCAGACAGCGCCAGTTAAAATTCAGCACCCACTTCCGGATGCAGGGGCTTAGTAGGGTCACGTAATGCAACACTATGTGACCCTGTGGTAGCAATGCATAGGCGCTACATAATTCGAGTGAATGTCTGTGAGTGTATGTAAGAGTGTCTGTGTGTATGTTCGTGTTTCTGTTATGGAATGTGAATCTAACCTTTCCAACAGGAGGAAAAAGAAAAAGAACTGTGCTTGGGCCCTCTGTCTTGTCTTCAGAACTCCAAAATACCAAGACATCTCAAAAATATTATAGAGCATTTCATCTGCAAGCACATATCATAATAGTATGCAGTATCAAACGAAGCGTCCTTTCAGAACAATTTTGAAGCGGAGGAAACAGGAAAAAGGGGTCACAAGGCACGTCGCAGTACTGAGACTCTGTAGTTACGCCACTGGAACACTACCAGGTGAAGGGCATGAGGTGAAAACTTTTCTGTAAGTTTGCACTAGCAGGCTAGCTTCAGTGCTTGATTGAACGACGCATAGTCTATCATACTCTCCTTATTGTCAGTATCATAATTGACAGATGGGCCAGATAGCGAATAAGCAACATTTTTTGAGGACCAAACATTACTAGGAGACACTGAACATAAGGAAGGAAGGGAAACTAAAACCTACCTCCCAAACTGAGTGACATGAGCATCTTTTGGATATTCTCTGGCATTCTCCACATGGCCAGTATCTCCCTTGGTTATTATAACACTATATGACCAAAGGTATATGGACGCACCTCCTAATTTTGATTTTAGGTGTTTCAGCCCCCATCCATTGCTAACAGTTGTATAAAATCAAGCACATAGGCAGCCATCTTCATAGTCAAACATTGGCAGCAGGGTTGTACTGAATTGCTTAATAACTTATAAATAAAAACTTACACTGTTACAGGATGCCACCTTTGCCACAAGTCAATTGTCCTGTTAGATCTCGTGCTCTACTGTAAGTGCTATTATTGTGAGTGGTAGACCACACACATTCACAGAGTGTGGCTGCCAAGTGCTGAAGAACATAGCGCATTAATATCACTAATATATCTGTACTATCACTCACTATAGTGTTACAAACTGTCCCTGGAAGCAACATCAGCACAAGCACTGCATGGGTTTCCTTGACCAAGCAAACAGTACACAAGCTAAGGATTACTATACACAATGACAAGTGCTGGTTTGAGTGATGTAAGACACACCACCACTGTGCTCTGTAGTAGTAAACACAGGTTCTTTGAAGTGATGAATTACACTTTATTATCTGGAAGCTACTATTTGGACAAGTGTATATTGGTGTAGGGGGGATAGTGGCCTGGGGTTTCCCAGGGTTTTGGCTAGGCTCCTTGTTCCAGTAAAGGGTAATGTTAATGGTACAGCATACAAAGACATTTTAGACTATTGTATACCGACAACTTTGTGGCATCGGTTTGGGGGAAGGTCCTTTCCTGTTCCAACATGACTGTGCCCTTGTACACAAAGCAAGGTCCATAAAGGTATGGTTTGACAAGTCCGGTGTGGAGGAACTCAAGTGGCCTGCACAGAGCCTTAACCCTTTCAAACATATTTGGGATGATTTGGAACACCAATTGAGATCCCGGCCTTCTCGTCTAATATCAAAAATGTTGTTTTGGCTGAACTGGCACAAATTCAAACAGACACACTCAAATATCTTGTTGAAAGCATTCACAGAAGAGTGGAGGCTGTTATAACTGCAAAGGGGAGGTTTTTTTAATGGGATAGGTGTGATGATCAGGTGTTCAAATATTGAGAGAGAGAGAGAGAGGCTGAAAGCTGCAGGTTAGGAAGAAGGAAGTTCTTGATAAGCAAGAAGGGTAGCCTTACCAGAGAAAGTGACAGAAGATTAGAAATATTAGAGATCCAGGAAAATGACCATATGCCTATAGAGACAACTGAGTCAAGAAAAAAGGTGGTGATCAACAGTATCAATTGCAGCAGGGAGATCGAGAAGTATTAGCGGGAATAAGTCACCTTATTGGATATTTTTATTAGAGCTGTTTCTGTAGAGTGAAGGGGTCTGAAACCAGACTGAAGAGGGTCAAGAAGGGAACTAGAGGAGATGGCCTCCTAGAAATCATCAACAAGACGCACAGATGGCCATTCTGCAAGTCAAAGAGCATGCCAGGACGAACTGTAATCTTTTGGGAAAACTGCTGGTCATACTGGTCATGCTGATTGTGAAACATTGGAGCCAATGACCAAAGATGCAAAGCAACTGGGGTGCGACTGAGGCTGCTCTGTGCCTCTAGCTGGCCAGTCTGGCGTTTCCCTGTCTCCTGAGACAATGGCATGAGCTTTTATTTCCTGTTTTGTCCTTTTTGTCCTTCAGATTGAATGCTGTGGGTGACAATCCAGAGATGGCTGTTCCCACACTACCTTCTGGAGCAGAACTGTGTTAAGTACCTAGACAACTGTGGGTGATGGCAAGGTGGGGGAGAGGTACCACAGCAGGAAGTCTATCCAGCACCTCTTTTAAAATACCCACTAAATAAAAGATCTTACCACTCCTTGACCCTCCAACTCATCCCCAGAACCCCAGGTCATCTGGGGTACTCGCTAGGGTATACCATAGATCTCATCCCTGGGGCTGAGGAGATGCTGACAGACCTGCTGCATCATTGCCTGGGAACTCTGATGTGTTCCCACCCTATGTTGAGGACCTCTGGTTGCACCACAAAAACACAGCATCCAGCCACAGCTTCCTGGCTTGGTCTGCCTGCTGGAGTCAACACAGTTTTAATAGTCTGGAGCTCTTATACAAGGCTTAGACTCAGACACAAAGAATATTTGGCCATCTTTCATCTGCTGCTGGGCTGCATCCCATTCCCTCTATTTTCCATCTATAGAGGATGCATGTGCCCTATACAGGATATTCTGCAGAGAGAAATGGGAGAGGAGGTCAAACAAAATACGACTATAATGGGCCAGCAGTCATGACCCCTTTTCCCGTTAGTCCAGGTGGCATCTTCTTCACCTGTTGATCATGCACAAACCAGTTCTACTGTTCCCTATATCTTGATCCCTTTTATATTGTTCTTGGGATAGACACAGTAAACTAAATTGAACTTTTATAACACATAGGAAAAATTCATTGAGAATATTATTTTTTATATGCCGGTCTTGTTATATAACATAAAAACTGATATTTTGATTAATCACATTATGCTTTATTCCTGTTTAAACAACATGTTTACGTGATCACAAACGACCATGTATTAATATCCAAGAAATCTTTCTGATGTGAGTTTCATGTGGACCTAGTTTAAAAGTTTTTTAAAGCTTTGTTATTGAACATAATATGTAAAATCAAATTATGACACGTTGTACTGTAGATTTAGATTTATGGGTGATTCAAATTCATTCAAAAATAAGCAACTTATCTTCCCAAATACACTATAATAAGAGCTATGTGTGATCTTATAATATCTAAATCATGGTGATGCCAGAAACCAAACTAGCTCAGCTGACTGTAACTTCAAAAGTGGTAGTCTAGAGATTTACTTAAATGCCGTATAGTAAACTTTCATTTTTGTACTGGAGTTGTATCTGTATCGATCATTATAACTTAGTAAGAACCAACATTGTGTTTCTGTTCGTCGTAGAATGATAAGGTTCTGTATTTTAGAAGCGCAAAGCCAATCATTCTAGTCCCAAAGCAGCAAACCGTATTGAACCAGACTTAAGGCAATGGCCATATATACCAGTATTAACAAACCAGTTACTGTATTATTTGTACGCAGACATGAAATTCAGTGTTCATTGTTTTTTAGATATTTTTTTATTACTCATTAACTCAGTTTACTTAATTGTTTATCCTTATATTTTACAGTTTTATGTGATAACAATTTCAATTTTTTATTGAATGGTCATTCTCTGTGCTGAGGTATATAACCAAGTGGTTCACCTAGTGCTATGTTTTGTAACTCTATTGTGAAATTAGATAACCGTGAAAGTATCCAGATTTGTATGTTTTAACCCTATTTTTTTATTTTTTTATGATTACATTTCATATGTTATCATCATATGCCATGCGCAAATCATACAAATAGTTCTTAAGGATTAATATACATATGGTACATAAAACAGATGGAAAAAAATATGAAACTGTAGATTCCAGGTATCATTAAGCATGGAATAACTCACCAGCATCATTCTACATCAATTGCCGCTATAACACAATTTAATTATGTGGCCTGGGTCAAGGCTAGCTTTATTAAGGTTATGCGGTATATGAAAAAATAGAGCACAATTTTTATAAAGCAAACAGAAGTATTAAATGCATCATTAATAATTCAATGTACAATTTTACAAATCCACAACGAAAAAATGATGGTCATAATTACAAAAGTACTTTTAATTGTAAATAATTTGAATAACATGGATAGAATATGTCACTCGTATTTTTATAGTGTGTGTGAGTGAAATTGATTATACGTGCAGGTAATATTGTGTTCGTTACTTGTAAAAGGATGCAAAACAGTCTACTTAAACTGATATGATCATTTCCTTTTTCCATTACATAAATTGATAGATCAAGGAGTTGCAAAAGGATGAAGCATAGCCAAAGGCTACAACAGGAAACAACTGGCCAAGTTCCATGGGACTGCACATTCTTATAGAGCAGCTGCAAGCACATGCCTTGCCCAGAGAAAACAAGGCTGGGATAGAACTTTTTAACCTATTGCCTTTTGTAATTTTCATAGCATGAAGGCTGGAAGCTAATGTGTGAGAGCACATCTGGCAACCTTTCACATCAAGCACTATAAAGCAATTCTCAGATGATTGCACTTATCATTGTTTTGTTTTTGTCTCTGTAATTAGGATTTTTGTTTTAACACATACTTATCACATGTCTAAAATGTAGATATCTATATACACTCAAGTGTATATATGTATTTTTTTTCCTCTTTCTGGGGGAAAATAGTGTCATTTCAGGACAGCTGTACGATTATATTTTCCAGATTTTAGGTAAACCACTGTCTGGAAAATTTATTTTGCACTAATTTTGGAATTCAGTATGTGAATGGTGGTTTGAGTACCAGCCTATGAAATGTAGACCGTGGTTAAATGTATGAAGTGGAGAAAAATAATAAGGAAAAATTAAATTAAAGAAAAGGTGTGTACATTTTACCAAATTAAATATTATTTATTGTATTTTTAAAAATATTTTTAAATAACCCACCACTAACCCATTCTATTGCACTTGACACAAATAAACACAATAGCAAATAAGGTTGACAGAAACAACAGATGCTGAATATTTCTTTACAGAAAGACAGAAAACAGACACACACACATTTTAGTAAATAACAAAAAACATGGGTTTTTCTTGGATTTGGATTTTCCCTCAAGCACTGGGGCTCCAACTGTATAATATGCCTGTAAAGAGACCGAGGTAATCTTGAAAACTTGCAATCTAATGTAAAAGGTATCATTTTCAATATATTAAGTAGAGCATCACCTGTAAGGTCCTTTGAGGTACCATGGAAGCCACTGCTATGAACTCAAATAGGAAGTAAGGAGTTGAAAGCTGTACTGTATAGTAGCCCTTAGTAAATATGTGGCTAAGGAAATACGTCGTATTTCCTAGGCTGAAAATACCCTAAATGACCTAGTCTCTTTGTTACATATTTACCTAACATTATTTAGGATAATGAGCAGAAAGATTAAGGCAAGAACTAGCTAGTATTCTTTGCGTCCTATTCTCTTCCAAAGGTAGTGCATTTAGGGTACTTTACTATATAAGTGTTGGCATAGTAGTAAAAAAAATGTGTTCCTTGTAAACTCTTGTTGGTAATCAAGCTAGTGGCCAATGAGACATAATAAAATGAGTAAGCAATACTGTAATCCCTTAACCAATATCTCAGCAAATGATATCCCTCCTGTTTCTTCATTGGAACTTGTATAAGTAAGATGCAGAATGCCCTGTTGCAACTTCTTTGAGGGGACGTGTATGGCAGATTCTTTTTTTCAACAAATAATATCGAGTGAATGATTCAAATTTCATGAGAATGAAAATTGAGTTCTAAAAGTGCTAAAGTTTAAACTTAACATTTTCCTTGTGATATACTTTTGGACAAGTGCCTAAAACTAAATGTTTTTCTATCAAGTAAAGAACCACATTTCCCAAAATCCAGGCAGTTGCACAGTAGTGAATAATGACCCATTGCCTGTCCACATGATACCATTATGCCTAATCCCAAACCAACACATTCTACATGACAGCACACAACATTTTTTGTTCTTTTGAACAAAGATAGTTGTGCTGTAACAATTTCCCCATCCTTGTTGTAGGATCAGGATTGCAATAGAATGATAAAGATAACAAACGAATGGTTTATATGATCTATTTGCGTACTCCTTTTGTTAACTAATCAGGTAATTGTTATAGACAGCTGATGTGGTCTACCCATAGAGAAAAGGTTTGTGAGCTCAATGACTCAGTTTTGAACTGATTTATATTTTTCTATATTGTTATATGCAATTACAGAAAAATCAGCACAGATTTTTTATTTTAAAATTAGTTTATTTTAAACACACCTTGTAGTAGCTTAATTTTAGGAAATATATGAGACTAAGAGTCTTAGTTTATATGTTTGCATAAAATGGAAAGAAATTGGAAATTAATCTGATAAGTAATGTCTTATATAATAATGTTTGATGTACAAATCTGTGCATAAAATACAAAAATAATCTTATAAGCAACGTCTCTTAAAATTGTACCTTTAGCATCAAGTATTTACTACTAAGTTTTAGTTCAACCAAGTCACTTGTATCACATATGCTGGGCTATATTAAAATGAATAGTCATGTCTTCTTTTTTGACATAATTGTTCCTTGTATTAAAAAATCACCACCCATGATTTGCACTTCCAGTCATATGACAAGTTGGCCTGTTTAATGTGACAATGTGGATTGGTTCAATCACTTGGGAAGAAAACAATGGAAGAATGTCTTCCCAATATCAATGCATAGGCAGACAGTACCAAAACATCTGAACTGCCAGCTGCTTTGGATTACAGTAATGCATAGTATCACTTTATGTGACGCACATTGTGTGAGCTCCCACCACCACAGGGTCAATGGTCACGTTGGCCGGTCCTATTTGATGAATTTAGAAATGCCCTGTGTCGTCATTTGTTTGTGTGGGACTGTGAACATGTATGTTATCCATTTTTCTATCCTTGTCTAACTATAAAACGAGAAATAATTACCAAGTTATTTTAAGGATAAGTTGTCACAAACGGGGTCTGTACAGATGACTGTAATGACCCACAGCGCCCAGTGATGGAATTCCAGGAGTCACTGTGCAGTAGCGGAGGGACAGGACCAGATGCAGAGTAACCACACTTCCCTGAGTGTTGGGCCATCAGGATTGTGTGGCCACATACCAGGATGCTGAAATAGCAGCGGGAGGTATCCAGTACAGATAACAGGATATAGAGATCTCATGCAGCTAAGGACAGAAAAGGCAGGACCGAGCCAAGGCAGTAGAAACAGGTTGCAGAATCAGGAATATATACGTTACAGGGATAAGCTACACATGTGAGATCCGACATGAATAGGACAGGACACCCCTATAAAAAAAACTCAGCATGAGATATGTTCTAATATGTTGTATTGTTTTGTTTAGATGCCATCCACTTTAATTGTAAAAAAGGGCAGGGATAGAACCCCATCTTATTTACAAATACAGCCCTATCTCCATGATTAACCTTTCTTCAAGATACTCCAAGACTGTACCTAGTTATCTCAGATTTCATTCCCACAGATCAAGTGGGATTTGTGGGGACAGATCTGGGGAGGATAACACAAGGAAAGTTTTCCACCTTCTAGCTGAAATTCAACAGACGAAAAACTCTTCTGTCATCATGGCCCTAGATTCAGGCCTTTGGCAGAATTTGCTAGTGCTTTCTCACAGAAATTCTTGATGCATTTGGTGTAATTGGTGCATTTAAAAACAACAACTTTGTATTCTTCCCCTTATTTCAAATCTGAGTATTTTAATATAAAGAATGGCACTAGATAGGCATGCTCATTGGCACCTCTTCTCTATGTCTTATTTCATAGAACTCTCGGCTGAGTCCATCAGGAAATCAGATATCATTAAAGGCATTGAAATAGGCCCTGATTCTTATAAGATTTCTTGTTGGCGCTATATAAACAAAAGGCAATAATAATAATAGGCTGACAATATATTACTCATCTTGTCTCATCTTGAGTCCTCTTGAATCCCAGAGGCCCTTGCCAAAATAAAATAATTTAGCATTTTTTCTAATTACAAGATAAACTTATCTAAAACACAATTGATTGTTTACCACAACCACAATACGATTCTCTACAAAATATTAGCCATTTAATATTGGGCATTAGATTATCTGCAGACACCAGGCAAACTGTAGCTTTAGACTTATTTCATGACCTACTTGGACCAGACTATAAAATATCACTTCAAAGTTTCTAATTTGAATCTTCCTCTGGCCATTAATATAATACCGGCTGTCAAGATCTGCCTAGCCAGATACTGGCGACAACAGGAGAGCCCAACCTGGAATGAGACCCTAGCTCAAATTAATCATCAATATACCTTTGAGAAATGAATTTACATAAACAACAACTTTGCAACCTACCATAAAATATGGTTCCCTTGCAAATCAGACTTTAGTCTTCTGTGGCAGTCCCACCCTAATGTGAGTTCAGCCAGATCTTACACCATGGCTCGCTCCATCCCATCAGTTTTCATTTCTTAGTACTGTTTTTGACTGCTTCTACCTACACTAGAATGCTATCCCCTCTCAATATATGTGTAACCAATGATAATTTAAAAATGCTCCCTGGCCTTATGTATATCGTTATTACTTTGCAACATCCATCAACAACTGACATTAACAATTTATCTTGTGTGTGTGTTGATATGATTCCGATGTTCAATTTATTACCTTCTGTTTTGAATGTAATGACTCTTAATTTAATAAAATATTGAAACATCCCATAGAAATAATAAACACTCTATCGTATAGAAAAAAGAAATAAAGTTCTCAAACTGGAGCCAAAATCCGAACAAAGGTATGGTTTTCACATTTAATTTGTAAAATCCTAGGGAGTGGGTGAACCGTTTCTCTTGTGAGGTGTGGACTATTGTTAACCTGTTAGTTTCAAGTTGCATGTATGTAATATCGTGAACCAAGCAATTTTAACTTAGGCACATTGCATCTCTGGGGTTGGAGGCTGGAGAAAGAGACTATGAACTGCCCTTCTCCTACACTGTCTGTCGGCTCTCTAGAGAAAATTTCGCTAATGTTTTCCTCAATTAAAAGATAAAGTTTCAAACCTAAGTCAAAAAAAAAAAAAAATTAAGGCAGTACATCTGCAGTCTATTCTTTTTCGAAACTTATGTTTAGAGTTTGTCAGAGTAATTTAGAATCCATAAGAAATTAACGTGAGTGATTCACACAAGTGTACAGGTCTTTTCTGAGTGTGTTGTAAATATTTCCTTCATCACCTCAACTTCTCTGCAGCTGTGTTACGTGGAAAATATCTTTTTTTTCCTCAAACAGCTGTGTGGGATCCAAATTTCCATTTAAAATGATAGCTGACAAACCATGCACTTTCCAAACATTTACTTTTGGAGAAATATATTTCCCCATTATTTTTAAGTGTTTCCTCTGCTTTCACTGGCTGCTTTCACTGGCTGTTTGATTCTGGATCTACAAACCTGAATACAAGAGTAGACAATTACGAAATGGCTTTGGATGGCCTAGGATGGACATTGTAAGCACTCACAAACCCCGTAACATTGTTTCTTACTATTCAGAAGACCATATCTGAAGTACAGATTAAGTGACACAATAATTGCTTATTATGCTCACACCAGTGGTTTGAAGTGTAATTCTTATCTGTATTTTCTTCTCCAGAAACTGGCATTCA
>VKOC01000002.1:30878450-31017961 GCA_009364415.1 Spea multiplicata | reverse complement strand
TCTAGTAGAAACAGAATATTTAGTGTTGAAAACATAGCATAAAGAATAGATAGTAAAATGAAAACTGCTTCTACCACGTAAATGTGTGTGAAAAATAATTAACACACAATAACACAATGGCCTACATTTCAAGATCTTCTACAGTCAAAATCAGCTCACTCTTATAACCACTATGATTCTACAGCCATTGTAACAAAAAGAGTCTTAACCTTTAAGAAAACAGAAGGTCAAAAATAAGAGAAGGTGAATGCCTAGAAGATTTTCCACTTTTAACAAAGACACAGAGGGATAAAAAAAGCTGTGTAGTGATGGGAACTTCAAAGGACACTGTAGATGCCTACAACCGTGTCAAGCCTGAGGCTATAACAAACTGTGAGGTCCAGAGTGTATTTCATTAATTTATTCATCTCACTTTCTAAGCAACAGAGTTGAAGGGACAAACCTTCAAAGGATCTGTTGCAACTCCCAGGTCATGCTAAAGGAGCCGCAAATTTATTGACTTAAGGATCTGTCTGATATACCAATGATCTCTTTTGTTATCTGAACACAACTCATTTAGAATCCAGGTTTATGCTTATTTCAATAAAAACTAGCAAGACATCTCTGTGGATATAACAGTCCAGATAAGTGAAACATCCTACCGACAGAAGTGATAGCGGCTAATATAGTAAAGGAAGTAAAATATGCACGGGATAGGCATGTGGCTATCCTGAATCTAAGACATGACCAAGGACTAATTAACATTTGAGTGCACTAGGAAAAAACAGTAGCCTACTAGATGGGCCAAATAGTTTTTATCTGCTATCAGAGTTTCTATTTGAGATTTTGTCATTCACTCGACTGCTTGGTTCTCTTCATTTGTTAATTACACACTTATGGTTTAATTTTTAATAGGAAACATTCATGACCCGATTTCGCATAAGACAGTGCCTGAAACGTTAATGTTTGAAAAGTGCTGCTGGAAGCAAAATATTCATGGTTTAAAGACTATCTACTACAGCCCACATACATACAATTATTCAAGCTAAATATATATACAGACATTAAAGTATTTAAATTATTTTGAGACTTGGGTGTTAAAAGGCTTTGTTCTAAAGGGTACCTGGGATGTAACTCTGGGCTTTGGTACCATGTTTATTATAGCTGATATATTGCATAAAGTTGTGTTCTAAAGACATTAGCAAATGCATTCTCAACAATTTCCCTAAAGATGATGTCAGGATATATCAAGTGGACAAGAAAATGGCCACAATAAATGTCTGTTTTTATTCCCAGCTTGTGTATATGTATAAACTTTTTTGTGGTAATATAAAATACATATTATTATACAATGTTAACTAGCAAAGCAGTTTTTTTTCTGATTGTTTTTGTATATATGTTTTTTGTTACATATAATAACAAATATGCCTCATCCCCAAGTATATGGAATTTCTTTAGTGTTCCAAAGGCTGACCATGATTACATCCAGTGTATTGCCAACACATGAAGACACTTACCAGAGTCTGCAAATGATTTGCAGAGGTGGATATACATGTATTAAGCCCACAGGTTCACAATGTTTAAAAGTCTTGATAGAATGGCACATGTGGAAATGCGCAGGGCACACATAAAAAATGGGTGAAGAATACGTAACATTCGGTGAAGGACAGACATATGTCTATGTTGCTAAAACGTGGTGCTCTAGGCAGAATCCAGGGCTGTACGCATGCACAGTCATACAACAGTTGTGGCCTTTGGAGAATTGGCCATTTTATACAATTTAAATCACTTAAAATGTAAGGTCTTTTCTTTTTTAAAGCATCTAGGTCACTCTCCAGAATATTTTATTAGGCTAACTTACTTAAGATAAAACATTCTCATCAGTTTATAATATGAAACAATATTTTATAATAGAGATAGAAATGGCCAAAACCATCATCACCTTTTCTTATAATATGAAATATGTGACTTTACTTTCAAACAAGAATATAAATGTGTATGTTGCAATTAGATTAGTTAATGCAGTATAAACCATAATTGCCAGAGGAGCACTTAGGCTTTCAAAAAACAATTATTTATTACAGAGTAGACATATATTCCTAAAAGTACACTTAAGCTCTCAGTTGTAGTAAAACAATTGGCACCAAATCGTATGCAGGAAAGAAAAAAATACCCATACAACATATTGTTAAGTTTATTAAAGCAAGATAATGGGCAGCACTCCAAGAGTGCATTTTGCTGGACCAGAGTCAGGACAATTATATTTGTATGATGGTTAGAGTACAACCCCCGACACCATCTGCCAGCAACTGTGTGAAATGAGTAATAAATTATAAAATAAACTTGATTTTTTATAGTAACGTTGATGTGGATATTCCTTAGAAGGTCTCCTAAAGATTTGCTTAGTTCATAATGAAAAAGCTGGCCCTAGGCTTTGCAGCACCCTAGGTGAATTACGTCTCCAGCACCCCCTCCAGCATGCACCTAACATGCACCTAACATATCAATAAACTCCATGGTAGAGAACCCTACACACTCACCTCTCCAGGCTGTACCCAGTTTGCCTATATGAACAATCAGAACAGTAATGATTAGCTAACATGCAGTTTTTTAGAATTTCAACAAATGTGATCTGGTGTTCCGTTACACCATGTAGAAGAATTTTGTATTGATATCCTATAAGGTCAGTGCTCCAGTTCCTCTGTTAGTTCATGTTGCTTACTTGTACATCTTATATTATTTTTTGGAAACCACATCAACATCAAAACACACTAGTCATATGATTAAATCATTGAAATCTTATAACCGTACCTAGGAATTCTCAGGGTTTGATCCAGAGTCTCCAGGTGAAGTGTTGCTTCTCCAGGTCTCTGAGTCACCTGCTGAATGGAGAGCAGTGCCTAGTTTTGCCCACTCCACGTCCAATTCCAGTCCTAACCCATTTAATGCTATCCCACCCTTTTCCACATCTAACCACACATTTCATGTGGCTAACCCTGTCCCCATATAGTGCTAGAGCTCTGTGTAGCCTGCTTTGGGACATTCCCAGGTATGCTTATAACTAAACTACAGTCATATTAGGTTTTCTTTTTAGAGCAGGGAAAGGAAGTATCTTCCCTATGACAGGGTCTGTCATACTAGTTTTTAAGAAAAGAAGCCACATCATCACTAGTTTCATAGTCCCAGAATTGTTGAGCTGTGAATGATGTGAACGTATTCAGGAACTCAGAATGATCCTTGCGGAAGCATATTATGTATGATCACTAACAGAAGTTCATGGTCTGTGTTATTCTTATAATGATATTTTCACGTTTGGAGAGATAACAAACTAAACTTTTTCTTTGCAAAAATAATTACATTTAAAAGGGTGATAAGATTATTTTTGCATTGTGATCTCTCACCTCTTACCAACACTTCTAGTACTCATTGGAAAAGAGACTGTTGTAACACAACCAAAAAAACAGATCTTCCATTAGCACTCCAAAATGTATTCTCACTCATTGTAAACTGCTGGCAACGTTGTTTTTACTGTTAATATAAACCAACTGAACAAAAGTAAAGCAGAATAACAGTTTCTAAAAAGTGATTCATAAACACTAATTGTACTTGTGATCACCTATAATGGGTTAACTTTACCAGCTACAAACTGTCTCCACGATCTTCATAGTGCAGGAATGATTTTTTCTCAGCCCACAGAAGTATAGAAATAGCCCTGTAAACCTATGCAATGTATATACAGCTTAAATTTCCACTGTTGAAGAGATGAAATGTGTGGGAGTGGAGATTACACTAAAATAGTTACTGTCTTTATCTGTCAGATGAATTTCCCTGCCTTCAAATACTTGGAAAAGTAAAGTTTTCAATGACAATTTTAGAGGATTGCCTGAATTAAAGTTTATTTTCTTATGGTATGGGGAAGAGGATAGTTAGAAATGTCCGAGTCACACTTGAAGATTCCAGAATACATATCATTATAGCATTAAAATACAAAATTGTGGGTAGATAATTGTGTTTTCTTTTTCATGTTTTTAGATCCCTTGAATAATGTAAAAAGCCAAGTATTGATTTTATGTACTACTTATATGTTGGTGTGTAGAGGCTACAGCCCTATTTACCCAAAATTGTGTATTTTTCCTAGTTTTTTTGCTAGTAGTGGGTTCTAGTACACTAGTGGGTTTAGTGCAGTTTAATAACATTTGGTGGACCAATAACATTTTCTGCACCGTTGCATCAGAGTAGACTATTAAACTATCAGTTCAGGCATTGTGACTAAATCTTCTGTGCTCTGGCAAAAATATCCCAAAATGACACTAATACTGTAATGTAGTCAATAAAGGACGTCACAATATACTAGAAAGTAAGATCTGCGGCTAATGAACAGGTAGAGCCATTTGCTGAAACAAGATAGCTTATATAGAATCCTACGCTGCATGTTGATTTGCCAAGGTCGCGAGCCCTAGCGAATATATTCAGTGCTAAGATACAGAGAACAAACTAAAACACACAAATCAAATTGTGCTACTTTGCTAGCACGTTTTTTGCTGATTTTATTTAGTGTTTTTTTATCTACTTGGAAAAAGGTGGAATATAATGAAGAAAGGAGCTTCTTTTTGGCGTGAAAGTGTAACTAGCTTTTCCTGTGTGATTTTTATGATACGGATTTGTCATTAACTATGTTCTTTCCAATACCAACGTGCTAATTAGCGGTATATACTCATAAGAGACAACTCCCATCCATTCCTGCGATTATTCACCAAAATTAGGGACAGTAGTAGGGACATCTCAATCTCTTTTCTCACCCAGTAAATTTTCTCATACATTTTCACATCCCCAGTCTGCTTCTTTGCTTCTTTACTCCTCTCCCTAGGAATTGCCCTATATGTGTCCCACTTTTCCCCTATGTCCAATAACCTCCTAGTCTTCTTCAATAGTCTAAATGCCCCATTCTGCTTGCCTGCGTTTCCTGGCCCAGTGCAGAGGCTTTAAAGTCTTATTGATATAGGCCTCTCATAGTTTTATTGAGGACATGTGCGCTTAACAATTGGGAGAGGATGATGTAGATGAGATAGAAGAGAGAAGACAAGGGAGAAGATAAAAGAAAGAAGATGAAGAGGATGCAAAAAAATAAATGAAGTGGTCAGTGGAAGTGGTCGGCAGAGAAGGTAGGGAAACATTTATAGAGCCTGAAAGAGAGAGTGTAAGAAAGTGAAAGTGTGAAAGTGGGCCCACAAATTTTGGATGAAAATTCGGAGCTTTTTGCTTTGTTTTATTCCGATTTGTCTGGACTCTGGTCTGAACAAGTCTTAACCACCATAATTATACTGTGGCTTTTTATTTTAACAAAGAGATAATAGAGGTTTCTAACATGCAAAATGATTTCTGTTTAATGACTATATTTTCTTGGAAGGTGTGAAACTCTCATATAATACCATGTTAATGGAAAGTAAACATTTTGTTTCACAAGGCTGTGCAATATCAACATTCTGTGAGTCATAGCAGTACGATTCAGATTCAATATTACACAGAAATTCTCTAACGGAATTTGAAAATGCATTATAGATTGCATAATGTATATAATTTATTCAGTAATCACTACTTAAATTAGCATTTAAGTATCCTGCAGAAATGCAGTGAAATGTATATAGCATTACTATAGCATTATAGAGCTGATCATTATTACTGTAATTCATACAGTGTGGTCTTCATTTATTCCTGTCACTTTTTTGTGGTATTTTCATTCATTACTCACTTTTAAACCAAAGGGCGTACTATTTATGCACTATAAACATTGTGTTTAAAATCAGTGGAGTCAATAATACATATTTTGCAAGCAAACACCCTCATAAGTTTGCCATTATTTCAGTCCATACAATGTTTTGAATTTTAACTCATTTTAGTTCTGTAGCAAAGAAAAGCGATGCTTGGAAATTCAAATCGGACAGACAGACTTTTTGGCATCTTGAAGGATTTCTGTGATTTTTTAAAATTAGTTTTAAGCAGTTTTTATATACATAGTGCAACTTACAAAATATACTGTGGTAGATCCAGTTGTACTAAAGATACAGATGTATCTATATTTTATCAAGTGCTTTAGCTGAATCATCCACTTGAGCAGTAAGATGATCCATTCCCATGGGATCTACTTGCTATGGATTCTATGTTTTAAACATAACTAACTGAATAAGGAGGAGAGAGGGTTATTTACCCTCACTGGGCACTAAGACTAAGACTCAGGGTCTGAGGATGTTATGTTTGTAAGAGCGTCTTGATCCAACCTCAGGACTCCCCCAGAAACGTCCCCAGGAATAGTCCACATGGAGCCTGGCCAGAGTTCCATAGCCACGACTGGGTAAACCCAGGTCCTAAAGACAGGCACTGAGTGCTGTCCACCACGAGCATAGTGTAACCCCAAAAGAGTGACTTGGTGGGACAAGTAGTAGTGATGCAGTTTCAATTGTCGGCTTGTATCTCCGCGGTTCACTGTTCAATGGATTTGCGGCTACGTCCTGGGCAGGTATATGGAGCATTTCCGGCCATGTAGAGCCCCCATAGACGACTTGTTCATGGGAGTCTGGTTAGAGCAGACAGATAGGGTTTGAGCACAGGGTAACATAAGAGGGGCCTGGGCGGGCAGACAGGCAAGGAGTCTCCCCAAGAATCTATCGGTGTCCCCCTCCAAAACTCAAATCTACCCCATGTGTCCTAACCCTCAGGGGGTTACTGTGTATTTTACTTTGAAGGTAAGGGGGCGTTTTGCTGTTAATTTAAAAAACATTAAAACTGGTACTGAGCTCTTCCATTTGAAAACAATGCAATGACATACTGGCCCCACTCCTTCCATGGCTCTGCCTCTAGTTACTCAGTTACCTAACTCTGCCTTATTATAAAGATACATCACCTGTAAATCACCAACATCATAAAATAACAAGTAATTAGCTAAGGACCTTATTAATTCCTTAAAACTTGAAGAATAGCCTTTTTTCCACTTATTATAGTCTCAGTAAATTTCAAACTACATCTACCCAGCTAAGAAATATCATTGCATGGGCAGTTTTAGTTGCTACTGGAGTAGTTCTATTCTATTATAACTATACACAACATTTAATCCTATTTGGGTTTTTTTAATATTAACTACATATATGTCATTACAAAGAGAGAATTGACATCATCTCCAGATAAATATTTGTGTTTTTCTTAATCCGAGAGTTTCAAAATATTTGAATAGCATCCTGTCTAGATAACAAAACCGGAGCGAAATGTCTCAAAGAAACCTGTGACATTAGTTGGTGTAGTCATCCAATTAAAATTAGTTTGTTTAATGAAAACAGAAAAAAATGGAACACTAACTACCATATCTGAAGCCCATTTCCATACACTTTGTGTAGGATGGTAGAAATCTTTTTTTATTTGTACTTTTGGTTCATGATTTGCTTTCTCTGAAGGACACCAAACCCTAGATAGACAAGGATAATTAACATAAAAATGACTCCCTCCTTTCTGAACATAAACCACCTTTCTTTTTAGAAGGAGAATAATCAAAACAATACAAATGCTACTTTTGCTGAGGCCTGTAGAGTTCAGACCCATGATTGTGGGTATAGTTCATAACAGCATAGTAATGCTAGTATTTTTAATACCTTTTTTCTGTGAAGGATAAAAAACTGAATTTGAAGGACATGAGTTAATCTTGTGAGTCAATACACATTGACCTTATTCTATGAAACATCTCTGGCAGCTGCAGGGTTGTCCCTACTCCACTGACATCACAGCTAAATGTCTCAAGTAGTTGTATGACAAATTCCCTTTGGCTGGGTAAGCTAGTATTTTATACAGATATACTATATATATATACCGCTGAGCCATAAGATTATGACCACCTGGTTCATATTGTGTATGTCCCTCTTTTGCTGGCAAAACAGCCCTGACTTTTCGAGGCATGGACTCCACTAGGCCTCTGAAGGTGTGTTGTGGTACCAAGACGTTAGCAGCAGATCCTTAATGTCCTGTAAGTTGCAAGGTGGGGGCACCATGGATGCATCCTGGTGCCATGTGTCAGACCAGGCCACCTTCTTCCATTACTCCGTGGTCCAGTTCTTATGGTCACGTGCTCATTGTAGGCAGTAGACAGGGGTCAGCATGGACACCTTGACTGGTCTGCGGCTACGCAGCCCCATACACAACAAACTGTGATGCACTGTGTGTTCTGACAACTTTCTATCAGAAGCAGCAGTAACTTTACAAGGAATTTAAACTACAGTAGCTGGTCTGATTTGACCACACAGGCCAGCCTTTTCCCCCCACGTGCATCAATGAGCCTTGACCATCCATTAATCTATGGCCGGTTCACCGGTTTTCCTTCCTTGGACCTTGTTTGATAGGTACTGACCACTGCAGATCAGAAATACCCCACAAGAGCTGCAGTTTTGGAGTCTAGCCCTCACATTGGGGCCCTTGTAAAAGTAGCTCAGATCCTTACGCTTGCCCATTTTTCTAATACATCAACTTTATATAATGCATGTTGCTACAAATTGTGTTAGTAACCTATATTTTTGTTGTTTTAAAGGTTGAACAATATGACTAGAAACTATACAATTAGGCCAAAACTCACTTCAAATGAATCACTGAATAAATTATAGGTTGAGTCTATTAACATTATAGGTTACATAAATATACCTTTAAACATGTAGGTGTCCCTGATGCCACCATTAAATATGCCGGCAACCCTCTACTTTTACACCCAGTAAGCATACAGTTAATACTCAATAATTGTTGTATTACAAAAGCAAATTGTTTTTTAGCAGAAAACTGCTAATTATCACCCTGGGCCAGCTGCAAACAGTTACAAAGTCTCTCAACCATCACTGTGCTGACATGTTTTTGTGTTTTCTTATATGTATTTCAATGTTTTGGTCGGTTCTGTTACTTGCATATCTTTTATTAGTGTTATTATGGGGGATCCTGATTACAAGAGAAACCTCTAAGTTTAGATGCATGTTTAAATAAAACCACAATTTAAGATTACTATAAACCTGATGTTACATAGAAACATAGAAGCTGACAGCAGATAGGATTCTGCCCATCTAGTTGGCCCATTTTTCCTCTGTAAAAACTTCATATCCTATTCAGTCCATGATTTTGTCTTGTATTCAACATAGCATTATGCCTTTACCTCTGCTGGTAGGCTCCATCTACAACCCTCGGAGTGAAGTACATGATGTTTAATCTTCTGAACCCTTATTTAGCATATTGTCATACATTATAAACATCAATAAATCTGTTAAAACAAAGTTTATATGGCAGCCACTGTGCCATACACTGTATAGATATCCAGGAATGGATTGAGGATTAAAAGTGGCTCTTTTGTAAGCACGTCAGGCATGCCAACAAAGAATGTGCATTAAAGTAAGTAGTAAGTACTTCAGTATGTATTTATTAAACCTGTAGAAAAAAGTAAAATGCATTATTTAACTTTAGGAGAAGCTACAGCTCTTGAGATACAACACATAGCCCCCCAGCATGGTCCAGTTTTCACACCACTGACTGTAAATGCATGTTGGTCTCCACATGCAAAGTCCCTGTTAGGTTTTCTTTTGAACCAATGAGGACACAAATGACTCTGATTTTCCAACTTTCTAACAAATGTTCCTTATCATACAGGAATGTTAATTGTCAAAATATATGTGACACATAATCACAACCCCTGAAGTTAGGAATATAGTCCTTACCTTGCCAAAACTTCCCTTGCCAATTGCCCGGAGAATCTGAAAGTGATCCAGATTTACTGAAGGAGAAAAAAAATGTTTTAATAATACAACTCATATAATTTAAAATGATTGTCACTGTATTTAACTCTAATCTACTAAGTAAAAAATAACTTGTTAACAATGTTAACATTATGATGTCAGCAACAGTATATTGTTGGCGCTATATAAATAAAATATAATAATAATAATAACTATGTATGTAACTAATGTACTATAGCTCAGTGAATTATATATAGCATTTATTACCACCAGCATCATTCTAAAATGTATTAAGCATTTGTTCCTGGGAATTTTGAGAAGAAAAAAAGCATGAAGAGAATGCAAGTGAACATTTTTTGGACATTCTAGTATCATGGGAGAGAGCATCTTGCTGTTGTTTCAATGTAAAATTTTGACTGAGACAAACCTTTAAAAACTTCTACATACATAACAAGCTGAGATTCAATAGATTTTTATATGTTAACGTCTG
This sequence comes from Spea multiplicata, assembly GCA_009364415.1. NCBI lineage: Eukaryota > Metazoa > Chordata > Amphibia > Anura > Pelobatidae > Spea > Spea multiplicata. The sequence goes on along the minus strand of VKOC01000002.1, from coordinate 31,007,749 downwards.
ATAGGAATGGACAAGCGCTACATGGATACAGAAACCCATTTAACCATGTATTCATCTGATATCATCCAGGGACTCTAGGGGTTACTTTATATATTGCATTCTGCTGGAAGGAATTTTAAATTGTTTTATAGCGCATAAAACAGTGGTTCCCAAGCTACCATCCTAAGAACTCAGATGCCTCATCATAAATGACATTTTCCCATTTGCAGTGTTGTTTTATTATTCAACTTGAAAAACTGATTCAAACAAGTACATGCAAAAAAAATGTACTTGAAGTACAAAACAAGCTATATCACAAATCAAAAGCGTTCCTCTTGTAACCACCAGTTTGTTGCTTAGCTGGTACACATTTGAACTTTGTAATGATACATTTGGTGGTTTTCTAAACCTCAGTATGCCACGTATGTTTTTCCCTTCTGTACAACATTTCCCCTTTTGTATAGGGAATATTTTAGGTATGATTGATTTTGCACATAAAGCCCCCAGCTCTCCCCTAAACTGTGGAGGACACCATTGTTTCTTCTAGTTTCCTCTGTTTAATAACCAATACACTTGTGCATTTGGATTTTTACAACTTGCACATTTACCACATTTTAGCAAATTCTGCGATTTGTACAAAGGCACAAAAACCAGACCAGATTGACACACAAAGCATTTAAAAAGCACTCACGTTCCCTAAATGTTTCCCTACCTACTCTGCTGACTACTTCCACTTTTGCTTTCACTTCCGCATCTTCTTGCTCTTTATCTTCTATTTTCTTTCTTTCATTGTTCCTCTTTTATCTTCTACCTTCATCCATATCTCATAACCTGGTGGGAACTTCCGCCAAAATGGTGACGCTTCCAGTGATGCCCCCCAGATCATCCAATCAGGGAAGTGGATGTCACTAGAAGCGACACAATTTTGCCCTAAGTTTAACTTCCACCAAAATGGTGTCCCTTTTGGTGACGTCCTCTCCCCTGATTACAGGATCGGGGAGAGGATGCACCCCGAAGCACTGTTTTGGTGGCACGTCACAACATGGTCTGTGGAGGTGTGGATGAGGATGGAAGATAAAAGAGAGATGATGAAAGAGAAAAGATAGAGGAGAGAAGATGAAGAACAAGAACATCCAGAAGCAGAAGTGGTTATGCAGCGAATGTAGGGAAACATTTAGAGAACCTGACAGTGATAGTGTGAGAGAGTGAGTGAGAGTGAGTAAAAGTGAGCACAGGTCAATTAATTTAATTAGCAAAAATATAAAATGCCCACCCCCCATTTTCTAATAATCAATATTAATTTCTCAAAGATTGTCTTTTTTATCCACAATATAGAATCCTTATAAATGATGTCAGGAACTACATGATGACTTGATACAAAATGTTTACTTTCTTACCGTGACCAAACCAAAAAAAGGAGGATGGATTTTATTTTGTGTACTGGAAGCCTTTTAGTTACTTATCAGATAAAATATCAGCAATTCTAAAAAAATATTCTACAGAAAAATTAATAAAGAAGTAGGTCAGAAGTATGGAAGGATGTGTAGCCATAGTTTTAAAAAGCTTCAATTTAATAGGCAACTAACCTATGGATATTGAACTACTACTGAGTACATAATGACAAACTAAATGTATATTTGCAATATAAAATATTTTTAATGTATTCAAAAAGAAAATTTAAAAGGCTTGAGGAACTCTGCAATGTCCCAAGTGATCCCAAAAAGTAGTACCAAACATAGCAACCTCAGAAAACCTAGACATTGGTGTATCTTCCGAGCTCTTTTTCAAGTACAAAAAAGATCTGTTTACTTAAGTTTGGAGATTTTTGGAGGTTCAACTTCGAAGGTGCAGAAGAAAACATATGCAGGCTCATCGGATATTGATGAACTTTAGTCTGTAACGCTTCAGCAGCTAAAGATTTCAAGAGGCTAACGGGATGTTTAGCTTATCAACAATCAGACAATTATAGGTTGCATGTATGCATGGTAAATTGTATAGTAGCTTACAGGAAAACTGAAAGGGTACATGCACATGAGTTTGCTTGCACTCTTAAAATATCTGCCTTTCCATTACAAACAACAAAGGAAAAAAAATATGTTTATTTTGTTGATTGTCGTAGTCAGGCGTTAGTAGAAAACTTCATTTTATCCACGCAGGAAATTATTTAGTAGGCTGCAATCAAAGCATTTCATGTTGCGCAGTGTATTTTAATTGACTAAATCAAAGTCATCTTGTGTATTACAGGCATGCTGTATGACTCATGTAGAGATGAGCTATTGTGTTACACATGACATGGCATAAGTAACATCTGAAAGAAGACAAAACAGCCTTGAACACAAAAAAGAGAAAGAGGAAAAAAGGTCAGCGCAGCAATCTTACAAATACCAACTATTTGAGAATGTAAATGACATGACACCAAAACAAAAAGCAACAAGACATCAAAAGAAACTAATTAATTTGTCCACCTCTCTTTCAATGACACTGCAACAATTTAACGTCATGGCAGGTGCAGTGAGTAATGATGCTGTGGGTGTTTCTCTTTCAATCAGCCCGGCCCTGACATTGGGTGATTACCGTAAAAAGTTACATGGTTGACTGTAAAGTATGGCTATGCTAAACACTGTGAAACATACACATAAAATTAAACATTCAATTTAATCAATGGAAAACATGCATCATCTAAATTAATTTATCAAAAAGATATTCATTTTTAAAAAATGTAATTGTTAGTGATATTTTAGTTAAAAGAGATGTTTTAAATCTTAGGGAAGCTGATATTTATGGTAAAAATATGGCTATGTCATTGACCTAAAAACAAGGGAAAATATAACTCAGGGAGGAACAATGACACAAATCCTGTGAACATGGACTTAGGATGGCAGCTGACCTATAACCCCTTCACCTCTTTTCCCATGCTCATTTTGATTCGGTGTTAAAATTGATAATAATAAAAAACTATGGTCATAGGATGTTGGGGTTAAAAATACTTCAATAGACTATACAGCCCATTATGCCACATCTTCCCATCTAATACCTATTGGGAAAGGTTTCTGAGATAAAGTCAAATTAACCCTTTTATGTGGAAAGGGTTAAGTGCACCTAGTGCAAATTGCATCATGATGACAATGCCAACAGGAAAAAAAGGTGGCCAGCCACTTAGGACTACATTTGGCCCCCCGAATCACAGAAGAAAAAGTAGGGATGATATCAAATTTAAAAAAAAACAACACATGCAGCTATGATCTTTTAAAGCACTATGCTAGGATATGATGAACTTCAACAGGTCATTGGGTGGCAGGGTGGGAGATGTAAATTAGACCTGTTTTTCAAAAGCACCATGGCCGAACTAGGAATGAAAAGCAGCTCTGGAAATATCAAGGTGTATTTTATTGCGTGATCAAGCTCATCTGCCAACATGCCACACCAGGGGCATAACTAGAGACCACAGGGCCGGTGCAAAAATTGCCATTCCAATTGGCACCTCAACTTCACAAGCAACATATATATTGTTTGTGAAGCAATATTATTTGAAAAGATAAAGAAATGATGTTAAATAAAATTTATCATGGACCACACAATGTTTCTACCACAGTAACAAAGGCTACAGTTTTTGAATTGTTACTGTTGCATCCATGCTTAATTCAAAACAGGCAGAGGTATACTAAACAAAGCACAGACTATCCATTAAATGGATAACCTATTGAGATTTTCAATATCAGACATGCACAAATGGGCATTTTTGTGCCTATTCAATTCATCTGAAAATACAAGGGTATTTTTAATTCAGAAGCGAATATTTTTGCCTAGTGCCCACATTCACTCTCACTAACACTCTCATTCAGTCTCTTTAACACTCTCCCTACTGTCTCTCCAGACATCTTCACTCCTACTGACCACTTCTGCATAGCGCCCCAAGTGAGCGCAAAATAATTGAGGATCGAGGAAAGGATGTCGCTGCAAGAGCTGCCATTTTGGCAGAAGTTCCTGCTGGATTATGTCCACAGACTAACATAGAACATTGAAGAACTTAAATTAAAGGTAAAAGACATGGTAGAAGATGAAAGAAAGAAGATGAAGAAGATGCAGAGAGGGTAGGTAAACATATAGAGAGTGTGAGAGAATGAAAGAAAATGAGCGTGTGAAAGAGTGTGAGAGTGTGAGTGAATGTGGATCCAGGAATTTCAGATGAAAATTCAGAGCTTTTTTCTTTGTTTTTTTTTTCATTTTAGGAAGGGGCAAATGTGAGTAATGTTTTTAAATTAGTAGGCAACAGTATACTAACAGCTTCAACTTTCTTCCTATTAACCTAACTCTCATCTAATACTGTCTCACTTTCTGCAAAGTGTTATGGTGACCTATTCTTCTACCACACCACTAGACCTGGAGAGGTCTGATATATCCCTCAGCAAAAATAATAACCTCCTCCTCACTGATAAATCAAAAGGTTACTTCTCTTTACTCACCATTTTTGACCTCTCTACAGCCTTCAACATTATTGATCATACCATTCTCCTGCACATCACACTTCCTGCAGCTCAACATTTGCAAAACTGTTTTTGGTTGTCCCTCCATGTCCTCTATGCATAGTTCATGATGCCTTGGCATTACATTGGACTCTGTTCTCTCTCTCACATTTAGTTTAGGGACTACTAAAACAGTAATTATTTCCATGTTCTAGCATGGATTATTGCAATTTCTTAGTAACTGTCTTCCCTCTCTCATATTTTTCATCCCAATGTTCTCTCTTGTCCCATTGTGCCAGAATAATATATATATATGCACGTATGTACACGCATGCATATAAAGTGTTAATTTGCCAATGAAAACGTCTCTTGTTAATTAGTGTCCTGATTGCACATTAGAAGCATTAGACTCGGGAATCATGAATCAGGAAACAATAACTAATTGCCATGGTTGATTGCTCTGATCTGCATTTGGATTACACATTTACCAATGTACTTTTTGTTCAAAGCTGGAACAAATAATTGTGTTATGGCAAATTACTCAAGGGAAACTGCATGTAACTGCAAGGGAAAATACTCAGTTTGCATTTATTTATTTGTTCAAATTTAGCCAAAATTCCACTTTTTATTGCTTTTGTTTTCTTCTCATATGTTAAATGTAATTATGAAGCACACACTTTTTCACAGTTTAAGTATGTTAATAATAGATGATAGATAACTAATGTGTACATTTTAATTGAGTAACACTTAAACAGGTAATTATAAAATGTGCTGCATGTCACTGTTTTATCTACCAGAATAATAAATAATTTGAAATGCATGCTTCTTAATCCCACGCAAGTGAACATATCAAGCCAGAGCTTCCCAACGATCAACAATTGGTTGAAATAGTCATGTCTTCCCTTTGGGACTCAAATCCCTCAATCCTACTTTTCCTCCCCTGTTATCCCTTGTTTTCTGGAAGCTTAGTTATTAAGTGGATATTAGTATATTATGTTCTACAGCTACAAAACTCCTTATAACATTTATATAAGCCGAAAATGTTAGAATAAATTCTTCTTCGATATAAACAACCAATAATAGGTAGAAAATGTGCATAAATTGTGCTAATCCTGCCCCTGGCCACACCGCCTAAAAGTTTGGTCATTGCAAATGTTGGGAGGTTGAAGCTTTCAATCAGTGGCAGGAAAGTGCTTCCAATAAAATCAATGGGATAACTTTACACATGCGTTTGACTGAATGTATCTCCTCCAGGGGGTTTAGCTGGGGGAGAGCAGCTATTAAATGCATTAAGGTTCATATGATGGCTGGAATGTCCCTTAAGTGTGAGGACCAGCTGAAATTGTAAATAGTAGCTGACCTTAAGCGGTTCAAATAAGTGTAATTGTCGCATTGGAAAAGTACAAAAACATATGTGAATAAGTAACAGGATCAATAGATTTGTTTAACTACAAGATTTTTTTCCAATTAAAATAAAAAGCATTTATTACATATTTTATGTGACCGATATTAGAATTAAATTGTCTTTGTATTGCTGTATTGGCTACTTAATATGAAACCCTGCGAAAGAATAATCATAAAGACAGAAAGTGCTCAATGTTCCCTTTGCTTTTGCTACATTATCAATGTTTCAGTATTCTTGACAGCCAGTTAACACTTAAATTAGAGAGTTCATGGAATTTCCATTAATAATTCACATGACTCACATCTGTCTTTTAGAATTTCTATCTATATAGCACAAACTTGCTAAAAAAATAACTAGACTTGTTGCTGTATTAACCAGTTGAGGAGATCAAAGATGTCCCCTGTAACTGGCCTATTGGGCAGCAGGATACTGGGGCCCTGATCACTCAAGAAGGCAATATGTCCCCCTAGTTGGCAGTTTAAAGAATAGTCTTTTATCTCCATTCTTCTGTCTGTGTCCTTATCATAATATAATGACCAAAATCAAATATTTAAATGGCACTGTGTTACAAAGTGGGACATCAACTTATTTTACATACACATTTGTTTGAGAAATATGTCCATTAGTGAAAACAAGATTAATGCTTTTGTGCAATCGTCACTTTCTTCTATAAAGTGCTGAAAGCTGCTGTTTCTTATTCTACACTTAGGACCATCAGTAGTGACAATAATTAAATTTACATAAAATGACCTTGCTAAATGTTAACAAATTATAGTAAGTCATAAGATACTTCAATTATTTATAGACTGGCCCACAAATGTTATTTTTTTATTTTTGCCATTTTTTTTTTTATATGTGGTTTTTGGCCATTGATACATCAAACAAAGCAATAACAAGGAATGCATAAGCGAGACAGCCAAGGTAAATCTGTGGTAGCTGCACCATGCACAGAACAGGGGCATCATCGAAGCAAATATTCAACACAAGGCAGTCAGAGAGAGATGAAAGATAAATTCAAATGTGGTATTTTCTTTATACATACTGTTCAAAATGTTATATTCAGCAATTTACTTGAAATATATATATATATATATATTAATTTAATATACTGGCAATGTAATAGTTTAATGTTTAATATATTTCACTTAAATAATTATTTAAGCGTACTGCCATATTGAAAGACTAGGGTATCTTTTATACCAGGAGGACAGGGCCGGCCGAAGGCGTAACGCCGCCTGGGGCGAAGAAAATGCCGCCCCCCAGCGTCGCGGGGGGGGCGCATTTTAAACTTCGCCGACGCCCCCCCCCCCGGTACTTACCTTTAAGAGTCCTGCGGCGAGTCTCCCTGCTCTGCCACCGTGCCGGCTTGTAATTCTGAGCGCCGGAAAGTGCCGCCCCTTCTAAAGTGCCGCCTGGGGCAATTGCCCCAGTCTGCCCTTTTGTAGGGCCGGCCCTGCAGGAGGACATTCACCGATGTCAAGAGCGGCATTTATATCCTACAACCTGCTACGCTCCTAGGACCAGAGAACATAATACAGTGGAGTGGTACTACTTAAATAAAACTAATTTCTAAGGATTGGCCTATAATCTTGTGATTACGCAATAAACATTTAATCATCTGCTTCCCTTCCCTTGTACAGCTCAAAAAGAGCAATATTGTGTAATATAATGTAATGAATTTTAATTATGTGAAAACAATTTTACTTGGTATGTGATGGATAAGTGGACGTTTCTGCTAATCAACTTGAATTGATAAACCATTCGACTGGGAAAATATGTCACTTAAATTGCCTGGCAGAATGAACTTTAATAGACATTGATTGGAAAAGCACTACACATGGTTTTGATCTTTTAAATACACCAGTGTGTACTATATGGTGAGTGAATCGGCACATGGACTATGCTGCACATATATGTAGCCTTTTTGTTTATGACATGTACAGTCTGATACTTCCGAACCAGCAGTTATCTATCTGCACAGCTCAACAGGAGCCTCAGTTTTGCTATTTGCTGACAATAAGCATCTTATCATAAATATTAAGATTTTCTTTTCAGAACTAACTCAAGTTAGCATTTTTAATGGGTCATCATTTAAACATATCAGCATACTATATTTGTATGTTCAAGGTACTGAGCTTGGAAAAAATGCTCTTTGTGGGAGGGGGAAGGGGAGGAGCCACATTTAATAAGGGAGGGCTAGCCATGCACAGGGGTGGGGCTAGCTCCACACCCAAAAGGCGGTAAAGGGTTACAAGATCAAATTCTGGCTTGATTCTTGGAGCCTTTGTTGCAAACCTGGAAGATTCCTTGGAATGCCAATAACGTAATGAGCAGCACTTATTGCCACATGTTAACTATTTGCCACATGGTTTGAGCGAGTATCTCAATATCTGGGAACATTATGGATTTTCTGCAGAGACTTTCTATAAATCGAATTGCAGTCTGAAGATCAGTGGAGTGTCAAAAGCAATGTTCCCCTATGAGTATGTGTTTTTAACTTCAGCCCGTCTTTAGATTTTTTAATACAAAGTAATCTGCTTACACACTACATGAAAAACATAATTAAATTATTAAACAGAGATACAAACTAAAAGTCTTCTTGGTCTTTAATCACCTTGGATGTATGCAAATAGCTTTCACAGAGTGAATAGTGTGTATTCAATTTGTATTATTTCCTCTTTGACGATACAGTACTTCTCTAGAATCTCTAATAGTAAATGACTGAATGAGATAACTACCTCTTTCATGTCTCAATTGAAAGAAATGGATGGTGAGAGGCTTGAAAGAAACGCTTTTAGTTAAAGGGTTTTATACACAGACAAAAAGAGAGTTTATTCTCGTTTTATAAAATAGTCAGATGCAACATCTACAGGCTCAGTAATGCAGCATTTTCAACTTTTATAATCATGAAGCTGGATTATGAATGTCCTTGCTGCACTAATAACCAATTCACCAGCCATTACTGGTATTAATGAGTCTTTCGAACTGCATATGATAAACCCACACTGTGATAGCTTAGCAGGTCCACACTACATTCCGTGTAGATCTACCCGGACCACCAACTATGGCCTTTTGAAAGAGAAGGTATAATCTACTCTCCCTAGATATAAAATATGATTTATTGGTCTACAACTTACATTATACTATTTATGAAAACATTCCACGATCCACTTTGAGTGACTAATCTAAACTTTCCCACAGTCACTCTTGGTTGTCCATTGAAAGGAGAGCCCTCTAATGGCTGCATAATGAGGCAATTGAGAATATGATACCTTAGTATTCCGCAGCTTGCCAGGTCACAATGGTGCCAAGGGTGGATATATCTTCAGGAAACATGGATCATGTAAATTGGTACCATAGGACAAAACACAGCCTTACATTTAAAGGAAACTGATTGCACAAACTTTAAAAACACAAAGGTGCAGCCACCATCCAGGTACTGATAATATAAACAATCCCACCATGGTGTGTCCACAGTATTCTTTTTCCTTCACCTGGGTCTTTTGCTGATTGCAGAATGCCTAGGACGCCTGTGGTCAAAGACTGATGGCTGCTGCACCCCCTACAATTGCTACAGTCATACTACTATAATGAATAATGCTATTCCCCACCAGAAGAACAATTCTCAGAACTATTGTTAAAAATGTGATATTTAGCCATGTTTATGCATTGCTACCAACCAAAGCATACAATTTCTTAGTGAAGAGTTTGTTTTGCATAATTCCTCACAAATCCCCACAATTATTTTTTCCATTATGTTCTCACAGGTTTTATTTAAATACTGTTTTTGCAATCTATACATTACATGGATAATCTACACTGAGCTCATAAAGAAATGTTACTTAATTGCGGTCCAAACATACAACACAACACCATTGTTTATCAGTGTTTCCGTGTTATAAGTGACATATTTTGGTTTTCTCTTCGCTGATCACCTCTGTTCTATAGGGTGATGTTTTTGCTAATCTCAGCTAGGCGTACGTAAACATAGCTAATGTCTATATTGCTCAGTGAAATATCAACCATTGGAACATATGTTGGGATGCCAAATTATTCAAAGCTGAAATCAATAGTTTACCAGCTGCCTTTGATGTGTAGTCACCCAGTTAAGGTAAAAAGTGTCTAAAAGTTGACTTCAAATTGTTAATAATTTCTAGCTACAGTATTTTAATTGTGCTCAACACGCTTAAGTTGCTTAGCAGGCAATATAGTATTGTTTTAGTAGGTATGGGTGAAAAATAGCCTTCCATGAAGAAAAAAATAGCAAATAAATGACAAAAGCTGCAGGTGATGCATTTAAACAACTCTGGTTTTTCTCCTAAAAATACTTTTCAAAAACATTAATTCCACTCTCTAGCATGTTATGCAAACAACCCTTAGTAGATCTGTTTTTTTAAAAAAAAATTCTGATGAAGATTAAGTTGCATAAAACCACAGCAAAACTTTTTTAACGTTTTTTTAACGTTCTATGGAAACATCCTATCAGTATTTGCTTTTGTGCCAGACGACAACTAGGTGTACAGGGCAAAATTATGAATAAGGAATAAGGCAATACTATACAAGATTAAAGAATGATTTCTGTAGGTAGGGTATGGGCATTCAGCAGTACTGGGAATCACATTTCTAATGCTGCACTTAGGCACAACAATGTTGAGCAGAGCTGGTGGAACAGCATCTTTAAATTTTGTGCAAAACTAAGTGCCAAAAAAGTATGGAGCCTTGTTAAAGGTAATCAGAATTTGACTTTCTTATTTTTAGTTGTGGCATTTAACATGGGGGTTGATTAGGATGCATATACTTAACTTATTGTATCAGAAATGTGACAAAACTAGAAAAAAATACATAGATATAGTATATATTTGAACAGACTCATTTGGTCCTTAAACTATTTTTTCTCACTTTTTGGCCATTATATTTATCTACTTGGATATCTATTTTCTACAGGTTCATTTTAGACGTAAAAACAACACTCTTACAAGAATTGTGTTTTTTCCGCACATACTCCAAAAGCAGATGATAGTGTTCGCAAAGGTAGTATTGATTGGCTGATGATTCTATAAATAACAAGCACCTTAATGAAATGATCAATATCAACAGTTTCTTGTCTAGTCAGTTAATAGACAGGCTATCATTTGAAGGCACCCAGGACGTGTTTTGAATACGTAAGAGTAAAGGGCTAGATGCTATTATAGGTAGAAAACAGCATCTTTAACCATGAAATGACTACCCTGGATTGCACTGCATTTCTGGACTTCTCTTTCATTGCTTTAAAGTTTTAGTATATGAATGTATGAAAATTTAAAACTGCAGGAGTTACTCACTTGAATTATTCAAATACAAAACAAAAGAGTATTAAAGCATCATACCTGCCAATTCCTGAGGGACAGGACCTCATCACTACCCAAGTACCTCTTTCCTTCCTTGATTTCCCTGTTCAAGGAGCAGCCCAAATAGTCACACTAGTATCATGAAAGGTTGTCTACAAAATCACCAAAAATTCCACTTTGTGAATTCCTAGCTCATTTACATAAAAAGCTATCAATATGTTGCTTAGTCGAATAAAAAGTCTTTGTAAATGTTAGATGTCTCTGTAACTAAACGTTTCTTACTTAAAAAGAAATCACGACTTGTTCTTCATTATCTTCATAATCTGCACATTCGACGTATTTTATGAAAAACCATATTACCATAGTAAGTTCGGTGAATTAATCCAGTATTGTTGTGGCTTTGTCGGGAATTGGCCCAGCAGATGCCCTATGCATATACAGTAGCTGACAACTAGGTAATGTGGTGGAGCCAAATACAATGTATTTTTTGCACTGATACTGGTACTGGTATTAAGGAAATGTCATAAAATTCAAAGAGGTTTATTTACTTAACCAGGAGTTTAAAGATGGAAACATTTCATCTCACTTCTAAATTTCATGAGAAACCAAGCAAGTTTCTAGTGCAAGAGGTCCATGCTATCCTTGTTTTAATGGATAGTTAAATTAGATTTTCATATAATTTCTGAAAGTCATCAATTATGTATTATACTGGGCACATTTAGTCTTTATTACCAGGGGAATGTTGTATTTTGAAAACATATAAAAAACTGGTGTAAAGCCATATTGCTGCTCTGGTAAGAATAAATAATGCCTATAGAACTAGTCATATCATGTTTAGATTATTAGGATATATATATATATATATATATATATATATATATATATATATATATATATATATATATATATATATATATCCTAATGGCTTCTCTCCTCCGTTTCCAGTCAACTTTGATCTTTGGAATGATTTCCAATCTAAACCAGTTCACTGTGAGATACTGAAGCAGTCCTGTTGCTATGGTAACTCAAGGTAATTGTGAATAACCTACAAGCCACTGAGCTCTACAACATATTGCAGCTACTGACGTCAGACCGCATGCTAGAGGCTAATGGCAAAATATGAATTTGCATTTATCAATAGTTCTACTCTAAAGCATGTGACCGGCTCTTGTTTACTAACCTGGCAAGCATTCAAGGCATCTGCTGATCGATTTTCAGTATATAGATATATGAAACTCTTTCATCCGGAAAAAGCAGTAATGCTTTTATATATAATTAAACTTAAATAATATATCTAAATAGATGTACTTATGGTATTAGGTAAACTTTTATAAAATAACATATAATTAAATATACTGAAAAGATGATTAAAAGAATCAAAATGTGCATTGTCATAGGGATGTGCACAGCAGGGGAATATCTATAGTATTTGGCACTCAAGGTGGATCCTATGTTTGACACCCCAACACTTTAAAATGTAAAAACACCCACACTCTCACTTACACTCTCACTCTTAATCACTCTTTCACACTCTCATACTGTCTCTCTCAATGTCTCCCTACCTTCCCTGCAGACCGCTTCTGTGTCCCTGTCTCCTATGCCATGGCTCCGCTCTTCTCTTGCCTCTTCTTCTTCTGTCTTCTTTCTTCACCCACTTTTCCATGTGTCTTCTTTCTTTGTTTTCTTTTCTATGAACTAGGCCTCTCAGATTACTTAAGTGGAGCTTCTGGCCATATCCACTAACTCGATTGGAGGAACATTGGTGAGGTTGTATCCATGGTACTCCTAGAGGCCAGAGTAATGAAGACAAATTCACAGAATAAGAGAAGCATCTGCATTATTCTGGCCACTGGAACATTTCCGCAAAAGGACTCTCCCCAGTTTCTCACGGAAAGAGGATGTGACCCAGAGGCTCTGTCATTTTGCTGAAGTGCCCCGGAAGGTCTGGTTCAGCAGGCGAAGAAAGAAGAAGCAAGAGAAGAAGCAGAGCTTTGATGAAGGAGACAGGGACACAGAAGCAGTCAACTGAGAAGCTAGGAGAGATTGAAAGAGGGAATTTCCCGGAGACCTGGGACCTTTAACCCCCCCACATCACTGGTGCACGAGCAGAAAAAAATATTTAAATGTGTCCTGTTCAGCATTTCTTGCCCTTGATGTAAACACAGAAAAGAAACATACAATAGTTCCATTAATTTATTTTTACTTATTTTTCATTGTGGAAGATGTAGTCTAGTACAGGTAGGTTAACGAATAATTGGTATTAGAAGGATGATACAATTTAAATTAAATACTATTGGTACAGATCTAAAGCTTCTATTAATATAAATTGCTTGGATCGAGAGGGGCTACGTAAAACAGGAATTACGCTAAACTTTTTAAGCATATGGATAACACTTAATAGAAGTATTACCTAATCGTTTGTTTAGATGGGGCAAAGGAAATCTAATATATTTTTACCCATATGTTTCTGCATAATATTACATCTAAAGAAGGAACATCTGATGTCCCAAAAGTTTTAAGGACTCTGCATATTTTTCTGCGTTGTTGCTATAAAAGGTATCACATTCGACTAAAGACTCCATCTTCTCGTAAATCAAAACAACTATATCCATTGTCCATAATGTTAAGAGTTGTTTTTTTAAGCATTGTTTCCTTGAAATACATTGAACTATGTTTGAAATATTTTATATTTTTTCAGGGTAAGCCTTTGTTCGTCTCATCTTGCTTTTAGTCTTACATATTATAGTTATTATACTTTTTTCACTATATACTGCATGACTCATCAATTCAAGAGAACAAAAACCCTTGTTCACTTCTATAGCAACCAGGGATGATATTTGAGAAAACTTCTCATCCCCATGTGCATTACCAGTACAATCTTTTACTAACCCTTTCATGCTCTGAAGATGTATGGGAAGAGATAAAGCAAGTACACCAAACCAAATTGTGTGGTAGTCAGTTAACTAAAAAACAATGATATATTTAAACAACAATCAAAATTAACAATCAATACTTCAAAGTAACTTTTTCCACATGCCATATTTGTTTGGACAAATATTCCCATTACTAGTTGGCATATATGCCACTTTGTAGATTGCATATAGTGCTCTTTGAAAACTCCACCTACGCATCTTTTCTCTGATCTCCAAATATGGTACTATCCCTCTTTGTCCCTCTTTGTCGAATCTATGACTTGCTCCTCTCTTTTATTATGATCAGCTTCCACCACCCACATATGAAGAACTGCTCCCTATTATCAGCTCCCACCACACACATACACTTTCTGCTGAGCTCCACCTTCATTCCATAATAAGCTGCACTGGGGAGACTGTGGGTCACCTTCATATTCTACATATATCCAAATTATACTGTAGCTTTACTTTCCTCCTGTGTGTCAGCGGGAGCATGCCTACTAATAACCCCATGCTTTAGATTATCCCTCCCTTCACATGGGTTCCAGGGCCCTGCTAATTTACATTCCTCTGCAGGAATAAGGGACCCACATGACCACCTGCCCAGTGTTTCCCATGGGATAAAGAACTCAACCATTTATGTTGGTAGTGTCTAATTAAAACAGAGGGCAACACTAGCTATACAGGAGGCATTCTGCATATTTGCTATGACCCATTGACTGTGAAGTAAGTTATTTAATTTTAATTCATATGACTGGGTTATTCTTGAGCCATCTTGGCCATTATGAATTATGCGAACTATAGTTTTACTGTATAACATTCAGGATAGAGTCAGAAGCATATTTGGTTTATACATTTTTAATCTGTAAATATTAAATTCAAAGTACAAATTTCAAGGTCTTATGGTTCTAGTAATGAAAAAGTTAACAAATATCTAGTTTTTACTTGCAAGATGATACTTGGATGACCTTGTGGTACATTCTATGTATCACCATTTATCACCATGCTAAGATAGGACATCTCAATTGCACTAATACAAGGAATCTATACAGACATGGGCAATATGTCCTTATTTAAAATGCACTCCCTCATCCACATTAATCTATTCAACAGAGAGATTTCCTTTCTTGATAAAAAAAGGAAAGGACAATAAGTCCTACCTTTAAATATTAAAATCTCCACATTCCTCATAAAGTAGAGAATAGTATGTCAAACTAAGACAGAACAGCACAGGTAATTAAGCCACCAATGTCAGTATGCCTCATTGGCGATACCTGGATAATACTTTTTGACATACCTCATATCCATACCTTAGGCTCCAGCTGCCCTGAGCCTCACCCTGCAGGATGCAGCCAGGACTACTCGCTGACATCAGTTGGTGGTCCCGCTGATGTTAAGAGCGACCCCTCTGACGTTGGTAGACGTTCCCATTGACATTGCGGGAAACACCCCCATTTAAGGGGGAAATGGGCAGGGAGTGGGCATGTGACCTGGAGAATTTAGGTGTCAACCTGGAGAGCTGGCAAAGTTGCTCTTCTCCCGGAGTCTTTGGGTGAAACCTGGCGAGTTCCCAGGTATTCTTATACCTTATATGTTATTCATACCTATCTCTCCTAAGAGCTTAAAATGCTTGCTATGTATGAGTGTTTCATAGTACACTACAGCCTTAAAAATGTGTATATACACAGCAGAAAAAGTATTTAAAAAGTCAACTGTCTAAATTAAATATGTTATAATTTTCTAATTGTCTAGGTGTGCTAGTTAGCCTGCATGGTCAGTGATACCCAAAATTAGCTTCAGTTACAATGTATTTAAAATCGAATTCAGAAAAAACACAAGCGAAACAAGGAAATAATAGCCAAAGATGACAACACTTGCCTCAGATCATAAACATTTATGCACAGCTTCAATAAAGCCATTGCATATACAAAGTTCATGTTCATCCATTAAATCTAGATCAATTACCTTTCAGCCATAATTACCCTTCTACTCTTTAAAGTAAACATCAAAGTTTTATCAAAGAAGCTGCATCTATATTTCTCTGACATGTCTCTTTGAAATCCTTCTGATAAAGAGCTGTGTGACATTTTATAGGTTCCAAAAGAATATAATATTAACAAACAACACATATACTTCTGATAATTATCTCAAATTATCCTCCTCAATAGCCTACAGAATCTGAACATTAGTACAGCTAGAGAAGAAACTGATTACAAAGCAACTTTAAGTACCCGGGGAGATGGAGGGACTGGAAATTTTAGCCTGAAAATCTCCCTTCTGAATGTACTTGATATTTTACAGCACCTGTACAACATACAACCCCCTAATCTCCAAAGAAAATCTTTGATAAGAGCACAGAAGCACCCAGTAATTATGTAAATGTTCCATTTAGGTCATTTTACTTTAGGCACTCTGGACTACAGTATATGAGGCACAATAAATTCCACAGGGAACTGGCAGAAGCCCCAAGTCCTATAATCATTTAGTTGTCCTGTACTCACATTGCTAGATGAAGCTTCAGCCAAAAAGCTGCAATTTATTAAATATTGTGAATAGTTTGTTACTCTGTCCTATATCAAATGTATATATATATATATATATATATATATATATTTGTGGTGTCCACAGCATTTGTCTATTTTCATTGGCTATTTACCTGTTGGCAGATGAGAGAAAAATCTGTATTTATTGCAGTTAAAGTTATTCAAGCCTCAAGTTGTAGTGCTTGCAATGTAAGGTACATTTCTTTTACATATGTTAGTCTTCAATTTCAATGACTGCATTAAGTGCCCAGAAAATGGCAGCAAAAAACAAGGTCCAAATTAGCCTTCATAAATGGGAAAGGCTAAATGGACAAGATACTTCTCTTGCATCTTCTTGTTGTTATGTCGTCTGTCTTTGTCCCCTGCTCTTCGTGTCTTCTTTCTTCGTACGCTTCTTCTCTTGCATCTTCTTGGGTTTTTTTGTCTTCTTTCTTCGTGCGCTATACCTTGTCTCTTCTTTCTTCGCTGCTTCTTTGTGGACATGGCTACCCGGGGAACTTACCTAAAAAAGTGCAGAGCTTTCAGACACACCATCTCCCCCGGTTGGTAGATCTGTTATTCTAGTCTCCCAATGAACTCCTCCAATCAGGGGAGAGGGTATGCTTGGAAGCTCTGCCATTTATTGAAGAATAATGAAGAAATGAAGAAAGAAGAAACAACAGATGAAGAAAGCAGTCAATGGAGAAGGAAGGGAGATATTCAGAGAGAGTGTGGGAGAGAGTGAATGAGAGCGTGAGATAACATAGATGAGAGTGTGAGTGAGAGTAAAAACATCTTTGAAATTGAAACTAAAATTCAGACCTTTTTGCTTCTTCGTTGTCGGAGATTTGTACGAATTGCTGAAATTATCACATTTTTTTTAAATTAAAATTTGTATGATGCACAAGCACACAGAATTGTTGGCAAAATGTATTCTGGAATATATTTTCTTTGTTCAGTTGCATTACATTGGCTTCAAACAAATGATCTACAAAGCACTGATTCACTGCTGTGAGACCTTTGTAAACAAATAAAAAAAAACTAAAGAACAAATAAATACAACATGTGGTACTGAAGAGAAGGTGTTACGATCTTTATTTAGTTTACTTCTCTATTGTGCCTGAAAACTAAAATGGTGTTTTCATTTATCTTCCCAGCAGCTGAAGACATGAGCTGCTATAAATATCCTGCATGTTAGGCACAAGGGCAGAATTTAAAGAAACACCACCACCTACTCAGTTACTTCTATGAAGTCAGGAACAGATTTAAGTCTTTTTAGTTATTTTGTACCTCTAATATTGGGTCATTGACAGAGATCCCATACAGGGACCATGCAACATTTAAGTCTATGTCAAACAACTCAAAGTCATGCAAACTGTATATTCTAGGGTTACAAGTCCATGAAGGCAGCTGTCCTTCTCCTGCAAAATCATCCTCTCAGTGTGCTACTGCTTAATACCTATTTAAGGGAAGCCATTCATTTTATGAAGGACTGTGCCTAGTTAAGACAGACTCCATAGTATGCAGTACCTGGGTGATGGCAGCAGGGGGCACTTCCCTGGGTTAGATCTAAGGCACTGCTTACGTTAAGTATCTCAGTGAAGCAATGCACAGATTTTATTACACATTTTTAATCTGATCTGATCAATCTAAAACACTAAAATGTCTAACAAGTGCGTGCAGTAAGATCAAACTAATTGATAAATTCAGTTTGCCATTTATGTGAAGAAAGCCACCTTTGTTTAGTCTTATTATAACTAAAATGTTTTGAGAACATACGCAAATATTTTGAAATGATAAATTAATTGTACTGATTAGTGAGGATTATGTAGTGCAGATGTAGTGTAGTTTAATGTATTTTCATTGTTAGGCACTTGTCTTGATAGATGTTCTTTCTTTTTTTTCACCAATTAAGATTGATACATTTCTGGCATGTAACCCAGTCAGGTTCATATTGTTAATTGGTGGAAATAAACTTTAAAATGGAATACAATTCTTCCAAAACATTTAAAAGTGATACATCTCTAGAAAACAGCTCAATTTAATAACATTGATGCCATTCATTTCATTAAGCAGCGATTCTATCAAAAGCCTAGAAAAGTATTACATCTCTATGATACAAGATCATTGATAAACACAGTCAAGAGAGTCAGAAGCCTAAATGTCCTCCCTTAATGTATTACAACAGCTTGGGGAGTACTGGTTATGCCTTGAGTGTACAGCACAGGATAATCTTCAGGGACAGGCTGAACCAGGGGGGCAAAGGACTATTGGGGCCTGGGGCAATGCAAAAATCTTCAAACAGGGCTGGACAGACTTGGAATGATGCACTCATGGAGGAAGGACGTGGTGGGGTTATGTAACACAATATTAGGTGACCCCACAATAAAACTTGGCTGCTGGCACAGGGTGCAAATAGCTCTAAGCACACATGCCATGCAAGTTAAGAGCAGGGAGGTAACTAGAAAAATTGCCCCAGAGCCCCCCAATTTACCAGAGCAACATATCCTACAGTGCCACTTTTGCATCCAAACAGCTTAAGTGCCACCTTTGTCCCCAAGAAGCTTATCAGTGTCATTCCAAACACTCCAGCCATCTTTGCTGTCATTGCCTTCAAACGCCTTGCCTGTTCCATTATTGCCCCCAAACAGCGAGTTTGTGTCATCATTGCCCCAATCAGTTTGCCTTTGCCCTCTTTGCCCCTTGCAACATACACTTTGGCACCCGTACGTTTACATATACACGTACATATACACCTACACACACACTCTCTCCCACACCATTTATATGTCCTTAAGGACAATGGGCGGTCCCTAAACCCATTGAAAACAATGCATTTTGAGCCCGTACATGTACGGGCTTTGCCATTAAGGGGATATATTTATACAGTCATGCTCACACACAAACACTAGACATCCTTGCTAACACACAAACACTTACGCACTCTATCTCACAACAATTATACATACATGCTCACAAACACTTACACATACACACCTATGCCCACACATTTATAATAACACACTTCATGCTAGTACATGAAGTACACAAACGCTTCCACATACACTTATACATACACATTTATGCTCACATACACTAATACATGAAGATTCATGTTCAGACACAATTATACATAAATATTGATGCTCACCGCAATGAGACCCCACTGCATTCCTATTTCCCTGTGCCGTTCAAAATTGTCTTGAAAGTGTCCTTCCAGCGCAATTTTGAACCAACACCAGGAAACAGCGGTCGAATGTGTCGCCTGGGCATGGCAAGGTGCCGAGGAGCCACTCAGCTGTACCTGCTCCCTGGGCAGCAATGCCAGTCCTCTCCTGGTTATCTTCACAGGTACAATTTACTGACATAAGAGTCAGTGCCCCCAGACATAGGGCAGCCTTTACTGTATTTAATTTCATTTGAGATGTGGGACAGCTCCTACTCCACACATAGATTCCAATGAAAGTGTGGTTTTCAATCACAACATGCATTAAGACTTAATATTTATCAGTTCAAAGTTTAAACAGTGTCTACCGGAATACATGTTTATCTTCAGCCACTTAGGAGTATCTCTGAAACCAGCAATGACTCTCTGATACAGACATCTGCTCTACAAAGTAGAGTGCAGTGATTCAATAAGCACAGAATCCGGCCTGGGAGTTAAAAAGCCAGAATAATTTTGTATACTCGAGAAGACAAATGTGCCTTTTCCAAAGATTAAATATAAATGTTTAAAATGTTTTGAAGAGGACTGGAGGTAAAATCAATAATGGAACTCATTTATACATCTCTGAAGGTTGTAGGCTCCAACACAGTCTTTCATTTTAAAAGTGATATACTTCAAGAAGATTTACACCTTTAAAGCCAGTTGGGGCTCATTCAATGATAATTGTGTGGTCAGGGAACAAAGTATTTCTGCTCGATAAGCAGATTTAAACACCATACCACTTTAAAATATTAACATACTTGCAAGTTGAGCTAACCAGTAACTTCACTGGAAATATGACTTTATGGTCCATAATTCCAAGGCTCAAATTATGAATTTTAAATTCTAACATTCCACTTGTTTCATTGGAATATTTTTGCTGTGAGATACAGATATTGCCAAATGGAACAGTTTGCAATTTTAAACATGGCCACTGATATCTTAACTGGAAACTCCTTCTACATTTCTTTGAGGCGATCATGTGTTTTTAATATTTTTTTATATTAATAAATGTTAAAAATCCTGCAATTCTTACTCTACCTGCTGGAGGAGTCAGCAATTACGGAAGACTGCCACTTATGTGTGACTGGAAGCACAGCAGGATTCCGCTGGAACTCTCTGGTAGATTGCGGACCAGATGTGGTTTGCTTTGAGCGGCTGTCCCTTCCCCATAGAGCAGGGGTGTCCAAGTTTTTTCTGCAGTGGGCCACTTCATTAGAAATGTATACGTGCGAGGGCCGCACTCATTTTTCACTGTGAGAAATTATGGCCTTTAATAAAATATGCTGATTAAAATAATGATGCCCACGGGGGGGCCAGCATGGGCTATAGTGGGCCCTGATCTTTTGTTTGTTGGTTTGTGTTGTTTGTCACAGTCTGTGGGGCGGCAGCTTGCCAGGTATCCAGGTGGTTAATGTGGTGGTGAGTGAATGGTTGGTAACATCTGGTGGGAGGTTCTTGGCTGTCAGTGCTGGGAACCTCCGGTATGGGTAGGGGCATCTTGGTATGTCCCTTCCTTAAGTGGTATTTGGTTATGGTACCTGGATTACGTGGCAAGCTTGAGTGTTTATTGTATATATTTACATGTTGGTGTTTGAGTCATTGTCCTTGTTAACGCACCTATGTTTATTGTTTCGGGTTTTGGAGTGACAATGACTCTAATAAATAAAATTGGCTGTGGCCTTTTCTTATTCATATTCTATGGTGTGGTGTCATTATTGGGGTTTTTCAATGGGGAGTAAGCCTAGCCCGGAAGATCGAAGCTACAACAGTCAAGCAAATGACACAAAACCTTTACTTTTCCACTCACTGATTTCTGGGCCTAGAAAGTTTTGTGACTACAAATTCAGGATTCTGGATGAGTAAAAATGAAATAGTTCTATTTATCCTAGGGATACATAAACCGAAATGAAAAATTCTGGACGCAAACAGGGCCGAAACGTCCCTCAGCTTTAACGTTCTCACCTCCTTTAAAAATAATAAAAAAATCCAACTTTTAATAAAGTAAGTTACACACCAAAATCGTACAAAAATTTAATAACAAATTGTTAATATATATATATATATATATATATTATATTTGTTAACAGCCATCTCAGGCATACCCAGATTCCAGCATGTACTGGTTGGCTGGGCATGATAGGAGTGTGATTGCTGTAAACAATCATATATAAACACACTCCTATCATGCCAAGTCAGCCAGTATATGCTGGTACTGGGTGGCTGTCCCATACTGCTGGAAGCATCAATACACAAGGGGGGCAGCTAGCCAGGTTTCAGCATGTACTGGCTAACTTGGCATGATAGGAGTGTGATTGCTAACAGCAATCACAGTCCCATCATGCCTACGTTCTAGCACTTACACATCCATGCTATCACACACTCTCATTCATTCACAGATTCATTCCCTCAATCACGCATACTCATTCAAACACCCTCCCCCACCCCCTTACCTGCACTGCAGCTCTCTCGATGTCGCTCACAGACTTCAGCAGGGGGTGCAGCCTCCCTCCGCGTTCTCTTGTACTGCACAGAGGAAGCAGAGCAGAGTCATGTGATGTCACGTGAACTCTGCTGAGTTCCACTTCCTCTGTGCAGTACAAAAGATCCCACAGGTAAGTAGCAGGACTCTTATGATCCCGGTTGCCCTGGCTGCCGATCTCACGCGGGCCGCACCTCGAGGTGCCGCGGGCCGCATTTGGCCCGAAAAACGCATGTTGGACACCCCTGCAATAACTCAGTCAGAAGTATGTTATAGAAACCAAGCCTTGACATGCTAATGGCAATAGCTCTGTCTACTGCCATTCAAAAGATTGTTTATGTGTGATGGGTCTGAGTCTGCAGGGTCACTGAATAGGAGAAATGAAAGCAAAGTAGTGCAAAATACGTACAGTCAGTATAACATGTAGGGAAGGTTTGTTTAAGCTGGTGACTCTACTACTCACTTTGTAAACATACTCGAAAATATATGGCTTATTTACCCTTTGTCTGGTATAAAACCAGGCCTGGACTGGCCATTTGGTAAACCTGGCAAATGCTCTGTTGGCCACTGACGGACATTGCACTATACACACCTGCTGGATATGCCCAGCAGCAAACGGCATGAGCATAAAAATGTACCGTGTGGTATTTAGCTGTTGGCCCCACTTACATTACAGGCGTCCACTGGCCTCAAAGTGCCAGGGACGCCACATCTTTCCCAATCTGGCTCACACATTAGTCTAATATAAATATATTTCTGCTGGTTAATCAAGAAAGATTTTTCCATCCAATGTGCAAGAAGACATCCAGAAAGAAGATGTCTCTTCCTTTTCTTGCAACCAGGTATAGAAAGGTTTCACAATAATCCAACTCAATAACAATATTCATAAAAAGATGTAGTATTGATATATATCCCGTTTTACAGCTCCTGTAATATCTACAGTTAGTCATTAATCACCACAATGAAGGAGAAGCTGACTTTAGAGGGTTACATCAAGAGTGAGATTTATCTCTTATCAGAAACTCCATCTAAGAGGATCTATTGTATTGGCCCAATAAAAGACTTTATACACTGAAAGCCACAATTGAATGGAAAAACGAACATAAAATACATACAGGACTGTAAGCACTCATGCCACCCAATACCCGAGTACAATTTCCTCCAGATAAAAGACTAAATCAGTTAATTATCCTGAGAAGGCTATTCTCATTTTGTGTTACACAAAGCATTGTTTTATCCCATATATCAATTCCTCATACCAGCTATTACAGTTACTATTTAGGTAGCGTCAGTCTTAAAACACCAAATTAATGATTCAGATTTCAGAGAACATACAGAGTTATCTGCCTCATAATTGTGGATATGGGTAAACAAATCAAAATAAGGATATTAAAATGACAATAAAATAGAAGTCAAAACACTATTATAAGTGGCGCTCAAGATGGAAAAGCAATTACTATATAAATAGAAAGAAGTTACATCTCCACTTATGGTTTCTTAAAATGTAATTAGATATATCCAATATTGAAAAATCACATAGTTTTCTCCTTGCTGATAACACTGTGACAACATGATATTAGGTGAGATATGCATCAAGGCACTCGGAAAGTTCAAAGTGCATTACCAGACAGATTTAGTTTGTGTGATTTAAATTCAGATAGTTCTAGGCCAAGTACAGTAAATCTTGACTCTGCTATCAGATTGCAAATCACAACATCTTGTGTCCACGGGTGGAATTCTATGTTTCTATTCTATTCCACGGGTGGAATTCTATGTTTCCCAGAAATAGTTATCCACTAACATTTCAATGCTAACTACAGTATTTGTGTAACAGAGGTAACAAGTGCTATATTTATGGGGACACTACCTTAGGCTAAACCCAGGGTAGGGGCATCAACCACCCCTCAGAACTCACCTTGAGAATTGTTGACATCATATCCTGGCGTTCTGTGTAAGCTAGGCACAGACCTTTGTAGGAATTCTCACTTCCATCCACTAGTCCTCCCCGCAAAGAGTCTCATAAACAGTGATGTATTATTGCTGGGCACTGTCCAAGGCTCATCCTCCCCTGTAACTTATTTCTGCTGCCACTGTTCCTTCTGCTGACCTGTCTCTGCTACAGAGATTATGTTGGCTTGGCACAGACCTCCATAGTCTAACTGGGCCAGGTACAAGGGGGACTACCAATCTCTCTAATGGACCAATTGAACAGCAGTGCAATATGGAGCCTGATCACCCAACAGAGCAATTCACACCCATTCATGCAGAACAATAGTTTGTTTTCTGTTGGTAAAGGATATAGCTTTAATGGGTGAATGCGGCCTTTTTTTTTTAAACTAACTGCCTCCCTATCATAGTCCCGATAGGGACTTTGGGGACACAGGACATTAAAAGGCTTAAGGTAAAACCCGCTAGTGGGGTATACTGCCAGATATAGTGCCATGTCTCTGCGGCACTGCTTATTGCAGTCATTAGTCTTGCTTGTCAATGGAGGATGGAGCCTGCATCAATCAAAGACGATTATAAATACAGTGGTTTTCTAACACAATACTTTATTACTTTCAATAACTATACTGTGCATTCAAATATGCTGTAACAGCATTTCCGTGTATGAATAAATGTATTGTTGACGTCATCATAACCTTTTCATAAAGTAATACTTGTGCTTGCGCCATAGTTTCCACTTGTGCAAACATTCTGTGATATATTACAGACCATTAATATCAAATCCTAAGGCAGAAAACAAACTTAATGGAAAAATGTGATCTGCCAGAAGTCCTGGTTTAATGAAGCCAAGAATTATAATATTACTTTATACTGTTGTGGGTGTACAATTTCCTTAGGAAAACTTCAGTCAATTCAATGTGTACTTACCATACATCTTTAATATTATCCTACTGCATTATTCATAATGGAGTTGGTTAGAAACACCCACAGCTATTAGAATTTCATTAATGATGTTTTAATATGCATGCCATACCGATTCCTATGTACTATGGGTTTGCTAAAGAGACAATGAAGGTATATATGAATATAAGTGTGACAGAGATAGTCCAGTGAGCAGCTTACAAACCAAAAGGAGGAGAGCCAAATTATATGTACACATAATAATAAATAACATATAAGCTTGTTGTTACTCCACCTTCCTGGCTCATACAAACACACTCATTCTAACACCATACACTGAAACTTAATGTACACTAACACACTCCAGTCAGTCTAATACGGTGTACTGAGACCCCCAACACACATATTCAACACCATATATTGGCACTCCCTTTACATACACTGACATACACAGACTAACACTGTACACTGACACATACACAGTTTAACACGGTCACCCCCACACATACGTATTCTAACCCTGTATACTAACACACATACACACGTATTTGAACCCTGTATGCTGACACCAACATACACACTCATTTTAACCAGAGATAGGCATTGGACGCGCGTTCATGGCAGATGTTTTCACAGTTGCTGGACTCAGCGGACACGATCATTTTTTTAACAATACCAAATGGTGCCCCTGGGTTAAACATGTGTTAGACTGAATAAGTCTATTCCCCTTACGCCCAAAAATAGTAATAGTGATGGATATACTGTCAAAATATACACATATACACTGCCTGCCCATACACACACGCAAACTGGCTTACACTTGCCCTTGTAGCCACATGCTTACAAACACTTTCAAAACACATGCTCTCTCCCCTTTCTCATCATCTCTCCCCTTTTTCCGTATCTCTCTTTATTTCTCCTTATATCTCCTTCTCTTTACCTCTACACATATCTCCTACTTCTCATTATCTGCCCCCTTTCTCCCAGTCTTTTCTCCTTCTCTTTTTTAGGGTAAATCAGGTTTTCTTTATTTTTTCAATAAATTTCACAGAAAGGGATACAGAAGGAAAAATAAGGGAGGGGGCAACATGGTAACAACAACACAAGGCGCCGGTCAAAGAAGGGGCACCAGACATTATTTCGGTAACAAAATGAGAAATCACACGGCAATAGTGCAGATGCGCATAAACATCCACAGACGAGCTACAGAAAGAGACACGGCAAAATATAAAGCACCCTCAAATAAAGTGGCTGCAAACCCAGGCGTATAGAGGGGGAAAATCAACACGCCCAAAATGACGTGGGGAGCTGTAATAGCAGCCTGGGAAACCAACAAGGAGACACCAGGCAGCAGCGCAGCAGGAAAACGCGCGCCCTCACGACAGAGGTAGTGGCGAGCATGGAAAGTCATAGGCGGGCTGCATAGCAGGACACGCGGTAATACACATCCACCACCGAGAAATGCAGTACAAGCCCAATATGAGGGAGGAGGGGAGGTAGACAGGAGGGAAAAAGACATGAGAGAACAGACAACGGAGAAACAAGAGGGGAGTGAGAGAAGGAAGGGGAGGGGAAGAGGGAAGAAGGAGAGACGGAGGAGGACATCATAGAGTAAAAAAAAGAAAATGAAGGAAAAAAGGGGGGAAGAAAAACCCGGCGGCCACCCGCCCATGCCAGGGAGGAGACGGAGAACCACCCAGGTAGCTAGTCCAATAGAGGACGACCATCAGGCCCCGAAACAAATTCCAGCCAGTGGAACCAAGTGGACCGATACCGCTCGAGGGACTCATCTGACAGGAGGCGCAATTCGTCAAAAACGCGGATCCGCTCCACCCGGAGAACCCACTCTTTAACGGTGGGAGGGGCAGGGTTGCCCCAGTGCAGGGGGATTAGCGCCTTGGCCGCCGACAAAAGGTGACGAATCACTGACCTCTTGAACCAGCGCACAGGATAAGGCATATGATGGAGAAGAAAGAACTCCGGCGTAAAGGGAATGGACCGATCCGTGAGGCACTGCATGTGCTGATGGATCGAGGTCCAAAAAGGAGCGAGCCGTGGGCAGTGCCACCAAAGGTGAAGAAGAGAGCCAGGGGTGGCGTTGCAGCGCCAGCATCTGTTGGGTACATCTGGGCAGTAAGCAGAAGTCAAGGCTGGGGGCTCCTTCTCTTTTTTATGTTCATTTGATTTTCCTGGTACGAGAGCGAGGTCTGTTCCTGCAGACCTCTCTTTCATTGCTCTCTCGTGGGTGCTGAGCACCGGGATATGACATCATATCCCAATGTTCGGCACCCTCAGACTAATGAAAGTATATGTAAAAAGAGACATCATAGCACTTTCATAAAGAATTAGAACTGACAACAATGGACGCCTGGAGGAGTCTGCAGATAAAGCCCGTTATTATTGGGACAAAAGGAGATAAAACCAGGTTTTTGTCAATGCTAAACCTCCATTACTGTATACAGCACTACATTTTATTCCCAAATTGAAAAGGTTTTTTATTGTGGGTTTGAATTTGTGAAATGTATTTCATACATAAAATTATATATTCTTTGGCACTTGTTTACCCCTTCTTGCAGGAAAAATTGTCATGGTTGTCAATTGTCACAATTCTCCTGAAATAAAGTTTTCACAATGCATTATGCACTATGCTCAGGTTTAATCCTGAGCAGAATCTCCTACAAGAAGGTCCAGGATGGTGCTGCATACTTTTAGTATTTGTGATGTTGGGACCTGTGTAGGGAACTGTGTAGGTGGGTTCAGCTGCTCATATTCGATGAACTGACTAATAAGTGACTGGTGAAATGACCTGTTGCTGCAAATGTTTTCCCACTCTAAGGAATGTATCATGATCATGACATTTTTAATTGTCATTAGTTTAGTTCACTTTCTCTTTCCAAGTCATAAAAACATAGAAAGTGACGGCAGATAAGAACCATTTGGCCCATCCAATCTGCCCAAACTCTGAGTACTTTCCTTAGTACCTGGCCTTATTCTATATCTTGCTTGGCCTTATGGCTATCCCATGCTTACTTAAATATTTTCACAGTATTAACATCTACCACTTCTGCTGGAAGGCTATTCCATGAGTCCACTACCCTGTCCATAAAGTAATACTACCTGATGTTACCTTTAAACCTTTGCCCCTCTAGCTTATGACTGTGTCCTCTTTTGAATAAACTATCTTCCTTTATCTTGTTGATTCCCTTTAAGTATTTAAATGTTTCTATAATATCCCCCCTGTCACGTCTTTCTTCCAGGCTATATAGGTTAAGATCCTTTAACCTGTCCTGGTAAATTATATCTTGTATTTCATGAACCATTTTAGTAGCCCTTTTCTGAACTTTCTCCAATGTATCTGTATCCTTCTGGAGATCTGGTCTCCAGTACTGTACAAAATACTCCAAGTGAGGTCTCACCAGTGATCTGTCCAACGGCATGAGCTCTTCCCTCTTTCTACTGCTAATACCTCTCGCTATACAACCAAGCATTCTGCTAGCATTTCCTGCTCCAGTTTTCCTGTTTGCCTACATCATTTGCCATTTGGCTTCTCCCTCCAGGAACATTAAACGTCTCCTTCAAGACCCTCTGCAATATCACTAATAAAAATTAAAGAGAATGGGTCCAAGTACAGATCCCTGAGATATCCCACTGGTAACAAGACCTTGTTCTGAATATACGCCATTGACTACAACCGTCTGTTTTCTGTCACTCAGCCACTCCCTAATCCATTCAACAACAGTGTCAAAGGCCTTACTGAAATCCAGATACGCAATGTCTACTGCACCACCTTAATCATTTACTTTAGTCACCCAATCAAGAAAATCAATAAAATTTATTTGGCATGGCTTCCTGAGGTAAACCCATGTTGTTTTTGATCTTCAAACCCATGTGACTTCAGATGTTTAACAATCCTGTCCTTTAACATGGTTTCCATTCATTTCCCCACTACAGATGTAAGACTGACTGGCCTGTAGTTGCCCGACTCCTCCCTACTGCCCGTTTTTGTGAATGGGCACAACATTCGCTAACTTCCAATCCCCAGGGACGACTCCGGTTACCAATGATTCGTTAACTAAATCAGATAACGGTTTTGCTACTACACTACCAAGCTCTTTTAATAACTTGGGGTGTATCCCATCAGGCCCCATCGACTTATTTGTCTTTACCTTAGACAACTGAAGTAGAACATCTTGCAAATGACTCAGTCTTTTTTCCTAACTGAGGTCCCTTTCCCTCATTGTTTTTCATTTATAAAAACTGAACCGAAATATTCATTGAGGCAGTCAACTAGGCCTTTATCCTCTTCTACATACATTCCTTCTTTTGTTTTTTAATCTAAATAATCCTTGTTTAAATCACTTTGCAAAGCTTGTGGGTGAAGCTCATGTACGCTGCCACTGTACCATTTATTATTTTTTTACATATAGGGAGTAATTTAATTCCTAGGCGTTGAAATGACAAAAATCATGCTGCCTAATGACCAGCTTCATGTTTCATACCACAGATTATAGGTTTCTTACACATAATAGAATTACTTGCTGAACTTTAGTTAGTTTGGAAAACCATGTATCAAAAGATTAAGGTTGATCTTTTTAGGCATCACAAGTTCCAATCTTTTTTAACCTTTCAGTTATTGAATCATAGCAGAAATATTCAAAAGCCAGCTTTAAAAGGAGCTGGTAGATTTACTCTACCAACTGGCAAGAAAAGCAAGTTTCACAGAATATTTAGTGATCATTTAGTACAGGTGCTTAGAATTAATTATGGCTGATCCCCAAGAGATTAGGTGTGTTACCCGTGGATTGCACGTGGAGGGGTTGCTGCAGTTCCATGCAGTTTAAGGCTAGGTTTTCACGCCCATAGAAACGTCAATTCAGCCACACGGCTTTGGCTTTTTTCAGTACTCTTTGGAGTTTTTCTGCTTTTTTGGGCTCTGTGGCAGTTTTTCAAAATCGCAGCATGTTGACACTCTGGCGTTATTTGCAAGGAAATCTTGGCGTTTTTTTCTCCAATAGAAGTCTATGGGAGAGAAAAAACGCCATGAAAAAGGCATGTGGGTTTTGCCTTGGTTTTTTTTATGGCATTTTTTCCCACAGTTACAACGCAGAGGATGGACCCAGTATCTGTGTATCCTACAAGAAATAGGCTGGAAACAAACAGTTTCACACAAAACAAAGTTCATATTGAATTTTACACCATTTGGAACAAACATGCCATTACAAACAAACATACCCAACGCATCAACTGGATCCTGCGTGCCAAAAGCAACAGCAAACAATTTGCACCATCATTTTGGGCCAATCTTCCGAGAGGAGCAGACATTCGGAATAAAGCATGCCTTACAAACCACAGAAAAGAGACAAAAGGATCTGCCGGGGCGTGTTTAAGTAGAACTCCACCATGAAAATGACATCAGGAGGGGCAGATACTTGCCATTTATCCTAATCCCTTTTAGCTGGGTGAAGATTCCAACGTGTAAAGGCTGGAAAAACTGCCTAAGGTCATAAAAGCAATTTCCACAGAAAGGCTAAAAACGCCAGAAAAAACGCCAAAACGCAGGAGAATGCAGTGGCAGTTTTCTTGGCAGGACAAAAACCCAAGTGGAAACCTAGCCTAACTCCAGTATAACTCTTATCTGTCCACTGGGTATGAAGGTATTGTTGTGTTCTACAGTCCTAAAAGTCATAATAATGTGCACTTAAACACCAGTTCAACTTTTATAAATTAAATTGCGGAAATAAAATGTTTTTCTGCTAGGAAGTTAACTCAATTACACAAAAACCTAGCAATAAGTCATAAAGTCATAAAAATCTCAATAAAACCCTGACTCACGCTTATGCCTGTAATCACAACCACAACAAACGTGTCCCTCTGGGTATTTCAGACATGGCTTCATGGATGCTTATGCTTATACTAAAATATTGGAGACCTTAAAAAACTTAATCAATTGGAAATATAGAGTTAAGTCCTTAGTTCTTAACATATAACACCATGTTTTCCAATGGTACTCCAGCTTCCTAGCTATCATTACTACATTATTTAAAAGTTCTAAATTTGTTCATTTATCATTACCTTGAAGCTAAATCACTGTCACTTCCATCGGCAACAAATGTGTGATGGATCATATAAATTGTAACTAAATTCCTTGTTACAGTATGATTTTCAAGTCAAACTAATACCACCATCTGTAAAACATCTGGTAAAGCTAGGTTCCTGTCCAAGGTCACAGGCATCCACATGCTTCACGTTTTGGTTCCTTATGCTTAATTTAATATCTCAGAGTGAAGTCTTGCTTCCCAGGTAGCTAGGTTAGTCTTCTTTCTCCAGGTGCCCCACCCCACAACAAATCCACTCCAGACAGCCTTCCTTGATTAAATGATCATTTATGGACTTTGCACCCTCTATTGAAGCACAACTTCATGAGGAAGCCGTGATTTAGGTGATAGCTCTGTGATGCAAAAGCACACACCTTGAATGAATCTGAAGATCAGCAGGCCATTCTGAAGATATCATTCAGCCACCACTGAGAATGCGGAACTGGTGGCAGTTTAGTGAGAAGTGCATAAAAATCTGGACTGCCTTGCATGAAAAGAGACAGTCCTGTGGTATGAGGTTAGCCCCACTGAGCTGCTTCACTGTACCTGGGAATATGGCTCGATGAAAAAAGTGGCCCTTTGTCTTTAAGAAAACTCTGTTACCAGGAGTGAATACATGCGGCACAGAACATCTAGATTTTTTAGAAATGCTTGGAAATGGAGGTTGCCAAAATAATCATAGGTTCTGCATGGTTTTATTTTGTCCTATCACAGCTCATTAGCACAGATGCTTGGACTGTACAGCAGGATAAAACTGAAGTTCAGAACACAGCCATGACTGAGAACATGATAATACTTATAATATGTGTTTGAACATTTTTACTAGATGAAAAAGAGCCAAGAGACAGAAGAAGCAGATTGTGTTGTGGGGCAGAAACTTAGCATGCATAACTGATAACTGCAGAAGCCAAGCACATATTACCAGCAAAATGAAAGGCTAGATGGAGATTAAAGGGGCGGTATGAATTTGTTGTTTAATGCCTATTATTGCTTCTGTGCATATTTTAGATTGCTTTCCTCTGTTTTGTTATTGCTGGACTTATTCTGTTTCCATTGTGAGTTAACTTTGATCAGCTTACACTGAAAGGAGCAAAAGCGTAGCAGCAACCATAATTATAATGCACATCCTGAGAATAAGAAGTTAAGATGTTTCCTCCCATACTATACACATAACATTACATAACTATTGCTTATTTGAATCTGTAAACACTACTGCACTGGCTTATTTTACTGAACTATAACATTGGTGTCACAAAGCCGCTGTCATTTATCTTTTATAATAATAATAATAAGTTGAATTTTCTCTGAGGAAAAAACGCTAAATGGATAAGGGGTGAGATCTCTCACGGGTCTTTGAAAATTTATATAACTGCACCAATAAAAATACATGTATGACTATAACAGAGACGATAAGTAATGAGATTTATGGTTTAAACAGAGTGACGCTCTAATTGCCATAGATACAGCAAAAAATAGCAATTCCTCCAAACATACATCAAATGTATAGTTGTGGTTGGAGAGGAGGAGATCTGCAGGTAGCTCTGGGCATCCAATAACTCTGGACTCTTATTACTGGTGGATTAGTGCAAGGTTATTTATGACCCACTACTGGCGCATGAGTTCCCAGCAGGGTTTTAGACATTTAAATAACTGCTTCAGGACAGAAAGACTTCCAAATTCTGGTCAAAGACACTGGTGTCCGTTTACCATTAGCGTACCTAGCGGGGGCGGGGGGTGATCCGGGCTCATGGGGGGTGCCACGGGCTAGGGTGACCACATGTCCCGGATCCCCGGCAGGCTCGTCACTTTTTTTTTTTTTACGCGGAGGAGAGAGAAGGGTGCCTAACAACTGCATGTGATGCTGAGCACCGGAATATGATGTCATATTTCGGCGCTCAGCAGTGAAGCAGCGCAGCGGCAGAGCAGGAAGCAGCGGCAGAGCAGGAAGAAAGAGGCGGTGGGAACCACAGAACCTCTGAATGGAAAGTACAAAACCTTTAACTACAAAGGGGCAGAGGGTAGATAGTGAGAAGGGAGGGAGATGGGGGTAGATAGAGGTGGATAGATAGTGTGAATGGAGGAAGGGGAAGATAGAGGAGAGGGAGAGGGGGTAGATAGTGAGAAAGGGAGGGAGAGGGGTGTAGATAGTGAGAAGGGAGGGAGAGGGGATAGATAGTGAGAAGGGAGATAGGGAGGGGGTAGATAGTTAGAGGTGGGTAGATATTGTGGAGGGAGGGGGTAGATAGTTAGAGGAGAGGGAGAACGGGTAGATAGTGAGAAGGGAGGGAGAGGGGGTAAATAGTGAGAAGGGGTAGAAAAGGGAGGGGGTAGATAGTGAGAAGGGAGAGGGTAGATAGTGAGAGGGGAGGGAGAGGGGGTAGATAGTGAGAAGGGAGAGGGGGTAAATAGTGAGAAGGGGTAGAAAAGGGGGAAGGTAGATAGTGAGAATAAGGGAGAAAATGAATGAGTGTATGGATGAATTGTCTGAATGAGGGAGATAATGAGTTTGCGAGAATGCATTAATGAATGTGTAAATTTGTGTGAATGAGTGAGAGAATAAATGATTGTGTGAATTAATTATGTGAATGAAAGTGTGAATTAGTGAGTGACTGTTAAAGTGTTTGTGTGTATGATAGATGTATAATTGATTTTTGGAAAGGCAAAGATGGCACAAGCAGGATGTTTGAGCCTTGGGGACCAAGATGACACAGGCATGGTGTTTACGGGACAAAGATGGCACAGGCCAGGCTGTTTGGGGACAAAGTTGACTCATGCTGGGCAGTTTGGGGACAAAGATGGTAAATCATATGTGTGTAATCTGGGTGCTGGTCAGGTTCTATGTTTGCAGTGTGGACGCCAGGGCTGGCTTTGGGTTGTGCAACCTATCATCTATGCCTGTAGTTTTATCGCTTGCTATGTTTCCATACATTATTATTGTATACCTGCAAATATGGGATTTGTATGTCTGATTCTATGCCTCCAGGGCTGAGTTCACATGTGAACAATAATAATAACAACATTAATATATATATAATTGCTAACAGCAAGCACACTCCTATCATGCAAAGTCAGCTAGTACATGCTGGAATCTGGGTATGCCTGGGCATGATAGGAGTGTGATTGCTGTTAACAATATATATATATATATATATATATATATATAATCCAAAATACACAATTGCACACCAACCTTAAATACTCTGCCCGGTGCCTGGTAACTGTAGCAGTGATGCATATACGTTCCAAGAATAGTTGCCGGCACTCATGGGACTTGATTTCAATAAATCTCAAGAAGCTCTGTCAAGAAGTCAACGTTTCAGTCTTTTATTTTCAGACTTTCATCAGGATGTGCCTCAGTATATAGTGGTAGGTGTTATGCTGTACCACCGTCAATGTAAAAAGAGGGTCTTAAAAATAACCCTTGTAAGGATTTTGCGCAGAATAATTTATAGATTGCTTTAACTGATCTATTTGCAATTCTATCTTGTCTATAATAGTCCCACCCCCCTTCAGTGCTAACATGAGTTTAGACAGGTCATGGAATCACTAAAAAAATTTCATTATTCTGCCAATGAACGCCCTCATTGAATCGAGTGCTCATCGAGCTGAGCCCATCACCCTTAGTACTGCTGGAACGCCTGATTGACATGTGACACAAAAGCAGACATTAATTTGCTGATGCAAAAACTGGAGAAAGAAAATCTCATGAACTGTTTGTGTCATTTAAAGTTGTGTGAAATAGAAAGTGCACTCTCTTTGAATTATATGGTTTTACATATCAGGGCATAATAACAATCATCTGTTCCTTAGCCAGTCTAAAAATTAGGTAAATACCTCAGATGAACAACACATGACATATATACACTGGGTCATGGTTTATTCAACAAAAATAAAGCCAAAATGGAGAAGCCATGTGTGGAAAAACTAATTACACCTTATGATTCAATAGCTTGCAGCAGTGATATCTTTCAGTATTCATTTTTCACGTCTTTCACATCATTGTGGGGGAATTTTGTCCCACTCTTCTTTACATTGTTGCTTCAGTTCATTGATGTTTGCGGGCATTTATTTATGCACAGGTTTCTTAAGGTCCCACCAAAGGATTTTGATTGGGTTAAGGTCTGGACTTTGACTGTGCCATTTCAACAGGCCCATTTACACTGTGAAGGCTGTACAGCCTCCATAGGCTGCATCAGAAGGTGATTTAATGACAACATTAAATAATGCTATATCCAGCTATATAATAAAGCTATATTCCATGGGAATACGAGGAGCTTATATATTTATATATTATGACCCAAGAATACCCCCCGGCGTCAATTTTGGCTTTGACACATAATTTCCGGGGGGAGGGGTATATACTTTACACAATGAGGCAGTAAAAGCAACCCCTTGAAAAAGGAGAACCGAAACGGCGTAGGGGAAGTGGAGGTATAACATGGGTAAGCATTGTTGATAATTTGAGGACCTTTTTCTTGATCATGATTTATGTTTATATTGAAAATGTAATCTGTCCAATAAATCTATATATGTGTTATATGTGCACTCCATGGTGAGTTACAATATAAATAGCTCTGCAATAATTAAGCACTTTATAATTGATTCTCTATTTATAGGCACTTAAGGCACTTTATATGTATGCTGCCATAGTTCCTCCATGTGCTCAGATTAATCCTATGAAAACCTCTGTTGTCTATACTATGAGATATATTATGTTTTTATACTTGATTGATTTTCTGTACAATAAATTTATTTATTTTTATATAAAACACAAGGGCTTGTGTATAACTCTATTTGATATAATGTGTATAAGCTATATCTAGCTGCAGCACAGAGGGTAAATACATCTCAGCCTTAAACAGCTTTACAAGTGCATACATGTTGGCCAAGTAGCAGAAGGTTTTTGGAAAACCACGTTATAACATGACATATATGACATTTATACACAAGCACACATAGCTTTTACTTCTACTTTATATTTCATATCTGCTAAAACATCTAATAAACCATTTCAAATGAGAAGAAACATTGCAAAGTCCTTTTACGTATAAACAAACTGGTGGCCCAATTGTGTTTGTATAAAGACCATTAAACTGCTTAGAGTCTACAAATGTATTCTCACAACCTCCCCAAGGTGCTGTAGGCAGTCGTTTTATAAATTAAAAATGCGAGAACTTTCATTCAAAATGGACTAAGATCCCTTTACATGGTTGTTTTTTCAGAAGCTAAAATTGTATCAATTGGTTTCAAAACATGTTTCATGTAATTTAACATAAATGATTATGAAAAAAACCCAAAATGACATCATATGAATAATAACATGAGAAAGATAATCTGTACTTTAATGTAGGGTGTTTAAAAATCTACAAAAAATTAGAATGTAAAGTTATTTTTGTTTCACTGATTTTTGTAAGTAAATTGGTTAACAGTTTGATGCAATTCACAGCTGTACAGCCACAAGACAATCATTACCATTCAGCCTGTCAACGGCATGGATACAGCTCAACATTTCTGGCAATCATACTAATGTACACAGCACTTCTGGGTATTTACATCAACAATGCAATTATTTTTACTTTTTGTTCTGGGTAAAACAAAAAATGTGTTACAAATATGTGTTACAAACATACCTTCTTGTTAACAGCGGCATTATCTACTGTATTAATTGCTGTTTTCTATTTTCCCTATTTATTACAATCTGAATGCCTTAAGATCTCCATAGCAACAATATGGGCCCTGAAAATGTGAGGGCAATGTGTGCCAATGTACACCTACAAAAAATTCTGTAAAATCGTCGAGGCTGATAATTGTCAGCTGTGGTCTGGTACTATTTAAAAATGTGTGTTAGAGCTCCCTGAAAAATGCATTTGAAGATTATGCCACATGTGCCTCTGGTTTGACAATGGCCAGCAGAACAGATAACACTAAGAATTGTATTAAAGGGATAATATCACATACACAAATACACATTCATGCTCACACACATTTATACACGCATGCACACACACTTATACATACATACTCAGTTCACACA
Organism: Spea multiplicata; assembly: GCA_009364415.1. Lineage (NCBI taxonomy): Eukaryota > Metazoa > Chordata > Amphibia > Anura > Pelobatidae > Spea > Spea multiplicata. Next base: position 30,970,478 of record VKOC01000002.1, on the reverse strand, counting down.
TACACATTAATGCTCACACACAATTACACATACACACCCATGCTCACACATAAACACTTACACATGCATGATCGCACATTCAATTATTTGCTCACACTTACACATACATATCCATATTCACACACACTTGCACATACACATCCATGTTAACAGACACTTACAAATACACATCCATGCTCGCACACACATTCATTTTCATACACACTTACACATACATATCTATGCTCACACTATACAAACAATTACACATCCATGCTCACACACACAGTTTACTTTAATAACATTGAACATTTACAGTTCTATAACCCTAATTTCTTTAAAAAGTCATTAGTCAAAAAGGGTTTACATCAAAAGTGTAAAACAGTTTGGATTAAATCAAGTTGTTCTCCAAGATGGATCGCCCCCCCAGTTATGCCACTGGCTCCAGGGTACTGCCCTTCTTACTAGTCCATACCTCTCAACTGTCCATTGAAGCAAATATCCGTTCAGTGCGCAGTGTTGATGAGAGGGGATGACTGCCGCATGTCGCAGGACCTAATTGGCTCGCCACTAGGTGTTGGAGCTACAGGCCCGTGGAGGATGCAGTAAGTGTGTGTGTGTATACTTAAATGTATACATGTGTATATATCTGTGTGTTTATGTACGTGTGTTTATGTATGTGGATATGTGTGTATGTACCATATTTGCTCGAATATAACACAAGGTTTTTTCAGAGCAAATACCTCAAATAGAGGACTAGTATAAGGAATTGGGTTTCTGGAACACAGGGCCAGGCAAAAGGTACTAGAACATTTCCATGTTTTTTAAATAAAAGGAACAGGCAAAAGCATAGCCCAAAACAGTCCAAATGTCAGTACCAGCAGCAAAGGTTCCAGTGTGACAGGATACAAGCAGCAGCAACTGGTTGGGGGTCAAGTCCAGTAATCACTCATACTTAAAAGTTACAATATTATGTATATGAACAATTAAAAACAAATTTAAAAATTCCCTAATAAATATAAAGTTATTTGTCTCAATGTCATACTCAGCTACACAAATAACTATTAATAGGTCACAAAGTGACAAATATTTTAATATAATATAGAACATATTGAAATCCTGCTTTGTTTACACCTATGAATAACTTATGAAAAATGACACTGATGGATGATTGGAAACAAATATAAAGGTCCTGCTTAGGTAATGATGGAGAATCCTTACCAAAAGGTTTTTCATGAGTGATGTATCAAATTTGTTTTGCATGAGAAGAAATATTCTCCATCAGGCAAACATTAACTATACATGGCAAATCAAGATATAAGCTCCTAGCAGTCATTTTGTAAAACCGCATGTTTAACCCACTAGGCACAAGCCCATCTTTAAAACAGGGCAACATTGGCACCTGTCTTCTATTGTTGTTGTGCAGATGTGCAACCTTAACTGTAAATAAAAAAGGGTCATCATGAGCTGAGAAGACACCTCCTATGCACCAATAAGTAAAAGAGAAACGTACCATTAATGACATAGTTTGCACTGTATCTCTTTTTCTGACTGCCTTCCTTTTTTGCAAGACATTTCCCTTTCCTTTCTAAAGCAAAGTTTTAGCACCATCGCTGCCAAAGAAAATAGAAAAAGTCAGCCACCTGCAAGTACTTGCATTTGTCTTCTCCTTGGGGACTGATACAACTCAATAGAACTGGCTTCTGTATTGACATCAATAAAAAACAAAATTATTAATGTAATCCCCACAAAACCATAGGAACTTATTTTCTGTAAACTGGAACCATCATTTCCCAGCAAAGCATTGTGTACTTTATATTCTTAAACATTGGAATTAAATCAGTTTATTTATAGCCAGATCAGCTTTGCATATGCTGAGTCCGCTATATACGTTATGTAATATTGATTTGTCTCTGTATGTTAGTATCTTAAAAATGTGGCATTAATTGTATTGATACATGTTATATATATAAGCAACATAAGTGTTAAAAATTAAATATTCTCTGCTATTTTGGATTCCGGAAGTTGACCTGGTAATTAGTCTTCTTCTAATAGAAATGTTTGAGATACCATCTTTATTATTAAATATGAGAAATAACAGATATTTTCAAAGAGGATTCAACTGCAACAAGCAAGACACTACTGACTAAACATGTCAGTACCTCTTCCATTCTGAAGATTTGCTCCAAAGAGAATTGGAGACCAGGATGACACTGGTAACTTCAAACTATATTACAAGCTACTCTAGATCAACTAAGTGGCCTGTGACCTATGAAGTGAATCTAAAACTTAAAGTTGAATACTACATGACTGATACATGTTGCGTAAAGAAACATGCTGTTCTCGTGTGCAACATATATTAGTCAAGTAGTATTTAACTTTAGGTTTTGGATTCACTTTAAGGCCAATGGATCAGTTGTCACAGGCTACTCAGTTGACCAACTCCTGAAAAGAGGTTCTGTAATAAAATAGCACAAAAAAACTCAACATTATAAAGAACCAGTCAGAATAGTCCTGACTAAAGGTCTATAAATCCTGGCACTTGCACAATATAGATGACTTCTGGAACTGCAAAAACACACATAGAACAGCTTTGTCAGTCCAAAATCGTTAAAATAGTAGCAGTCCAGGGGCAGCCTCCAGCCAGCTCTCCCCTGATGTCTTAGGAGCATACCATATTGACTGTGATAGAAACTAACATGTATGATCTTGTACAATACAGATTAATCGCTGAAATAAAATAATATTGTTCCTTTTAATGCTCTTCCAACAGCGCCTCAAATATGTTGCATGAATGAATGTAAAGATGAAAAAAACTTATGGCAGATGGGTTGAATATCTTGGAGAAGTTCTCTGCATTAGTATCAAAAATTATAAATATAGGTTAGCATTATTCTTGTGATTAGAAAAAAGACACTATGTTACTTTTTTTTTCTTAATAGGTTAAGGTATCATAATAAAAATAACACTCTGAAACCCGCGGAACCTAGGAAATGTGCACAACGTTCAGTGTTCAATGTCCTTCAGATGTATCCTTTTAAAGGAATGGGCACCTGCTACGTAACATAATATGCCCTAAGCCTAAGTGAACCACAAATTGCTAATCACTGCAAAAACCTTCAAAAACAAGCTCCAATTAATCACCGCATTAAACGGATGGACACAAGCACAATTACCCACTTACCCTTTGTATGGTGGATTAAGTATACTTATTGCCAAAATATTAAATATGCAATGAGGTGCAGGCACGCTGACTTATGGGCCAATTTTCTTGTTAATGATGTAAAGTGCACATGTAACATCTTACCTAATCCATTAGTGTTACACATATAAATGACTAATCCAATTAGTCATTTAGGCATTAATGTTTCCTGCAGCAGCATTTAAACCCAGAAATATACTCTAACTGATCTGTGCAGCCAGCCGGCTCTGTAAGATGCTGAGATGCCAGCAGAGACACAATTTCCTTAATATGAATATATCAATAGTTATTACATGTGATTGTAAAGAGAGCTCGAGTAATAAGTAAAACTCATTATGTGTAAAAACACTGGCCATGACGTATTTAATCTGTAAAATAAGGCAATATAGGAAAAAAAATGAAAACAATTTTACAGAATGTATTGAGTTCTTCAAGGCTTCATTTGTACTGTATCTGATTCCTTAAGACAGCAATCTCCCAGCAGGCTGTTCGTTTAATTACAGGTCTCATCATCTTAATTAAAAGCTAGTTTAGTTTAGCCTATTCCCATGTCTTATAAAAAGTACTTCATCTGAAGGGTCCAAATGCAGAAGAAAAAAAATACATGCGGGTTCATGAGATTTTAAAAAAAGAATGAATTGAGGGGGGAAAAGCTCAAAAAGCTACAAATAACTATTTTTTTTTTCTAGGGAGAGCTGCTATGTATTTTATAGCAATGTTGTTTTTAATAGTTTTTTTTTAACATGCAGAAAGGATAAGCACATATGTTACTGACTTTATTTTGGAATACATTAAAATATTGTAAAAACATGCTTTGGATTATGCCAGTTTACAAAAATGTACAATGCGGAAATAAATATTGTTAGGTATTGTCACTATGATACCTTACACAGCATGGAACATAGCAGGTCTAAACTCCAATAGGTTCTGCAGCAGCTGCAGCATATGCTTCATGCTATATGTCCCCCATGCCATATGGAGTAAGGATGCTAATAGTTACATGGGAACCACGGCTGATCAGTCTGTCCATCTGTCTCAAGATTACTATTATAGCATGTAACCAAGTGCCTATTGCTGCTGAAAGTAAAGTTATCATGTGGCAAAGATTTGCTGTGGCCACAGTGGGTCCAGCCTGACACATCCTATGTGAAGTACACAGACCATCAAAGCAGATGTGCAGGTTTAAAAAGTAACAAGCATCCCAAAGGTGGTAGTGTCATTCTGGTACTCACCATCCTCCTTCTCATCGAAAACTGGTCTTTTGGATGAAGTGTTGGCCCCCATCCTTTTCTTCCACTTGTTCCAGTGAAACATTTATGCAGAGGTCGAGATAGCATTCCCTATCTCCAAGAAATTTAAAGAACAGAAGTCGGGATCTTTACCCCACACCCTGCCTCACAGAGCTTATTCAGTGCTTCATTGCCTGCTCCTTTTGTTTGGAGGACGTGCTCTGACTCTTGACTCCTTTACATCCTTGGAAGCTCTTGGGATAGAACTGAGAAGCTGCAGTTGGACAGATGTGGCCAGCTTGGGGTCCAAGGGCTCCGTGCAGCATAAAGTGTCCAGCCTGATGTTTCAAGAAGAGAAGGCAAAGCAAATATCCAAGCATCAGGCTTCCTTCCTCCTTTTTCAGGGCTGTAATGGAACCTGTATACTAAACTAGGCTGATTTATGCCACCATCTGGCAGATTCCATAACTACACTTAGGGAGAATTATCACCAATAGTGTCAGTCAGCTAGGTAATATAAAATATATTTTTAAAACAAGCTAGAATACAAATTTTCATGCCCTGATCGACCAGCCGGATGTGTATAAATAATCCTAAATCCAAATTCTCTGTGAACATTAGGTGGGGGCCTGCGGAAGAACTGTTCAAGGGACCCCTCCAGAAAAATATTTATAATATAATAATAACACTTGCTCGAAGAAAAAAAAAACTATGTAAACCTAAGTTTATCGCAAACTTAGTAGGTACAATGAAGGAAAAATAGGAAAGTTTATCAAAATGGTTTGAACTAAACCTAAATAGGCACAGTTCCAAAACAATATGCAAGGTTCTGCATTTTTTTATATCGTTTTTATAAACAATCAGTGTATGAACTGGTATGAATTGCCTCCCCCATTTTTATAATGGTTAAAACAAAAACTAAACAGTATCACAATGCTTTTTATGACATCACTCTGGATATAGAATGACGTAATTATGCAGGACTTTGCGTCATCAGAACCATGACCTGCCTTGCAGGAAATCATTTTGAAGACTACCTGGGTTTTGCTACCAAAGTTTGTTATTTGATAATAAAAGCAGATGGTATTTCCATGACAGAGTTTGGCACAATATATTATGTTTCCTCTTCTAGAAACACCGATTTTAGAACATTAATAATGTATTATTTGCAATAACCCAAAATTAACCCAAAAAGCAATTTTGATATCAGTCAATGAAGAAACAGATAGAACTTTTCAAACACTAAGGACATTCTCCTGTGTGTAAATTACACCTCAGACATCAGACATGTATTGTGTTATGAAAACTATTTATCAAAGTGTCTAAAATAAGAGTCCTAATTGAAGAACATATGAAAAGGTTTCCATAACTAATTTTTATTTACTTTCAACCATTTTGGCCACTCCAAAATGCACATTTTCTTTTTTTAAGCCATTCTGTAGTTGATTTACTTTGATGTTTAAGGTCATTGTCCCATCACCCAACTCCCAACTTCTACTGAGCTTCAGTCGGCAGACAGCCATCCTCACATTATCCTATATGAAATATTGACAAACTTGGACATTCATTGTCCCTTCAATGATGACAAACTGCCCAGGCCCTGAGGCAGCAAAGCTGCCCAAATCATGATTCTCCCTCCACCATACTTCACCATTGGGATCATGTTTTCGCGTTGGTATGCAGTACCCTTTTTACGCCATATGTAGTACTGCATGTTCTTTGTGAACAAATCAACTTAGTTTCATCAGTCCACAAAACATTTTCCCAATAGCATTGAAGAGTGTTAAGGTGCATATTGGCAAACTTCCGGCATGCAGCAATGTTTTTTTTTTTAGAGAACTGCAGGTTCCTCATTAGTGCCCTGCTATGGATTCCACACCTGTTCATAGTTTGCATATGGTAGAGATATTAACCAGTTTCAATTATTCCTTCAAGCTTTTATCTTTTTTTACCTCATAAAGCATTCTGTGTTGTGCCCTTGGGGCCATCTTTGTGACCACTTGTAGGGAGAGTAGCCACAGTACTAAAACGTCTCGATTTATAAACAATCTGTCTAACTGTGGACTGATGAATATGTTAAGCTCTAGAGATTGTAACCTTTCCATTTTTATGCAAATCAGCAATTCTTGATTGTATGTCTTCTGTGGGTTTTTTTTTGTCAGGCATGGTTTACATCAGCAGATGCCTCTTGTTAACGCCTGACTCCAATTGGCTTTTGTTAAAGTGATTAGCCTAGGGGTCCACACACCTTTTTCCAATGAGTAAATGTTTGAATGATGTATTTAATATATATGATGTATTTTATATATCATGTATTTTTATATACAATAATGTGTTATCAGTTAAAAAAACTTGTGTATGTTCTTTATTGTAACTTAGATTCGATCATATCATATTTTAAGACAATTTTATACATAAATGCTGGTAATTCCAAAGGGTTCACTTACCCTTTCCTGCCACTGTACATAAATCTATCCTCACATTATGATACTTGAGAACATCCTAAGGTAGGCCGCCAAAAGCTCTCTCACTTCTGGGGAATGGCTTATCTTGGCGGAGGAGCCTTCAGAGAGACGGAACTGGATGAGGAACAGGGGGAAAGTAGGCAGGCTGTAGACTCAGTTGGGTTGGTCCTTCATAATGCACAATAAAGTAATGCGTTGAAATGTTCTACAAACTCTCAGGTAAGTAAATACATACTTAACACACATTTGTTCATTATAAAAAAGTTTTACAGATTGTTCGTATTTTTTAGAAATCCCCACTAATAAAAAATGTAACAGGACTTCCAATAACCTGTGGCTAACTATTGTGCTATATTCATAAAACCACATTAATAATGTATTATGTTGATGAACAATTACCATCCCAAAGGATAAACACAGAAAAACAGTCATTAAGTCAGTACATATTAGTAATACCAACAAAATAAAACCGCTCGTGAATAACTTATGATTTTATTACATATTTAATTAAATGATAAAAAATAACATTGCATTATAATCAGAATGTTAACAATATATTCAATTATTATTACTATTTTTTTATTTCTGAATTTTTATATTAAAATACATACAACTTGTGCTGGTTTTATTGAGTATATTCATGTTTTAATATATTGCAGAAATCACAAATTATTTTATTTTATTTTAATAACTTTAGAATCCCGTATGCATTCAACATGTTTAGAAAGGTCTGTATTAATTAATATGAATGATTGAAAATCTATCACAGCTGGTCAGGATAAAATATGCAGATGGAGTGACATAATGCCAGATTATGTTCCCGAATAAAAGCAAGTGCCTTCAAGTAATAAAAAGTGAAAAGTGTAATTTAATATTAAATGTTCAATGGTACACCTCACTATGTCAACCTGACCAGTGTCATTAGGCGTTTCGGAGATTACGGTTAAAAAAGTCAACACAAACAGCTGTTTAAGAAAATAAATACTATTATTTCCCAGTTTAGTCTTAAATGGCCTTGAGATATTGTCCCCTGCACTTTTTATGCATCAATTTATGTCTGCATTTCTATGACAACATTATTTTTTCCTTGTGGTTTTGTTCCAACTTACTATTCATAATAGGATTGTACTGAAATATGATATATGCCTATGACATGAACACAAGCGAGAAATTTGTTCTAAAGCCTAGAATATTATTGAATTTAAGCCCGACTGCTGCCTGGATGCTGTTTTTCATCTGGAGAGATCGTTCTCTCATTAAGCTGAAAAATGACACTAGAAAAAATATCTTTAAACATATTAGTAATGGCGCTGGGGAAAACGAACGCTTGCTAATTTCATCAACAGTATGGCATAACGTAAATATGAAAAATAACATGCAATGTACATTTAGCACAAAGGTTCAATAATCCACATTTTGAAAAATAGATCTAGAAACATGATTGCAGGAAAGTTGTAATACCATGAATGAGAGGTACTGATTTGACAAACAATTAAAATTGAATTCATCATTGAAAATGATTTGGCATTTGTTTTATTTTTAGTTTATTTTGATAATCTATTTTATACTACTCATGACATTGTCCATATCTGCTGGGGTTGCATGTAGTTTGGGTGTGTGGTCCCAGAAGATGAATGTTTGGGACCCGGTGAGTTTTTTCACTTTGGTTTTTCACCCCATTCCATCACTTTGATATTGAAGTACTTGCATCTCGATTTTTGAGCACCCCGATTAATGCCAAAATCTGGGTCTACGTCACGTAACGTGTTGGGGTGAGGAGTACACGTTGCACACATGCGATGTTAATTTAACCAATTAAGCGCCTACAATACACCTACATTAATGACATACCCTTAATTTAATGACATATTTTGCATACCAGTAGTCATCTCTTATTCACTATTAAAGGGTTCCATTGGTATACTTTGCTGGTCTGTACACGTGTTGAGTGTATATTTCGGCTGTGTAAGGTGTGTTAAGTTTGCATAGACGTGTCTTGTGGATTCCATTTAGACCAATACTACCCAAAGTGGGTGATAGCTCCCCCTGGGGGTCGCTTAAGAGATCCAGATAAATTTCCAGGGGGGCACTGAGTATTATTCCTTTCTGAAAAGGGGGCGGTAAGACAAATTGGTTTGGGAATCGCCGATCTAGACAATGTTTTTGTTGGTCTTGAGTGCCAGTAGTCTGTGTATCCCATTACATTGGTCAGTAGATGTTGCTTCCTGATTACAATGTCATTTTTGAAAAATGAGCTGTTGGTATTTTAGAATTTCCAGTATCATTACTTATTTATCACATAGCTCCATAATATTTTATAGAGCTACCAGGACCGATTACTGTCCCCTACCAGCCATTTAGTACAATTAACAAAAAAAAGCTATGGCGCATTCAATTTGAAACACAATACAGTATATGAATTATAAGAATTTGCAGCATACGACTTTGTAAACAATAGACCATAATTACAGTGCTACAGAGCTATATACACTTTTGATATGTTACATACGGAGCACAATTCCATGGTTTCGCATGTAACATAGATTGGTCGTCGCCGGCAGCTGTACAAGGTCCCTGGTTCCCCTGGCAACGCGTCTTTCTTATAGCTCAACGGAGCGATTGTTGTTATCGTGGGTCCACATGCCCGGTGATGTAATCCGTGCTACACCCGCCTTTTCTAACTACCACGGACCGGACTTGGTTTTACTAAGGAATGCATTGTGCAAATAAAGCGACAGCAGCAACGTCGGCATTACAGAAATCTGCTGGGGAGGGGTGCGTCCCAGATGGGAGCTTCACTGGGATGATCTGCCACCTAAACAGATACTCTGTGGGAGAATATTATTAATTATTGATTTTAAATATAATGGCTTTTATTATAAAGTATCTGCTTTCAGGATAAACTGATCCAAATACTAATTTCTTAATTTCCTTTTAACCTTTTAAATTGTGAACTTTTTTTAATTTGTTTTATGTATATTATAATACTTTTCAGTCTTTAAAATACCTAATTTTTTCTTTATCAGCTTTTTAACGAACTTGTAATTCATAGTTTCTTATTTCTCATGTACCCTAAGTGATGTCTGACAATATTCCCATTATGTTGCACGTGATAAGTTCATCGCAGAATCAGACATACATGTAAAATGATAAGGTATATTACATTCCTCTATTGTTTTTTTAGTAAAAAAGTAATACGGCTTGTAAAAAAAAGTAATCAAGCTTGGCAATTAATATCGGTTGCTCACTGACTTGTATGACAGTCATTGTACTTAAAGGTACATAACAAAAAGTTTTATTTTTAGGTAGTTATGGCTACGCCGTGACAGTAGGGTCACAATAATTAATTGGAGGTGTTTTGTTGTACATGGTGGTTGACAGACGTTGTTAGCTGAAGGATAACATACGTTAGAGAAATGGACTGCAGTTTGAAGAAGAATTACGCATGAGATACAGGAAACCCAATGCTCACGAAGGTTTCTACAGAAGGGTCGGATTCAAAATTCAACAAGTCTTCCATGGCGGCTCATACTTTGGACCTAAGCAGGAATACCCTGCACCATCTTACTGAAGACCTTTACAAAAACACTCCCAATTTACAGGTAAATTATGTTTAATCAATGTTGGTCAATTAAAAGGATTAATCCCCATTTCCCTCTTCCTATGGTCCTCTCAGCCCTTTCCATCAGGCCCAGACTGGTGGCAAATTGGGCCTGCGATGTGCAACTGCCATACCAGGGGACTTTCTGGCTCCAGCTTCCCGGAGACCCCCCTTCCATGGTCCCACTTGTGTCACGGAGCGGTCCCACTAATGTCAGTGGGCTGTGTCACTGACTTTGCAGGACACCCGCTTTTGTTGATGGGAAAGTGGGGTGGGGCATGCTGAACTCTTATGACCTGGAGTTTCCCCCAAGTGACCCGAAGAAGCAGTGTTTCATCCAGAGTTTCCGGGCAAAAACAAGAGAGTTCCCTGTTATGGCGGACACCAGCTGAATACACATGACCTCATGCTGCAGGAGCATTGAAATGTAAGGTGCAGCTGTTTTTTTGTGCATTAATTACATTAATTAAAAATGGCATTTGTACCCATATTTATATAGAAGTACAACCATCCATTGCAGGAAAATCTTTTATATGCTTTTATTACAGAATTTCCACCTAGAAGGTAATTTTCTGTGCTGTGTGCCTGCAAATCTTTTCCGTCAGCTGCAGCACCTTGTGTGGTTGGATCTGCGACACAACCATATTACCGCTCTGTAAATGTACCATTTACCAGAGATTAAAATTATGGGACATTTGTATGAAAACATCTATCATAAATGTATGTTAGGGAAAACAGGTGTACTTATATACTTGTTAATGTTCTATTGTTGTTGAGAATGTAATCTACCTAATTAAACGTTTTGTGCTGGAAAAAATCCTTGACCTAAAAATATTTATTTTTACATTTTCTGATTATTTTTTTCTTCTCTTTTTTCAAATCTCCGTTTTATTGAAAAGAAGACTACATTGCATATATCCGAGGACAGGATACAGCAGACATCGTAACATAGTAGTATACATCAGGCGAAGTACAATCAGGAAGAAGACAGTGCGAGCGCAAACTTCAGACATTAGAGTGTGCTGTACGTGCGTAATCGGGCATCAGGCAGAAAAAAAAGTTACAATACGTTCAGTGTCGCGGATGCAACGTTACAGAATCTGTCAGCAGATAATACTGTCCTGGAGAATTGCCGAGATTAATAAAAGAACCAAATGTATAAACAAACTAAGTTTGAAAACAAAACAAAGCACGTGAATGTATGGATGGATGTATGAGTGGATGGATGGAGCGCCGTCTAGTAAATTCCACAGAGAGAGATAGATAGCGGACTACGAGGCAGGTGGGATTGGCGACAAAATACGTGCATTCGAGCTGATTCGAAGTGTGGAGGCGGATGATCTGCTCAGTCTTCGTCCGGGTCAGGAGGGGCATCGACATAGCCGCCAAGGACGGTTCGAAAAGATGCAGAAACTCCCCCCATGGCAGCCATTTTTTTAGCCAAGGCCCCTGGAAGTTATGACCAAGTCCTCCATGTGACATATAAAGCCAACTTTATTAAGCCACACAGAGACAGGGGGAGGTTTAGCCTGCCTCCAGAAGCAAGGGATGGTAGCCTTGGCTGCGGTAATAAAATGGTTGGCAAGTGACCTCTTGTAAGAGCCCATGCTAGAGGGAGTGTGATGTAATAGCATTGTCTCGGGGGTGGCCTGGAAGTCGGGGTCATCTACTGCCCGTATCACCGCTGCCACAGCCGCCCACAGAGGCTGCACTAGCGCACAGTTCCCCCATAAATGCATGTAGGTACCCACGTCGGCCTCACATCTCCAGCAGGATGGGGAAACCTGTAGGAGGAAGTGATGCAGGTCAGCAGGCACCCTATACCACCTTTTTCTTCTCTTTTTACCCCTTAAGACATCTGAAGGGCACTTCCGGTTGAGCTTGGTAAGTGTAAAAAAAGAAAAAGTATCTCCCTTTGCTTACATTATGCCATGTATTACATTTAGATTGGAATACATTTAATATTTAATATGTCATTTAATTTTTAGAAATGGGTTTATAAAAAGGGTAAATGAGTAAATGTGGGGCCAATATCAAGCCCCTCCCATCTCAGTTGTGACTTGACATAATCTCTAGCTTTCGTGTTAACTAATCAGACTAAACTAAAGACTGAAGCCCTTGCATGCCAACGATCGCAAAACAACTCAAGTATAAGCTAGCATTTTCATGAAGACATGCAAGTTGAATATAACATGTATGCCCTCACCTGAAACTCACAAAATGTAGGGTGAAAATAATTAAATAACAAAAAATAATACATTAAAAAGAAAGACCATTAATTAACCAAAGGGGAACCAACCACAGCATCTATTTCCTTATATTGTGCAGAGGGGAGGGGAGGTATTTAAATCAACCTCAAGGTGTATTGCTAATAGAGATAGAGGCATATAAATTTACCTTAGGGGAGACACAGACTCCAAACCATGACACTCCCTTAACCTCATCTTGCTCCTAATTGAATAGGTTGTTAAAATTGGGCATTTAATTTGTGTTGACCCCCCATCCCACTGAGAACGGGATGAGGATGAGAGGGAAGCATGTTTTATACCCAATCCTTCAGAGCAGGTGAGGGGAAGTATATTTGTGCATTATTCCCCCAACTCCCTGCACATGGAGTCAGGGAAGAAGGGAACAAGTGTCACTTTCCCTTTTCTTGGTTAATAATTTGTTTATCCCGTCTGCTGTTTTTCACACCTACCTATATTTTGTGTACATAGACCTGCATGAGCAATGACATAAAGAACTTTACTCTGTTAATTAAGCTATTGCTGCTAGACTATATAATTGCCTATATTTTAATTGTTGAAAATGCCAGTATCAGTTTATTGCTGCACTACTCCGTAACACCAGCCATAACTAACAATAGACTGTGTTGCACATTTTTGCTAAACTAATTTAAATTTCAATAAAACCACTCCTAGATCTTTGCAAATTCCATTTGCTGGAACATTACCGTTGATGGCTGCATTTTTCCCATTTGCTGCACGATTAGCCATCAAGATTAATTGCAGCCATTTTCTGAGCAGCTGAGCATGAATATTTGGTAATGCATCCTGGCAAGTGTATGTCTCTGCACATAACTTTACTCATAGCCAGTTGTGCAAATTAATATCCTACCGTCACAGTGTAATAATATTATCTCTTCTTGCATCATTAAGAAAATCTACAACTGGAAGATGAAATGTAAATGAACTCTTAATACTTAGATGGACTGACAGAACGGGTTGGCTTTACTGATTTTTACTGAAATTTTGGATTTTTCGTGTGACAAAGCCACACATAGAGCACCAGTTACTGACCCAATATCTGACATGTCAAGTGTCATGTTCGATGACAAAGATGCCCAGGTTCCACAACATAAAATGAGGTGTATGGAACTCTTGGCATCACATGCCAGAAAGCCAGTTCATGTTTTCATCTTTTTTTCCTAGATTCTTTTTTTGAAATTTTTGTGGTTCACACCAATATTTATGCTTCCCAGTGTCTTGCAGCTGACCAAGGGTCAAGATGTCAAGCCTGGCTCTCTACTGACCCATTTGAAAGTTTGTGCTTCAACCCCAATGATGGCTATAATTTCCAAAATCATGTTTGAATTCCCTCACTGTATTAGCATTTACTAATTCTGATTGCAGGCTGTTCCACTTATATACTACCTTCTCATCCAAACCTTTGACCCTAATATCATTGAATTGAGGCTGTTGTTTTCTTACACAGGTGATATATCAACACTCAAAGCTTTAAACTTGACACACTGTCCACTGGATTCCCCCCCCAGAAAGCATTGTGCACAAAGGACTTGAGTCAATTTTATCATTTCTCCGAAATGCAAGGGGCAGAAATTACTTTCCTTCAGAACCTGAAGAAACAAGGATGTACATGTTGGATTTTACCTCTACCATTACCAATTAATTTGTTATTGATTACAGTTTATAAGAACTGCTCTTAGTATACTCATACCTACTTCCCAGGGTAGGCTAAGTGGAACTCTTCTGGGGGAGTGGCTTCCTGAGGAGGCGGTGCTAGCAATGCGTGGAGGTGGGGCTAGCTACTCATGAGAGCAGGGCTAGCCACAAGCTACCATCAGTGTCCTGAGAGGAGTGGGCGTGACTAAATGCCACACCCCTTCCCAGAGAAAGAAGATGCTCTTCACCTGGCGAGTCTCCGGGTATCCTTATGCTTTAGTGAATAAACTATTTAGGGAAAGGATACATGTTATCCACATAATACGATCTGCATATATTTTGTCTCTGCAAAGTGTAGTTCATGATTAATCACATATTGTACTTAAGGCATTATGATACAAATGCATAAAAATCCATAAATTAGGTCAGCATGTATTATTCCTTTGAAAATAGTGTTTGAAATATATTTGAAAAATGCAAATATTACAGATTTGTATTCTTTACGGAATAGTTTATACTAGCAGGAGATAAAGAGAACATTGTAAGGAAGTACAGGAAATAGTCAGAGAAATGCTTATTGCCTTGTAGAGTCTGGCAGCAGCAGAATTTCATTATTGAGTTTAATATGACATTAGTCATAGATTAGAATAACTTTTAAAGAATTGATGATGACCAGAGATGTGCTGGAGGCCTTTTAACAGTGTCTTGATGTGATTACTGAGTTCTCTCTGGCCTAGCTTTGTAATGAAAACCTGCCCATCTTTAATGTACTGAGACACTGTCTACGATTGCCCTCGCAGACTTGTATCGTTTTTCCGGACAGAAGATTGCATCCCTAGGTAAACTAACTAATACTTGTGCAACCATCAATCAAAGATGGAATATATATTTTAACTAATCTTGAGATGAAATATACAGTTTTTCTATTTTCTAGCGCCTGTATTTTTGTACTTTCCAGCATTTTTTTTTGTATTTTCCTGGGCCTGTATCTTTGTGTCTTCCATAACCTGTACCTTTGCATTTTCCAGTGCCTGTATCTTTGTGTCTTCCATAAACTGTTCCTTTGTATTTTCTAGTGCCTGTATCTTTGTATTTTCCATAACTTATACCTTTTCTAGCCTGTATGTTTGTGGATAAAGTGTTTCTCCTTTTCACCTGGGTTCAGCAGTAAATACACCAGCTTTCTATGTTGTATTGGTATATTAGACAGCAGGGTTTATCCATAATGTATAGGGTTGTTCATTGCAACCACATTCTCCTATACAGAGAAGGGTAGCAGCATTGAAGCCTGACGCCCTCTCATCAGGCTCCTTGTAGCATAACTGTTTATCGGGCCAGTTAAAACGGAAATCACCGATCACCCCAGCTGACCCACTGATACTATGGAGGACTGTGCAGCATATGATGTCATATCTCAGTGCTCAACTTTAAGGAAGGTGTTCGAATATGCTTTGTCTTGAATATCTAATCTTCTCCAGTGATCAAACAGCAATCAAGACCACAGCTTCAATGTCTATTAATTAGGTTTATTAGATAACAAATTATCAATTCATACAATACCAATGCTGGAACAAATGTTGATAAAAGGTATTGTAGGCTAAGTATCTTGGTGAGATGAATATGAGAGCGTGGAAAGAGCGTAGAAAGAGTATAGAAAGAGACCTTGTTCTTGTAGTCATGCCAATTTATACCCCTTTACATTTGATTAGGGTATACGTAAAAGAATCCTATTGGAACAGTAATATGATACACCAGCATCCCACAGAAGACCCTCTAAGCTACGTCACTTAATTGATACCATATGTTCCTAGCACTCAAGTTGCATTCAGGCCTAAAATGTGCAGAACAAAATAAAAGTATAAAAATGATTTCTTACACTTCCCCCTGTATGGCAGAGTGGCATATAGGGGGTTAGAAGGCATATCATGGGACAGAGTGGCATATAGGGGTATAAGGCATTTCTGGGCAGAGTGGCATATAGGGGGTTAGAAGGCATATCAGGGGGGCAGTGTGGCAAACCTGGGGGCAGAGGTGCATAACTCGGGGGTAGGTTGTCAAATGAAAGGAAATAAAAACCAAACATGTCTCAATCATAGCTTTTATTAAATATGGAAAAAATAGTCTACATGAATTAATAAAGAAATAAAAGTTTCTTACCAGAATATCGTGAAGAATAATGTGATCAGTGTTTTGTTCCGCTGAATAAAATGGAACTCTTTCATCTAAAAATGTTCGCAGTAGTAAATGTTTTGATCCCATTATGTGTAATGTATTTAATTTATTAGGACCTTTTAACACTTTTGCTTTGTGGCATTTTAATACAAATAATGACATAAAAAGAATGGCACATAGTGTGACTCGGGTATGTATAAAGGGTGCGTGTTGGTATAAGAGCTTCACCGTGAGATAAACTATATGGGGCTGGTCTCCAAATTTTTCCAGGGCTGCTTTTCAGTCCCAGTCCGGCCCTGAATACTCTCATAGGCAATAATATTTCTTCTTTACCTGCCATTGGTATTAAATAAGTACCTTCACATACATTATTACTGCATCCTATTACTATACTCAATAAAGCTACTTTGTTTATATGTTCCCAAAAAACAGATTTATCATCATCTTGTGTGTAGGTCCCTTTAGTCCAACTAAATAAATGTTTAGGCCCTATCATAACATTTAACCTCACATTACTTTGTCTAGTAACGTTAATTCTAATGTTACAAACTAATAAGTACCCTTTCATTACACCAAAACACACATGACCATTGAAATCATCAATTTCTCTTTTCTTCTTAATTATGTCTGGGAACCCTTGAGTATTGTTAAATTGGCTATACATTGGTTGTCAAATCTGCAGATCTTCTTGACTCTGTAGATCTTCCTTAGAACCGTCAATCATCAGCATGGTCGCCGTCAGAACTGCTAGAAACAAAAAGGATTGTCTCTTCTTGAATGTCAGATGTCTTTGCCATGATGGACTTTTTAATGATTCGCATTGTCCATTCGACTCTTAAATACAACCTAAAAAACACAACAGATATGCAACATCAAAATCTTAGCTGATACAACACCTTTATTATTATAGCACCTCACTATAAAACATAATGTAATGTTCTAATATGATTCTTAAGAACTTGTTTAAAATGATTAACATTAAAGACTGGATCTTTTTATAAAATAACCAAAAAGCAAATTATAACACATGAATTTGGATCATGAAATGAATTTTAAGAATATGGACAATAGTAAATAATGAATACTTCAATTGATATTTGGTCAGTACAATACAATACATAGTAATCCTTTTTAGTCATGACGCAGAACCCTGTTCTCATGAACTAAATTAAGGTTTTGAATCAACCTGAGAAGCAAGAAAGGAAATATCCCTAACTTGTACTTCTGCAAATGATGGACACTATGTGGTTGTAGTTTAACATATACAACATATCACATTACAGGATCTTAACTTACAGAATAAAACAAAACACAAAACTTTAACATATAACACATCTGATGTTCTTCATATAGTTTTTCTTATAAATAAATAAACTTATTCAAAACATCTTCATAGAAGACAGAGTGCAGGGATACAGTACAAATTAGCGTTAATTGCTATACTAGCTCCCTATATACTGAATCAACATATATCTACGTATTATAACTCTCACGACACTTACAACAAACATACTCCTGTGTAGTTCCTGTATTAGGTAAATCTTCTTTATTAACTTCAATCTCCCTGATTTGCCTAATCATTGGAGTGTAAAGTAAATCTCTTTGAGGTGTTCCTTTCTGTGTGTGTAAAAACTTTTGTTAATAGCAGCCACATTCATTTTAACCTTTTCATTTTTGCGTTCCCTTCTGATTTTATCAATAAACGCAGCAGCATCCTGAAGTGTCTGCATATCCTAAGCAATTGCTATGCTAGTAGGATCCAGGTAGTTAAACTTTTTAACAAAAACTTGAATCATAGAGGCAGGACATTCATCATCAGAAATGTTAAAAACTAATCTGTAAACCCGCTCAAATCTAAATAAGAAAGAAAATGGATCCTCTGAAATTGTAGGTTTCAGATTTTCTAGTATATCAATTGTTGGATTTGCATTTCCAGTTATAAACTTAATCAACTGCTGGAGTCTATCCTTATCTGTTCCATGGATGATTTCATCATCCTCCACTATAGGAGCACTTATTGGAGGTACTAATCTTCTACTCATATATGTAGGTAACCAAATTTTAAATAATCTGTTTCTCAACTCATTGGACAAATTATGCTTCTCTGTATTCGATTCAAATACATCTGCATTACCAAATGCATCCAAATTAGAATTATACGGCGGTATTTCTTTAAGTAATTTCATTAATTCACTTTGTATCTGTAATTTTAGTTTTGCTGCTTTATTTCTAAGCTTCTTCCTTTGCAGTTCCTGTTCTGAACTGACCTCTGGTTCATCCTCTACATTTTCTGGAATTAAACTGTGTCTTTGTCTATCTCCCCTTGTAATTACACAAACTTGTTTCAAATCTTTCTGCAATTTTGTAATTAACAAGTTCTTAATTTCTAAGCAATCCGACAAATCAGAAATCTCTTCAGTTAATAAATCACATTTAGGACATTCCTTTTCTATTGCACACACATTGTGCATCTGATTTTTAACCCCATCACTACTCTGTGAATTACTTTAACTAACATCATTATTAGTCAGATTATCACCACCAGCAAGTAATGTATTAAAAATCTTTATCATTTTCATTACATTTCTCAACTTTTGTTTCTCCTTATTCCCAGAAAATATCTTTTTGTCTATCTTATTATTTGCATCTTCACATTGACGCCATAAATCATGCCACAAACTGAATCACTAGCTGTATAAGTAACAAACGTAAACTCAAGTTTACTTGCGGAAGACAAAGTATTAATAAAATCCATACTTACCGTAGATCAGTTGCTTGCTCAATCTGCTCTCAGTACGATGCACATTTCTGGAATGCTCTTGCTTCTCACCACGTGGTCTGGTAATGGTCTGGTAGAGTCCAGTTACACTTTCTTCTGATCACTGCTAGGTTTTTTGTTTTTAGTCAGAGGATCTCTTTGATCTCTTCCGACAAAGGCAACAAGGGGTAGAGGGGGTGCCTGGTGGCACTGCTGTGGGCTAGACCTAGGGTGGCACCAAAGGTAGATCTACCACTAAGGCTGTTATAAAAACTGGAAAAGTAACTGGGCAGCAGAACAGAGTTAATGACCTTCCTGCTGTCCCTATTAAAAGTGTAGTTAGGAAATCGACCCTGATGGTACCTGGGCCAAAAGGGCTGAATGAAAGCGGATTTGAAAAGTTTTGTATCTTCAATGTTTTAAACATTACCAATTATGAAAAATATATTTAGTTTTTTTTCAAGTTTTTTTCTTTTTTGTGTTTTCTTTGTTTTTTACGTCAAGGATACAGAAAGAAAAAAAGGGGGGTTACAAATAATGCACCTTCAAGTCCATGGCAAATCTCAAATTACAAATATATTGACACAGTGTATATGAATGGGTACAGAGCCATTACAACATGAATGTCGCAGAATAAATATAATTAAGGATACATATAAGCTGAGGATATGTAACAGAGATAACAGCAGTGCATCAAGACTTCAAAAGCATGAGTAGTTCCCAATATTTGAGGGCGAATGACGTAGTATCGGATAGAGATCCACGGAGAGGAAGTTAGGTTTTAATGTGTGTGACAACAATATGAGTAGGTGTAGAGGTCCTCGTCGTGAGGTAAATATGATTCTGTCTATCCATAGACGTGAGCGTGTATAAATGTAATCTGTGAAACATAACATAACAAACAAGAACATATAAACCCTCTGCTTATCCTGCGTGGTGGTTAAAAAAAAAACAACAAAAAAAAAAACAACCTATGAAGCGGCATCAGAACCTATGTAGGTACAATTTGAGTTCTGCCTTGAAAGAGTTGGAGACTGTACCACGAGGTATGTTGAAAAGCGGATTGGATCAACAATTGCGTGTCTGTTTTCAATGTGGAAATGAATGTGCCCCAGGTGTCAAAAAATTTACTGGTAGATTTTTCTTTTGTCAGCGTGGCATCTACCCAATCCGAAACAGGTGGAACAATTTATCTTGGAAAAGGGTGAGAGTGGGTGGCTGAGGTCGGATCCAATGGTGAAGTATACATTTAGAAGCCACAGTAGTAACAATATGTGTGAGTTTTTTAAAAGAACGACCAGTTGGCCCAACCATACCAAACATCGCCACCTCAGGAGATAGCGGGAAAGGATACAATCTTATGGTTCAAAACAAAAGTGTGTACTTGGGACCAGAAAGTTTGGATTAAAGGGCATTGCCAGAAGCAATGAAAGGAGTGTGCATTTTCAGCATTGCATTTAGGACAATTAGAGGTTGGCCTCAAACCCAGTTTGTGGAGACGTTCGGGAGAAAAATAGACATCGTGAGTTATTTTATAAGCCATTTGCTTATACGTCGCCACTGGTAAAATAGAGCTTTACATATATCTTCTCTGGTAATAGTCGATATGTATGTTATCCATCTGTCCAGTCCACCAATCTTGACAGTCGAGTCACATGTAGATCGAATAAACTTATATAAAAAACTGATGGAAGGTGTATGTCCTCAGTGTTCGTGGATGTGTCTGTCAAGAAGGTTGTGCCAGTCATGGCGGGTGAAATGAGCGGTGACCGAACCAATATAACTTTGGAGCTGCAGGTATGCAAACCAGGAATCTGTAGGTAAGAAAATTGACTCAGTGTAAGAATGCGTTGGTTGGGCTCATCAATAAGATGAAAAATTGATGTGAGACCCATGGCGTGCCACATGGTAAATGGAAATGTGGAGTGTCCCTCCTGGAAGGCTGGGTTGTTGATATTAATTTTAAAACCTATCACCTCCCCCCAGGTTTGTAGTAAAGAGGGAAAGTGTGGAATGGATGTTTTGGGGTCAGAGATGTATAAGAGGATGTCATCAGCAAAAGCTGTTTGTGTTCCAGCGAAACCAAAAGTAATACCTCGAAAATCATTGGAAGAAATAAGAATACGGAGAAGGGGATCCAAAGCCAAATCAAAGAGAAGAGGGGAAGAGGACATCCCTGCCTAACCCCCCTGCCCAAGCGGATAGACTCAGACGCCATTCCATTTGTGATGATAACTGTTTCTGGACACGTATATAAATTGCGTGTAAAGTTTAAAAAATTTTGGTGAGGCCAAGCTACAGTATCGAAAGCCTTTTCTGCGTCTAGACTTAATAAGGCTCGAGTATGGAGACATGGGTCAGAGTTGGATGTTATCACAGCTTTTATGAAACCCAATTGGTGATGAATTAATAAGTTTGGTAGGAATGATTGCAGTCTGGAGGCAATTAATTTAGTGAGAATTTTCAAGTCTTGGTTGAGAAGCGAAATGGGTCGATATGAACTTTTGCAGGGTCTTTATGTGGTTTTGGTATCAGTATAGTGGTGGAACGTTTCAAAGATTGTATAGGGCAATTATTTTTAAAAATATCATTATATAATGCACTGAGGGATGGTACAAGGTGTTGTGAAAGTATCTTATAGTATTCAGCGAAAAAGCCGTCTGGGCCAGGAGCAAGACCATTGGATAGGGAGTGAATATTGTGTTTAGCCTCTTCTTCTGTTATGATAGTATTTAAGTTGTCCTTTTGTTCATTGGTAAGTTTTGCCTTCTGTAATAATTGTATGCCTAACTCTGTGTTATCCTGTGTTGCTGTATATAGGCGTGTAAAAAAAGTGGAGAACCCATGATTAATATCTTTAGGTTGAAAAACGCTATTTCCCGCATCCGTAACGATTTTATGAATAATATGTTTTGGTTTGCAGGATTTTGCCATATTGGCCAGTAATTTACCAGCTCTGTTGCCCCATCGGAAACATTTATTTTTTGTGTAGTCTATTTGAGTTTGGGCTTTTTCTAATAACAAAGTGTCTAAGAGTTGTTTACATTCCGTGTATTTGATTTTGCGAGAGTCGTCTTTATAGATGGAGTAGTCAAGAAAAGTGCGTTGCACTTCTGCAAGTAAGAAATCATATCTCTGGTACCAGCGTTTACGTTGACTTGCCTCGTCAGATATAATGTTACCCCTTATCACTACTTTAGAGGCTTCCCAGAAGAGCATATGGTTATCAATGTGTTCCAAATTGTCATCTTGATAATTTGCCCAAGATGTTTGTAACATGGTGGTAAAATCGTCTCTGCAGGCATAATGGGCAGGGAATGTCCAATGTGTATGTGGTCTCTGTGTGTTGGTTAGTTTGATCGTGAGACGAATGGGTGCGTGATCTGAAACTACTATTGTGTCTATGTGAGTGTCAGATATAAACGGTAAAAGCGAAGATGATGCAAGAAACATGTCGATCCTAGAGAAAGAGTAGTGTACTCTAGAAGCATGAGTGTATTCTTTATGTTTGGGGTGTGTGACAAGCCATGGGTCCACTAGGTGTAATGAGTTGGTGAACAGGTGAATACTTTCCCGAGGGGGTCATCGAGTGTGCAGTCCGTCCCGTCCTGTCCAATTTGTCATCTAGAACTGTATTGAAGTCACCAACTATGAGGAAGTTGGAGGGGAAAGAAAGAGTGATAAGCATTTCATAAAGTTGTACATAAAATGAATGATTCAGGTAGTTAGGAGCATATAAATTAACAATATTAAACCTCTGGTGATGTATGATGAGATCTAAGAGTATGTATCCGCCATTAGGATCAATAATTGTGTTATGGATGTCATAAGGTAAGGATTTACTAATTAAGATTGCCACTCCCCGAGATTTAGTTTTATAAGGGGCTGAGTGGCAAGCTTCGATCCAGTAATCCTTTAGTGTTGATTGGGAGCCTACTTTCCAATGTGTTTCCTGGAGAAACACTATTTGGGGTTTGTAACTTTGTAGCACTGTTAGAACTTTTTTCCTTTTGACAGGGGTGTTAAGTCGCGCCACGTTCCGTGACACCAATTTTAAGGGGCGTTGTGTGTGGGTCTGATCAGATGGTGAAGTCATAGACATTTAGAAATGGGGATAGAGAGGGGTTATATAGTTGTTGAAAAGATAGTGGAACAATATGTATCCCTGTGTGTCCCAGTTCACACAGGAGGTTAGGTATTGTGAGCAAACCAAAAATAGAAGAAATAAAGTAATTGCGGGTGTACCCGCACACACCAGGCAGGAGCAGTACAAAAATTAAACAAAATAAATGAAACCATAAAACCTTAAGAAGTGCCATCATCGTCAGATCTTCGGAGTACCGCAGACAAGACGTGTATATGTCTAATTGTAGAATGAACAGTCCAGAGTTCATGGAGAGTTGTGTGAAGCAGATGGAGTAGGGGAAGACGTCATTGCATCCAGGTGAAGCACCGCTTCTTGGGGTGAGTCGCAGACCCAGGTCATATGAAGCGGAGTCTCGCCGGATAGAGCATGTTAAATTTGATTTGACCTTCGATCAGCAGCTTGTATATCGCAGCAAATTTGCGCCACCTGGCCGCCACCAAAGCCGAGTAATCCTGGAAAATTATTATTTTGTTGGATTCAAATCGAAGATCACGAACTTTACGGTAAGTTGTTAGTATTTTGATTTTGTCAACAAAGTTCAGCAGCTTGATATTGACAGGTCTCGGTCGGCTATTGTTTGTCGGTCTCTCAGGGCCCAAAAGATAGGCTCGTTCAATTTGAAGGGGTAAGCCGTTGTCCAAAGTCAGCTGCAGTGCTCCCGGGAGTCAGTTCTGAATTGTCGCGGGTAGAGAGGGCGGCTTGACAGACTCCGGTATACCCACAAATCTCAAATTATTTCTTCATCCAGTTTTTCAGTGAGTGTTTTAATCTGTTGGGCCTAAGTGGAGAGGTCAGTTTCCATTTTGGCAATGAGGTCTTTGCTGTCATTTTGTTGCTGTTCTAACATGGTGAGTCTGGTAGTGTGATCTGTTACTTCTTGCCGTATAGTGAGAAAGGTTTCTTTGAGGCCTTGGAAGCGTTGGTCCAGCATTGGCATCATGACGTCAGAGACTGCTTTCACCAGTGCCATAGCCTGAGGAGGGGCAGCACTGTCCTCTGGATCCTCTTCAAAGAATACAGCTTTGGCAGAAAGAGACTGCAAGTCTTCACTTGTCGGTTGGGATGACTGCAGCTTAGTTAAACGTTTTTTTTTTTTAGAGGATTTACCGGCTGCTGTACCCAAAGAGTTGAGGAACTTATCCATCTTTACGTAGTTGCCGTTATCTTTGTCACCTCTCCGTGTCTGGTTTTCTTGAACAGTGTAGTGGTTATAGGCGGAAGAGAATAGGTCACTGTAATAGGTAATGACGTTGTGGCACAAAAAGAGTCGGTGTAGACAATATAATTTGCTAGGTAAGAACATTGCCTATTGAGGTATATGGGTTTCAAGGTGAAGATATGTGAACATCACACACGATGCGTTGTTGTCCACGGTGCTGTCAGTAAGCAAATCGAGCTTTAGATGATTATACACAAATGATTATACAAAACTAATACTGAGCCACGCTTTGCCGTGGAAGTAAGTCTCCAATTATAGCAGGAATTCAGCACAGGTGCAAGGGAGATTTGTGTAATGAAATTCAAGTATGTATCATATATTAGCAGCCCAGAGCAGAGATCTTGTATTTAAGGCCAAAACACCTAAATCATTGCTGGATTTGATGAGCTGTCGATGTATATAGGGTTAACTTGGATTTTTGAATTTGGCATTTGAAGATAACGGTGACAAGGTACAAAATTTTTAGAATGAAGACTGATATGAGTCCCATGCAACGTGTTATATATTAAAACAATGGAGCCGTTAGGCGGATCGGGCCCAGGTTAACATCTTGAAGAATACATACAATAAATTTACTTCTGATAGCATATCAATATATAAGTAAAAGCCGTTTTCTCGTACAATGTTCATTCACTGTAGAAGTATGTATGCTGTGGTGGTATACATGCCTGTATGGTGTAACGATGAGCCAAGGACCCTACAGCAGGTGGCGGCCATGCGGCAAATTAACCATTGATTGGCATGTATTAGGTCTTTTCCAGGTTCCTAAGGAGTTAAAAAATTGGGTACTTAACCTTAGGGGGCAGCGACAGCTGCTCTCCTCCACTGCAGTCCAATCACTTTCCACGGGTTATCTGCATGAAATCAGGTGAAGCACTTTGCACACGCGCACACAATGTTTGCAGAGTCGGGGCTGGCGCGGTAAGTATATCACATAGCAGGAGATATAGAATGCACAGAAAATAGCTGGTGTCGGTGGAAATGCAAATATGGGCGTTCTGCTATTGCAAGCGGGGGCACAATAAACATTTAACCCCTTAAGGACAATGTGTTGTCCTTAAACCCAATAAAATCAATGCATTGCGAGCCTGTACATGTACAGGCTTTGGCATGAAGGGGTTAAAGAGACCTCTCAGTTATCACATGCATTGATGGGTTGTGTCCCTTTAACAAATCTTTTATTGGCATTTCTCTTAAAATCAAGCTTTCTATGAACTGCTAAGGCTACTGACTTAATTCCCTCCATGCACACTTTTACTCCCCGTCCCCTTTATTTTCCGTTCTCCTGTCTAAAATATTTTCGGATAGGGAAGGCTTCCCCACGACACTTCTTCAAGTGCAGACCTGTATACAGCTGCCCGTTGCAGTCTCTTCTTGGGTAAGTGATGTAGGATACAGTGATGTGATATTACACCCCATGTTTAGAGGGTCTTCTGTGGAATGCCGGTGTATCATTTGACTGTTCCAATAGGATTCCTTTACGTATACCCTAACCAAATGTAAAGGGGTGCAAATTGGCATGACTACAAAGACAAGGTCTCTTTCCACGCTCTCATCTTCATCTCACCAAGATACTTAGCCTACAATACCTTTTATCAACATTTGTTCCAGCATTGGTATTGTATGAATTGATAATTTGTTATCTAATAAACCTAATTAATAGACATTGAAGCTGTGGTCTTGATTGCTGTTTGATCACTGGAGAAGATTAGATATTCAAGACAAAGAATATTCTAACAGTGTGTGTGTGTGTGTTGTAGTATCATGGAAGGTTTAAAGCCACCAATCGGTGTAGACAATTTGTGTTTTAATCATTAACCCACAACAGCCTGTTTAATTATTTAAATAAGCGAGAAGTATGGGGAACATTTGAAGGGAATTCATCAATGTGTTGCGCACAAAGTATAAGAATCGATTGTGTAAGTGAGATTCCAACTACAAGAAGTGCATCATAGTATGGAAGGAAATGTAAGTAAAATTAATGGGTCACCAACAATGGTCACTCGTAGTACCGTATTTGCTCAATTATAAGACAAGTTTTTTTTCTGAGCAAATGCTCGTCTTATAATCGAGGTCGTCTTCTAATCAGACCTCAATTAGGTTGCCAGGCTGCTTACCGGTACTTTGGTTGCGAGCAGCGTCTCTTCTGCTAGAAGCAGGAGAACAGGAAGCTGTAATTCTGCCTCCCCCTCCCTCCTCTGGGGGCGGGGCCAGAGAAGTTGCTCACACAGCCGGGCCCCTGCAGAAGTCTTCGAGTGAGAGATCTGCAGTTCAGGTAAGGGGGTGGGGAAGGGTTTTTGGGTAAGTATGTGTGATTAATGTGTGAAGTATGTGTGATTAATGGAATGAATGAGTATTTAAATGTTTGTGAATGAGTGTGTGTGTGATAGCATGGATGTGTAAGGGGTGGTGGTGGTGGTAGAATGACATAGGGAGGCTGTACTCACACTCCTATCATCCCCAGTTTCCAGCATGTACTGGCTGCCTTGGCTTGATAGGAGTGTGATTGATGTTAGCAGTTATATATATATACCTCCAGAAATGCCTTTTAACCCCCTATATGCCACTCTGCCCCATGATATGCCTTTTAACCCCCTATATGCCACTCTGGCATATAGAGGGTTAAAAGGCACATCATGGGGCAGAGTGGCAAATAGGGGGTATAAGGCATTTCTGGGGGCAGAGTGGCAACCCTGGGGGCAAATGTGCATAACTGGGGGGGGCAGGTTGGCAAATAAAAGGAAATAAAAAAATATTTTTTTTTCTCAATCATAGCTTTAATTAAATAGGAAAAAAACGTTTACAGGAATTAATATTTACTAGTAAACCTTTTTTTCCTATAGGGTCGTCTTATATTCAGGCTTTTTGTTTTTTCCTAAATTAATATTTAGATTTTGGGGGGTCATCTTATAATCAGGGTCGTCTTATAATCGAGCAAATACGGTATATATGATTTTCCTCTTAAGTAGTTGGTAGAGATCACTAAAAGAAGTGGGAGGTTTTACACAGCTACACAATTAACAGTCCCCGAAATACTGGCAATTGGGAAGTAAGTAGTGCATATTTTAGAAGTGTATATATATATATATATAATATATATATATAGTCCAAAGGAATCATTGCACATCGTAATAACCAACATTAATAAACAAATGTAAAGTAAAAGTGCACATAAAGGAATAAGAAGCAGAAGGAATGCTGACCTTCTGGGCAACCTCATTGAATAGGTTTCATGCTACATTTTACACTTATTTTAGGATGTCTTTGAAATCTGGGAGATGCTGGAATGAATTGATTTGGTTCAAGTGAATGCTGAGACATTATATTGAATTGCATCATCAAAATAATACTGCCAGTTACCTGACATGTATCTTAGGTATAACAAACAAGTGGCATGTGCTCAGCCTAACAGCTCTTTGATAAAAGAATATTCTGAGTTGATTTTTTTTTTTTAATAAATAGTTATCCGACCCTGTTTGTTTAAAATGATATAACATTATGTAACATAGCATTTATTTGTAAAGCACCAGTTTATTCCTTATATCTAATACAATCAAGGGAGAGTGACAACTAACAACGACATTAACATTGACAATAACCTGACAATAAGATTTTTACACATTAAGACTTTCTGAAACAGAAGGAGAAGATGTGCTACATCTTTTAATATAATGGTAGTCTACAAAATGAATGAAAATACTCATCTTCGACATGTGTGCGGTCACAAAATCTAACCCAAGTAATAGGGCCTAGAACCACGCATGTGAGAATTTTACTTTATTAAACAGATTTCCTTCCTAAACTAGTCAACAATATGAATATACTTTGTTATTCGGAGAAGATTATTAGGGTGATGTCATAAACTGACCTCATATTTTAATCATTGATATTGAAAATGTAATAATATTTAAATGTCTATGCCACTTCACTTTTTGTCAGTTGAGTGGCATTTAATGTGTGGAAGATATGTTAATTTAATAAACAAATTGGGATTGCAAAAAATGAAAAATCTTAATACGAGATACCAATAGTATAGGAAAGAACAGTATTAGCTTTTTTCATTACAATATTATACAGCTTCAACAACAGGTCGGGCATATTACTTTTCCACTTTGAAGCTGTTGTAATTTCCTTCTCGTGTTGAGTTTTTTCCCTATTCATTGTTTCCTTGCAGCAGTGATTGATGTTCTGTGCTGCTAATCTCGCTGAATGATAACTATTTTCATGTACGTTCATGAGTCTATGACATAGGCCTCTTGGCCGGGGCTAGTGCTGACTACTTATTTTGTGCCTCATTTACATTTCAATCTCAGGCTCATGAATGTAAAACCCAGACTGCAAATTAATAACGGGGAGAATATGAGAACACTATGGAGTGGGGAGCACAATGCAAATTCACCAGAGCACAAGGTACTGCCATTGTGTTCTGAATGGGCCTCATTTATCCCTCTGCTATGAATGACATTTCACAGAATGGCAAATCCAGAGTGACACAAATTTATTTTTTCCCCGTGCCACTGTATATTTTCATAGAATGAGGTGCTATCTGTCTAGGGACAAATTAGTTTCCATGAAAAATTTAAATGGTTTCTGTGGAAATAGTGGAAGGAAATTTAATTTGTTTCTCATTTAGTACAGCAGGTATGAAAAGAGAAAAATTGGATGCTTGATGGGCTGAAATTGGTGCTGTCCCTTCACGCTATCCCCCAAAGGCCTGTGGGCCTATATTATACTATAGCGCGTTGAGTGCCTTCATCCTCCTTCCCTTTGCTTCGTTTCCAAATGTTAACGTTAAAACAACTGGGGGGGGGGAGACCTTAAGGCAGGCTGCCAATCACCGTGAAAACAACATTTTCATCGATCCACTGTCTTTGTGATTTATGACTTCATTTTACGGTAATTGAGAATTAGTGAGGAGATTAGCAAGGCTCAACACGTTGCCTTGATATGCGCACTAAGCACTGCAATTTGTCACTAGTGAGTGTCGGACTTTTTTAAAAATGTTTCACTGGGTTCCTAGTTAATTGAATTTGGAGATAATGTGGAAATTAATTTGGCAGAAATATTTGAATACTGACCTTTTTGTCTATTGTGATGCACAGAGCTCTGGCTGCATACAAGTGGCAAAGATATTGATCCTGGTCACTTTCAATTGTAACCATTTGAAGGACAGAAAACACTGAATCTTATTTAAGTTCATATGAAAGCGGTTGATCTACTGCAATTTATGGCAGATAAAGAATATTATCTTTCATTTTTTTCTGACTGGGTCAAGATAATGTCTTAAATTTTACTCCTCTTTAATTTCCAATAAACATTCAGGGAAGATATATCAGCTGCATTTTATGCATTGCTCGAACCCTCATGAATAGCTCATTGCTGGTATTAAGGCAAACAGAAGTACATTATACAGTATATATATATTACAATACTTATTAATTGGATTTGATCTCCAACAATTTGGTAAATTGGTATATTGACGTGGCCTAGCTATGCATACTCTTTACCCTAATAGTTTTACTAATGTTTTAGGGCTGGTTTACCAGTAACCAGTAACCAGTAAGATGCTCAGGTAAGAGGCAAAGAAATGTGTTTCCTTGTAATCAAATGTCCTCATTATGAAAATGATCCCTTTTATTCCTTTATTAAGTTTTACAGATTATATAAAACTCAGTTGCGCTCCCCATTTTTTTCATAATTGTCAAGGCTATGGTTATTTTAAGTTTACGGAAATAATTCATTTTCTAAGCCTATGATAGCTAGAAACAGTATTGCCATTTTTAATAGATCCATTTTATGACTGCAGTTCGCTTAACAGGTTGATCAAGAAGACGTCATTAAAAGGTGGTACCCAATTAGCGCATGTATCTGGCGGTCAATATTAGCATAGCCTGTCCATCTAGATATTTGTATTCAAGGGCAAAATCTTGGTTTCTGTAGTTTGCAGAAGTTTTAAAACCATACAACCAATACACAATGATTTATGTAAGACTCATTTGGGAAATATAACTTGCTTAGGGTCATTAGTAGAAATGGGAATCCAGTTCACTCATTAGCTTAACATGACAACTAAAAAACCACAGATTCACATGGAACACACGATGATGTTAACTGTATAAACCGGCTCTGTTGCTTTAATATATTGTAGTCTAATAGAACTAATAGTCCCCACTCGAAATACTAATGGAAGTTTGGGGCTTAGATCCATTTCAGCTCAAATTCATTATAAAGTTGTCGTTGTTGTGGGCATGATAAATTACCTAATTAGTGGCATCATACTGTTGACATTTTTTCCCCCATCCTGTGAAATATACAGTTATCACCAGGATAATCCTCTCGCATGATGAAACCAAACACCTGAGCTTTTATAAAGCTCTGTGCTAACACATGCAACATTGGAAAGCATTCATGGGGCATTGATGTCTGGCATCAGACATTGTCTGTGCATGAAATAAGTGGAATTTACAAATTTACATGAATTTATGAAGGCGTTTTAGGTTTTAAATAGCAGCAGCTACTTTAGCCAGAATCATTATTTTACATTAAATATAATACTGGGAATTCCAAATTCATGTAATTTTTACTTTATGTATAATGTATATATATTGTAAAAATCCCATTGGTACTTTATAATTGTGCATTTAATAGAGGTAAACAGAACTCCCATTTGTCTGCCTCCTCTATTTTTCACTTCTCCTCTGCAGAACATGACTTAATGCAAATGTAGGGTGGAAGTATACATCAGCGAGACCAACCCTGAAAGACTGATAGAAACCCAGTGACAGCTGCAATGAGCCATCCGTATATCTATCATGTCTGTAATTTGCAACAAATTTAACATGCATCACTTTAGTCAGGCCACAATGTATCTGTCTTGTCATGGTATCAGAACTAATAACGCTTAAAGTTGGTGTCACTTCTGACCTCTTTGACCCATGCACTGGCACTGATTTTTTTTCCAGCTTGGCTAATGTTTAAAAGAAACTCTGAAAGGAGGCTGCGGAACGTAACAATAGAGCTTAAGCAAGCATAAAAGAAAGAAAGCCTTACTTGTACATTGTTGTGTATTTTGGTTGTCCTACGGTAGAGAACAATGTAGTTCTTACATGCAGAAAAATGGCACCGCTTCTAACATCTGTGGCATATTTTAATTTTATAAAAAAGCGTGAATACCTGTTAAAAAATTTTTTAAAAAAATCATAGATGGTTATAATCAACCTTCCATTTTTAGTGTAGTCATATTGTGTTCAACTTCAAATTCTATTGCTTTTCTCCAGTTTGTTCGAGAAGCGGTGGGATCAACTATTTAACCTTAACCTCATAAATGTTAAATAATAAAATTCAGAATGTCTTACTTTGTGTATAAATGCTTTTGGATGACCATGATTGCATAGGTATGCATAGTTAACTAAGTTGTCATAAGTTTGAGTGTACCAATTCAAGCAAAACTATTACTTAGACCATACTTCAAAGTCTGGAATTAAGCTGTTGACACATATAGTACCCAGTTACCTAGATCATGCAATACGGAGGTATTCACTGCTGTCATCTATATCTATATACAGCAACAATTCAATAGTGTCATTCTTTTGAGGAAGTGTGAGCATATTTAGGGAAACTATGTGTATTAGAAACTATTGGTATTGGTAATGGTATTGTTTCTTTGGTGGCTGCTGTTGAGTAATAAGCAATTATATTAAATAAATCAACTTTAACTTTATAACTCAATCAATAATATTGATAATGAGAAAAATAGTCCATCCATGTTTCTTTTCTAATTGTGGACTACTTTCTAGTTGGTGAAAAGAATAACTGAATATAACTGAATACAGTATACATATATATATATATGGAAATATAAAATATGCTAGCATGTGCCTTCCAGAAATATAATTTGCAACCCATCACTAATAAATAATAATTTTGATATAATTTTACTGTCTGGTAAGAATCAAAATGGGTCACTAATAATTAAATCATAACGACGTACATTTGTATTCAAGCTAAGCCCCGAAGCAATCCCTGTTTATGAATCTGTTTCCCTAAACTCTGTAAGGTAATTTACTATGATAACTTTACATTACTGGCTATACAATGTTTTGTAATATAGCCATTATACTTAAAAATAAGCTATAATAGTTTTAAAATATTATAAAAGAAACTTATGGATGTGATTGACATTATTATAAAGTTTTCATTTTCTATACATAATGAGCATGTGTATAAAATGGAAGAGACTATTATGAAAGAGGGCTTGTGTGATCTGTTCAAAATCTTCAAGATGAATAAACTTCTTTTAAACTCTTAAATCACTTTGTATTTTGAATATATTTTACACAATGAAGATATGATGTATTACCTGTTCAATCTATATTTTGTCATCACGTTCTCAAAATGTGAAAATAACTATATTACAAACACATTTTATATATACTCCTAGATCTCTGCTGCTTTTGATACTGTTTATCACCACCTTCTTCTTGGCATTCGAGATACAGCTCTCTCCTGGATCTCCTCATATATGTCTATCCGTTCCTTCCCTGTCAGCTTCTCTGGCAAGACATCATCACCTCTTATACTTTCGGATGGCATCCCCCTAGGATCAGTCCTTGACCCTCTGCTCATTTCTTGGCAAATCAACTTATTTGTCCTCCAGTATCATGTTTATGCAGATGATACCCAAATCTACCTGTCATCGCCTCTCTGTCTCTCGTCTCCCATTCTACCAACTGTTTATCTGCTATTCATGGGTAACAACACTGCCTATAACTCAATCTTTCTAAAACTGAACTCATTATTTTCCCTCCTTCCATCTCCACCCCAATACCTGCAGTTTCTATCACCGCAACATGACTATCTCTCCCACTAACCAGGCCTGATGCCTTGGGGTCCTCCTTGACTCAAACCTTTCCTTTATCCCTCACATTCATTTGCTTGCCAGATCCTGCAGCTTGCACCTAAAATCATTTCTCTCATTCGCTAATTCTCACCCAAGAATCTCACCCAAAAACTCTGATTCATTCCCTTATCATTTCCTGTTTTGACTATTGTAAATGGTTGGCATTCCGGTCTCGACTCTCTCCTCTGCAGTCTATCCTTAATGCTGCTGCTAGGCTTATCTGTAAAGTCTACCACTGACTCCCTTTTACCTAAAGAATTCAATTTCAAATCCTTGTACTAACACACTTCCACCGAACCTTCAGCTTTCACCCTCCCTCCCAAGCTTTAAGAAAAATCTCAAAACCCACTTGTTCAGAGAACTATACCATCTTAGTTGCTAGCACTTCCCTGTCACTGATATAACCCCACACTGTCTCTTACACTATCTTTTTGGCACTATATAAATAAAAGATAAATAAAAATAATAATGTGTAATATAGACACCGTACACGGCATACTCTCTTGTAATATAGTAAAACCATTTTGGTATAGCCCACTTTATCAATCCTATACACATGAGCCCCCTTTTGATTTCAAGGGTAAACTAAAATTTACTAAATATGAGCAGAGGACAGATTCGGCTAGAGGACTCTCTATGTCATGGTCACAATCCACCCACATGTCATGTCCCAATAGTATGTCATGTGCATGCCAGACAAGTCCACAAATAATGTGAGTACCGTGGCACACTCGATGCAGATTGAGCAAGACATATACCACTTGTATGATATTCAGTATGGTGCAAAACTTATTTTACTTTTTTTCTTGGATCCTGCTACTGTTACCTGTGACCCTGACCACTGGCTCATATTTGGATTTCGTCTTTTGGATTGCTCCATTGTATGTTTTGCTCCTTTAATCTTCACATGCCATCACTTGGTTTTTGGGGACTCTTTTGAGGTGGGTCTTTGCCTCCTCTAAAACATTATTCAACCACATTTAAAAAGAAAAACTTATATTAGGAGTTGCATCAGATCATATAGATACATTAGAGAAACCCTACATTTCAATGTGTTCTTGGAATATATATGTAGTGTCATGTTGTGGCAAGAAAATATAGCATCAGTTGATACTGGACCAGAGTATAGCCCATTGTCCTGGTTACTGTGACAGCACTGTGAGGTATAGGTTGGTGTGTGGAGAAATGCTGTGATTGTTTTTAAGAGCGTTTTGTTGCCATAAATTGCCTTTGAAAAAATTTAAGGTAACTTATTGCAACATGTGTGTTTGGGATAGTGGATAATTGATGTAATGTGGCATGAGTTATCCTCTCAAATAGCGACCTATCCTAGGCTTTTAATTTATACCTGGGGAACTAGATTTGGGTCATTTTGCAACATATAGATTAAATATCCTTTTAATTGCAGGATTTGCCTCCATGACAAGAAGACAAATAGAGCCCAACATTTTACCTCCCTCAAGGCTCAGATTTTTTTAGCTCAAACTTGCCATATTTTAAATGACTATCCATGAAAAGACATGAAAATATGTATTTTTCATTTGAGGCATTTTCTTCTTTAAAAAATAAGCAAGCAAAATAATGGTATAATCAGATGCCTAAAGGTAATAGCACATATTAGTTTCAGTTGTCTTCCATTTTATAAGATACACATAATTTTTGTCCTGCAGTAACAAATACATATTTTATGTTCTATGAATAGTTTTGTATGAGAAGTGTATTACTTGTCTGTAATTTAGCCAATGTTTCTGAAGTTAGTGCACGCAGCTTCTTAATAAAAAGTGTCAGATAAATGAAAATACAGCCCAGGTAATTAAACTTAATTGGATCTTGTCACTTTAAATTTTGATGGTTTCACAGAATTGCAAATTCTAGTTTGCTAATTTCTTTATTCCAAGC
Organism: Spea multiplicata; assembly: GCA_009364415.1. Lineage (NCBI taxonomy): Eukaryota > Metazoa > Chordata > Amphibia > Anura > Pelobatidae > Spea > Spea multiplicata. The sequence goes on along the minus strand of VKOC01000002.1, from coordinate 30,935,006 downwards.
TGTGCTTTGAATATGACTGTCATATTAGAAAGTAGAGGAATGTGTATATAGAGGTCTTTGAACTATGACTGCAATAACAAATAGTGGCAAAAAAGAAATCTAATTTACGGAAAGTAGAATAAAATCTTTTTTCTAGACTAAACATGTCTGATGTATATTTTTAACTAAATGTGCCCCTTGTACATTTTATACAAATGCATATTCACATAGTACCTATAGAAACAACATTTTGTGTTCAATTATTTCCATAATTAAACATTTTATAACTATTTGAGAGAAGGCAATGGTTTCCAGTTTTTCCATTAAAATTCACTAATGTATTAAACATAAGCGATTAGTCAACTTCTACATTTTTGCTCAAGGTCCCAATTCTAGATCCTATCATGCTTTGGAATAGACTTTTTATATAAAAAATGTATAACTGTGGATTGACGAATATATAAACTATGTAACCTTTTTCAGCTTTATGGAAATCAACAATTCTTGATTTTAGGATTTCTTTTTTTGTGAAGTATGGTTCACATCAGACAATGCTTGAGTGTTTTTTTAATGTCAAAGTAGCTCTAAAACACACCTCCAATCCCATTTCATTGATTGGACTCCCGGTTTGCTAACTCCTGACTCCAGTTAGCTTCTGTTAAAGTGATTAGCCCAAGGGTTCACAAAAGTGAAAACCCCTAAGTGGAAATGTCCAAATTGGGCCCAATCAGCCATTTCCCCTCCCGGTGTCATGTGACTTGTTAGCATTACAAGGTTTCAAGTGTGAATGGGGAGCAGGTGTTTTAAATTTGGTGTTATCGCTCTGACACTCTCTCATACTGGTCATTGGAAGTTCAACATGGCACCTCATCGAAAAGAGCTCTCTGAAGAACTGATAAAAATAATTGATGCTCTACATAAAGATGGCCTAGAATATAAGAAGATTGCCAAGACTCCGAAACTGAGCTGCAGCACGGTGGGCAAGAACATACTGCGGTTTCACAGGACAGGTTCCACTCAGAATAGGTCTCACCATGGTCGACCAAAGAAGTTGAGTGCACGTGCTCAGTGTCATATCCAGAGGTTGTCTTTGGGAAATAGACATATGAGTGCTGCCAGCATTGCTGCAGAGGTTGAAGGGGTGGGGGTAAGCCTGTCAGTGCTCAGACTGCACACTGCATCAAATTGGTGTGCATGGCTGTCATCCCAAAAAGGAGGCATCCCCTAAAGATGATGCACAAGAAAGCCTGCAAACAGTTTGCTGAAGACAAGCAGACTAAGGACATGGATTACTGGAACCATGTGCTGTACCTATTTGGTTCTGATGGTGTCAAGCATGTGTGGAGGCAACCAGGTGGGGAGTACAAAGACAAGTGTGTCCTGCCTACAGTCAAGCATGGTTGTGGGAATGTCATGGTCTGGGCCTGCATGAGTGCTGTCGGCATTGGGAAGCTACAGTTCATTGAGGGAACGATGAATGCCAAAACGTACTGTGACATATTGAAGCAGAGCATCCCCTCCCTTCTGAGACTGGACCCTAGGCACATCTCCAAGACGAACACTGCCTTGCTAAAAAAGCTGAGTGTAAAGGTGATGGACTGGCCAAGTATGTCTCCAGACCTAAACCCTATTAAGCATCTGTGGGGAATCCTCCAACGGAAGGTGGGGAGGCTCAAGGTCTCTAACATCCGCCAGCTCTGTGATGTCGTCATGGAGGAGTGAAAGAGGACTCCAGTGGCAACCTGTGAATCTCTGGTGAACTCCATGCCCAAGAGGGTTAAGGCAGTGATGGGAAATAATGGTGGCCACACAAAATATTGGCACTTTGGGTTCAATTTGGACATTTTCACTTAGGGGTGTACTCACTTTTGTTGCCAAGGTTTAGACATTAATGGCTGTGTGTTATTTTAAGGGGGCAGCAAATGTACACTGTTATACAGGCTGTACACTTATACTTTACATTACTGCAGAGTGTCATTTCTTCAGTGTTGTCACATGAAAAGATATAATAAAAATATTTACAAAAATGTGAGGGGTGTACTCACTTTTGTGACATACGATATATATATATATTTTAAAAACGAAATGAGGCTCGCAATATAAAATAATATTTTATTTATTTGACTAACATTTCGTTTTAATGATGAGCTTTCAAGAGTATAAACCTCCCTTTGTCAAGTCAAAAGCAATATGTATGTATTTCAAAGCTACACTTGTTTTTAAATGTTGAATTGAACGTATATTCTATTGGTTTTCATCCACCATCTGATATGAATACAAGAAAACCTTGCTGCTAACTCAGATTCCTTTTCAATCCATTAAACCATTCATTCCTCCGTCTTCATCACACCGGTTCCTAATTTGACAATGACAAAGAGCTCCACTGTGATTTTAAATTTCATAATTTTAATCTGTCAAGACTGACATTTAATTAGTGCCCTACTAACCTGTGCCCGCACACTTGAAGGTTACTGGTGGTTTTCCCTTAGAAAACATTTCCCTTGAAGAGTGGATTAATAAATATGTACATATCTGGCAGGGATAAAGACAATACACACACAATGCTCTATTAGTTCTAAATCTAGACAGATGAGGTTAATAATATCTTGAAGTGTTGCTTTATTATATTAAAAGTGATTAAGCCCTTGGCACAACCCTGTGAAAGTTGTTGATTGAAAACATAAAATATAGTTCCTACTTGGTTTAATCTAGTGCATATAAGAGCAATGATAGCATGGGGTTTTGCAAGTTTGTGACCCTTCCCACAGTATATAATAAACATTTAATAGGTTATGGTGATTTTTTTGAGTTGTTATTGCTGATCAAATAAACTATATTTTTATTATTTAGAATGGCTTATTATATTTTTTTTAATCTTTTGTAGTTGATTTTTTATCTTTAGTATCTTTAGTTTAGTATAACATAACCCTGGTTCCACATCTAATAACTGACAGGGTACAGAGGTCAATGAGAATCAAATCTGAGGTTTAAAATAATTAGATGAAATTGTATAAATGACATTGGCTTTCTTTTGTTGTTAGTGTCACGAGCCCATATGCACTTGGCCCTTTCAAAGTCTGAATAATATTATGATGTCCCTTTCCATGAGCTGTTTAGCAAACTGATTGTATATCAAACCATGGAGTTTTAATTTTCCAAAGCACACATTTACATTTGATTAGTGAATCAACTTCTCTCCCAAAGGGATTCTCTTCATTTTTAGCAAGATGAGTTTGTCCTAATGCAGAAGTGCAAAAATAGCAATCCAAATCTTTAATAGACAAAATGTAATTTTATAAATCAATGTATCTAAATAAAATAGTAATGTGTTATGAAGTAAAGTATTTTTAAATTTAAATTAAGATTTACATTTCAAAACTGAATTTAAACCAATAATAATGCTTTTGCTAAATACAAAAAATTACCGTTTTCTTTCATATTTGATATTCTTCTTCAACTCACTAAATGGCAAGTGACACTTAAAACCATGTAACAAGATTGATATGTTATTATGGTCATGAAAGGCTATTTTTGATTTAAGAGAAGTACAGGTAGATCTGTGTTCTGCATTTATATATGTAACTGCATTTATATATTTAACTGAAACTATAGGGTTAAATTAAAAACTAAGTACCTTTGTTAGTTCTGAAAGTAGCAAAATGTTTAACTAGGGTCAAACTAAACTACAATATGATCACTTTTCCCCAAATGTTATGTAAGTATGATATTCATGATCACTAGTCCACTTAAAGAGGATCCACAATTTTACTTTCTGTTCTGTCATGGGATGTTTCAAATAAATGCTACTATTTATTAACATTTTAAAAAATTCAACCAAAAATCTTATTTTGTTTAATCTGGTCATTTTGCAGGATATTACTATATGTCATCAGAGATATTTATTGGCAAAGGAGGATGTTTCAACTTGCATTTACACTTCACAAGCCGCACAAGTTGACTTGAGTTTTAGTCAGACACTTCAGTGAGTTGTGGGTGTATGTTAGTTGGTAAATCATAAAATCGAATTAGCTCAATAAATGAATACCCTCCAAATAGTTCCTAATAATTGTAATGAGTAGCTATTACGCAACAGTAGCTATGTGTTATTAGAGATAATGGAAAAGGATCAATTTAATCAGGGCACAGCTATGCCTCCTGCATTATAATGCAAGTGGCTTAGAAACCAAAACCACATGTGTTCCGTTGATCTGATATTTCTCAGGTTAAACATTTTAAACTTTCTATCCTGTCTGACTCTAAGTTCTGTTTAGTCCCTGTTCGAATAACCTTTGGCTTTAAATCTATGACTTAAATCCTTAGTCTTCCCTTTTATAGTCCCCAATATGCAATTCCGTTGTTGCCTAATGTCTTGTTGTAGTGGAATCCCTTTTGCAAACTACAGTGACGGTGACTTTGTAGCAGTAGGCTGTTGCATAAAGAATATATATATAGTCTGGATGTATTACACATGTAAAATCTGGTTGTTATTTACATCAACTATCATGTCTTGGAAGGGGCCTCCTGACCAAATAAACAAGAAATTGTTTATCTATCTTATCAACATGAGTATACATTTGTTAAATGTTTAAAGCGTCTCGCCATTTCTAATGGTTTCTTCCCATCAATTTAATGATTCGCAAAGTATCTTCCCATATCCTTTTGGTTTAGTTTAGAAAGTAATTTCTTCAGCCATATGAATGTGTATATCATGTAGAATATTGCTGTGCATGGACACAGCATCTATGCTAATGAAAAATGGATCACACACTAGATATAATATGTGTGGTGTCCCTGACAGTCAAAGGTAATGTCGTGGCAAGCTACAAGGATCTTGTCAACATATTCTTAGATGAATTTAGGCTGTTATATGGGTAGCACCTGACACAGTGAGCGTTCCAGGTGCATTGACCCTTTGTGGGAAGGGCATAGAAAATGGTAGCCATTGTAAGAGCATCTGGTGATTCCTGTTAACACATGTTTAAGGGATGAGATGTAATCTGATCATTAGTGATCCTAACCCAAAGTAAAAGTAGAGTAAGGCTTCCCACATCATAATGTCCATTAATACCTTATGTTACGTTAAACGTGAAATATTATTTTTCTTCTCAGTGATTGCCCTGTTTCCCCATATAGTTTTGTTCACTGTGGCACTGAGCACACACACGGTATATTACATTAGTTGAGATATAGGAGAATTAATTTGTAATGTAAAAGTCTTGTTTATTGTTGCGTATGGGTACTTTGACTGTGCCTTGGATATGGGGGCATGTTTTACCACTTTTCCTTACCCATGGGTATATGTCATCTTATGACTATTTGCAATTATTTTCTTTAGGTTTGAGGGTTGTACTGTGTATTCTTCTGTAGCCGGGAGATGGGCACTAAGCAGGGTTATTATTATTTTTTATTTTATATAGCGCCATCGTATTCTGTAGCGCTGTACAATGGGTAGACAGGATATTACAAGTAGTATAACACAACAAATTGACTTACAGAGACAACAGGTGAGGAGGGCCCTGCTCAAACGAGCTTACAATCTAGAGGGATTTAGGGTGAATTACACAATAGGTAAAAGTGCCGTTGTTAGGGATAGACCAGCGACACTAGTAAAGGTATTGCAGGAGAGGGACTAGGAAAGGTGAGCTAAAGGAATATGGGAGGGCATTAATGTGCTATGTTGTAAGCATCCTTAAAGAAGTGGGTCTTGAGGGATTTTTTGAAGGACAGAAGGAAGGGGGAGAGACGGATAGACCAGGGAGGGCATTCCAGAGGATAGGGGCAGCCCTGGAGAAATCTTGTAAGCGTGCAAAGGAGACACCGGTTAGGAGTGTATTTATAGATGAGTGAGGAGATGTAGGGAGGGGAACCGGTATGAAGGGCTTTGAAAGTAAGAGTGAGGATTTTGAAATAAATCCTGAAGCGCACAGGCAGCCAGTGAAGAGACTGACAGAGGGGAGAGACGTAAGTAAATTGTCCAGTTGGATTGGGTAGTTAAAAGCAAACACTTTATCCCTCCCTTCATCCCCTGCCTTTTGGATGGAGATCGTCGACAGTATTGCATCCTCCGAACTTGTCACGTGATTTTTGAAAAGGTAAATCACATTTTTGGAGCTACAGGTAAAATGCTATTTATTTCTATATACTGTCTACAAATCTTCAGGTATGTATATGTACTACCCCTACTTGGAAAGGTGTCAAGTTGTGGCATAGTGAGAAATCTACTCCTTGGCCTTTTAGTACCTATGTCAGTACTAAGCTATCTCTATCAAGGCTCTTCCTATACCAAAATAGTTTAGAATAAATTGAATATTTTTTTGGAAATTATTGCTGTAGGATGATGTTAACCATTCTTTGCCATATAGAATATCCTATTTCTGCTTAAAAAGTAGCTTGTCCACGTAGCCCCTCTCTGTAAAGGTTTCTTGCATTTTGTCTAAATAGTTTCACTCTAGAATAACACTATGCTTTTTTAGTCTAATAAAATGGCTTTAGGGGAGTCCCTCTTTGAAATGGGGTAAGTGGAAACTCAATGTATTATTTAGCTGTATACTGACCATCAAACCTACTGCTATGATCCTCCTTATAAGTAAACCTGATGGCTGAAATGCCCTTGTCAAATGAAAAGGATGTATTAAACATTTGCATTTTTGTCAACAACCTAGTGTTTTGGTAGACATTTAAGACCTTACCTGAAAAATGGAGATTGGTACAGTCTCAGTCTTCCAATCTATTACTTCTGGATTCCCTGGTAGTTTCTTATATGAATTGTATTAGATTTAATGGGTAAGGGATGCTCACAATTACCTAAATTTTTCCTTATGATAGCAGCCCTGTATCTGAAATCTATCTGATTGATTAAAGCAATTAAGTTACGGTTCATATTAAACACTAATGTCATTACTAGTATTCAACCGATACCCTATTCAATGAAGAATATTTCTTACCTCATAACATAGAAATCCACTTTTTGACAAATTGTAGTGTTAAATCTTTAGAGGATTCTGTTCTGGCTTACTTAAATTTGTATTTTTGCTGAGTCTATAATCATATGCTGCTTCCTTAAAAGTCACCACTAGTGGCAATTAAAAATAAACAGTGAAAATGCTGAATAATGAAACAAAAATATTTTGTTAGCAGAACTTCCTCAAATGTTTGGCTTGAACACAAGTTGGCATTCCCTTGGTATTTTCTTAGCAGATTGTCAGTGATTTTAGAAATGATAAATGTTGAAATTTAACAACATTTTATTTAACCTCTAATTTTTGTAAACCAGCGTTTTTTTTTAAATATTTGTTTTATTTATACCCAAGGAAACTATACACAAATATAGTGATGACACTTGGGAATATATGTCAGCTGGAAAAGTTGCTGAAATGTTTTTTTTTTTCTCTCTTAATTGGAAGAAGGTGCGACTGATACATTTTTTCTATCTCCCTGCCTCAGTTTTTGAGTGGTAAGCATGCATGGCATTCTCTGGAAATCCTGTATCTATTGATTACACACAGGCCTGGGCTGGCCATCTGGCGCACCAGGTACATGCTTAGTGTATTGCTGGCCAACATCACTCCAGTGTGTAGCCACCGCCTGGATATGCCTGGCCTGCTATGCTTTGTCAGCATAAAGACGTAAAAACATAAATAATTTATGTATAACTAGTAATGATACCAAATATCCTCCTCCTTTGGTGGAAACTATGAGGGCTCGCCTAGATTTGTGAAGGCTCGCTACTTCTTGGATCAATGTCAGGAATATAGGTTGGCTATGACAATCAGTGTTATGACAGGGTGGTGCCGTTAATTTCTTTAAAAGAATGACTGCAGATCATTCATACGATCGATGCTCCTGACAAATCCAGCTTGTATGCAGGTGAAACACAGGTGTGCTGTTCTCCTGGCTGCACCAGTTTGGCAGTCGCTCATACCCCCAGCCTTAGTATAATGTGATCTACATGATTGTGAGACCCGTACTTATTCCTTAATTGGTATTTAGAATATATGGGACAGGGTTGTTAACAGGGCTAACAGGGATCAGACTATGGCTAGTTTGCAGCCTCTTGAGAGTGATTTAGCAAGTGCACAGACTTGTATTAAAGGTTAAGTTTTAATATATTACGGTTCCTATTGTATATAATGTATTTGGCCTGCAGCGTTACAATTAAGTCATTATCTCGTTAATAAGCCTTAAGCTCCTATTATAATTCTTTAATACAGAATGTGAAACAGCAAACTCACTGCTACAGGTGAAACACATTTTATTGGAATTTGCTTTTTTTTTTGTTCTGTGCTTGAGGTCATTACTCAGTTACATTGTTCTGTTCCACATCAGACCAACTTGGCTGTGTATTTGCATTTTATTCCTTATACTGAATTCTTCTAACATGATTCAATCTTATTCTCCCAGTGGTACCATTAATATTTTAATTTAATCAGATTTTCAGGAACTTGTTTGCTATCCAGAGCAACTTGGTTACCTGTCAGCCTCCATCAGCTTGTCATATTAGAGGTGATTGTTCCCTGAATCTAATCTACTTTAAATGATTTCATTGGGTAGAGGTCTATAAATCATCTCGGAATGGGCCTGACAGATGAAGGCATTGGTAAGTAAACAAATCAACCTTGCTTTACTTTAGGCAGAAATGAACTTGGCTTTATCTACTTCTTATTGATTTCTGCACTATAAAAGGTCACAAATCTCCTTAACATAAGAGCATTATTAATGTCAGTATTGTATCATAACTAACAATAATTAAGATAACTTCCAATATTCACAGATGAAGTTGGTTTCGTATGGTCTCTCTATGAATTTTAATGCATACACTTATCTGGACTGAAACAATGAATACATTTGTTTACTTCCCCCTTTCCAATCATAAATAGATTTAGTGGAAACAGAAGCGCTTATGAATCCCTTCGGTCTGTTGAGATGCTCAAGTAAATGAAGCCTGTTTGACTACTGAAAATATGGACTACAATTCTAGACTTACTAAGTAAAATAATACTTATATATGAAGTAATATTAGTTTTTTATGCACCAACATATTCTACAGGACAAAATTTAATACTGCATGATTACAATCATACCTGGGAACTTCTGGGCTACGGCGGGGTGCGGCCAGGCTGCCCTCTGACGTCAACGGGCGGTCCCGTGACATCGGTGGGAGGTCCCGCTGACTTCAGAGGGAGGTCCCGTTGACGTTGGTGAGAGTTCCCCTGATGTCAGTGGGAGGTCCAGCTGACGGGGGCGTTTCCACTGATGTCAGGGGTGTTCCCACCTATGTCAGCGGGAAACACCCTCATTTAAATGGAAAATGGGCGGGGAGTGGGGCGTGTCAAGACCTGAGAAGCGGTGCTTCACCCGGCAATCTCCGGGCAAACCCTGAGAGTTCCCAGGTATGGTTACAATGCATGTTTAAAGGGACACTGCATGAAAAATCTGCTTATAGCTGATTATATAAAGTTATAAAGCTGTACAGTCCAGATGTAGATAATAAGCCATTTGTTCTTATATTAACAGTTTAAGGGCTAATGCTTTTGTACACATTTGTACACTAAAGCATGTTCAGCATTTTCACTATGTTGGTGTAATTTGTAATTTCCCTCTCTCTTGTTTTGTTTAACTAGCTAAATATACCCTTTTCAGCACAAATAGAGCTTTCTTTTGTAATTATACCCATACATATAAACTGTCGTCTACAATGCAATGTTTTCTTTTAAAAAAAGTGTCAAAACTTATTTCACCATTTCACTTATGGTAACTATGTATAGGTACGAGAAAACAAATCCAAAAATATGTATTCATCTAGATGCAAAACAAATATGCCTTGTATTTTAAATTATTTTAGGCTTTCATTAACAGAAATACATTATTGTTTCCAAACTAGATGTTTTTTCACATTTGGTATGCTGTTACAGTAAAGCGAATAGCGCTCACCTATTGCAAAACTGCAATTTAACCTGTATACCACTTTTCATGCTGCCATTTCCCCAATAACTTCTTCTAAAATATATGGAAAAAAATAAAACCAGGTATTTTGCACATCATTTCTGATTTTTCTTAGAATTCACAGGATAGATGCAACTATTACATAGTACATACAGGGACCATACTCTCTGATGATCTATTCAATAATAGGACTGTACAAAGTAACAAGAGTTCATTCATTCAGAGTTAAATAATCTTTACTGCAATGAAAATGGTTCTTTACAGTAAGATGTGGAATTTACATATGTCTTTAAAGATGGGGTAGCTTGCTATTTTGGGGTGAAGAAGGCATTTTTACTAGACTTGCACTTGCACTTCATTGGGTGATGGCAGTGACCAACAGAGTCACTCGTACAGACTTTTAAAATCCTGGTGCCGAAACTCAGCCTGGGGAGACCACTGGTCTCCCCGCTCCAGAAGTTAAAGGTTCGTGTTATGTGTCTTTATCTTTGTATACATTTTGCGCTGCCATGTTAATTTCTTCGGTATTTAGGCTAGATAGGGAAGGGGCCAGGGAGATTACTAAATGAAGACGAAGAAGAGCACGAAGATTCTTTGTGTAATGTGTCTTCGTCTTCATATACGTTTTGTGCCGCCATGTTCGTTTCTTCGGCATTCGGGCTGAACAAAGAAAATGCACCCTTCGTGTTCGTTTTCACGTTCGCCAGAATACGAATGCATAAGTCTTATTTTTACCCTTTTGAGGCAACTTTGGAAATCAATTCAATGTGGGTCTTTTGTTCTGCTTTTTTCAAGATCAACAGCAAGATTGGTCCTGATGGAACCTAATAACCTTTTACTTAATAAAATAAATACAAAGTTATATTCAACATCCCTCCAGTAAGGGAACACTCTACATGTTTTAGAGGACATAATGTGCCATAAAGAATTTTTTAAAACTATTATTAGGGCCCAACATTTTATTTTATTAGTTCAATGGAAGGGGTCTTTAATGCTTTTAAATGTTTTCTCTTTTTTATATTACTTATTTCAATTATTTTTGTACCACTCTTTTAGAGACTAGTTTTACATGATTAGAGAATACTTGGGTAACTTGAGGGTACCCCATAATGATGTCAAAATGACATCTTTATGTGGTCCCTTTAAATGCTTGTTTTATGTTGTTATTATTATTATTAATTATTACTATTGGAACGCCCCAGTTTCATTAATTAATTCAATTCATTTTCACCATTTGTTTTAGCTTCCCCACTCGCACTTTGACCTTCTTTGCCAATCACACAGCAATCAAGAAGCAGCCCTTCTTTGCTCATCACAGTATGTGCTACAGAAGGGTAATCAGAGACCTCTGCATCAACCCTAAAGACCTTCTGCTAAGAGATCTTTCCTACCTTTGTCAGTTTTAACATGGTAGAAAATAAATGTCAAGAATGCCTGAACAGCATTCAATCACTTACAGTGCACTCTTACATTGGTTCAATTAACTCACAGGCACATATGCTGTCTACAGCTTAAAGCAGGGAGACAAGTCTGTTATTAAACATGGAGATCTCACTGAGAATACAGAACAGAGGACGTAATATTACATCCTCAGCTAAGATCTAAAAAACATTTTAGATTTTAAAAATTCATCATCTACCTACCTACCAGCTTAAAAGTCAGAGCTAGCAGGGAAACAAACATAGCTGAACTGTAGCTGAAAAGTATATGTATTTGTTGAAGGGTGTGACCCCAAAAGTGATCCATTTTTTATTGTTAGTTTTTATTGTTAGTTTTTTTCATTTTTTGTACTACTATCAGTTGACCCTTTTGTTAACATTTTCCCTTTGCAGGAAGAGGGATAAAACATTGTTTCTCACTCTTTTCCCTCCAATCTCCACTGGACTGATCACACTGTGATCAGCAAGCAAAGCTCCATAGACTTGCATTGCTGAACATGCCGCATGGGATTGGTCAGCAGAGGGAGCAATAGGACCCCGTCTAGACCCTGCTGGGTATATGCTGTCCTCCAGTGACCTTCCCGTGGACAATTGGGCAATCATTCATTGCGTACCGGCACTCAGTAAGCAGGATAGGGGAAGTCCAGGATGTCAAAAGAAAGAAAGGATGTGCTGGTATGTCCTAATGGGCTTTTAAGTACAATTTTTTAGGATGTACCAGTACGTCCATATGTGCGTGAAGGGGTTAACTAGGGTGGACTTTATGACTGAATCTAATGCAAATACCTATAGCTTATGTAAAATATTTTTTTACATTGGCCCAAACAAAAGTTATCAGCTTTGACCAATTTCTCTTGCATTTCTGTAGCTATATCCATTTTCCTTCCCGAAAAATAATAGCTAACTATCTTTTCTGAAACCAACATGTAATGTTGTTTTCCTGTTGGACCAGCTAATTAATGTTAAACATATTGATTATGTACATAAATTGTAGCTAATGTATCATAAATATATTCTTTGTGTACACAGAATAATTTTGTAGGGATTAAACTCTGTCGCCAAGACGATTAGAATTATGAGACACTCTGTGTTAATTAATTAAGTACTTTCAATTTGGGAAGTGTGTAGTTTTAATGTAAAGTTTTAAGTGTAAGGCTTAAAGTGGAGCTCACACCAATGTATTTATTACAAGTATCAGATTAAAATGAAGTTTTTAAAATGTTATTTTCTTTGCAAACAGTATTTTTTCATACTAAAATGTTTTGAGAAAACTGCACATTAGCCATTTGTATGTGTTCCAGCTCTGTTATGTTAGCCCAATCTACTAGGCAAACACATTGACTCCGTATCATACTGCCCATGAGAAACAATAGAATGGCTCAGGCAGCCAGACATTAATGATTAATGAAAGTCTGTGTAGGAACCGACCACATTAACATTGCCATAAAGAATCAGCTCAGTGTGGTGACTGTGTGGGGAAAAATATCACATGACTGACAACAATGACAGCCTCCTGGTCTGCAGATAAAAAAAGGTAATGGAACAAAAGTAGATGAAACCAGGTTTTTGTCAAAGCTAACTTACACTACTGTATAAAGTGCTGAAAGAGAAATTTTTTTTTTCCATGGGACGGTTGTCTGCTTTGTATGCCAAGTCCAGCACTGTGTACATTAGGTGCAGGGACAGCCAATTCCCCATCTCTCCCTCCAACATGTAGAGAGGATCTGTATTAGTCCACTAAATAATGCGTCAGACAAACCAGATTTTAACCCCAGATGACTGAAAATCGAGAAACTTATACTGTAAAATTACTACTTGGGTCTGTGAGTTCTCCAAAATATTTTTTTTGTATTCTTAACATTAACTTAAAAGCTATTGCTGCAAAAATTGCAATATAACATTAAATAGAAACAAAATTAGATTACCACCAGGGTTTTTAATCTGTCTGGATATTTTCTTAGAGTTATGCTCATAAAATAAATAAGGCCTAACAGACATTCTACCATTAAGGTACAATCTGCTTATTATCAAAAACATCCAAACATTGCATGCATTTAGCATTCTTAAACAGCTATATTTAAGAGAAAAAAAAATAAATTTATAATCCATGCCAAATTATATGGTCACTGTGATATCACTAGACATGGACCACCAACTCACTTTATTTGAACTTGTTGTGTTCTATAGTAATTTCAACAATTTTATTGACTGTTTTGAAGAATTCATATTGAGGTTACCCTTTAAACTTATCCCAGTGGAACAATTAGTTCTATGTATTTCTTCAGGTCAATATATAAATGTGTTTTGGGAAAAAATATAAAGGACCACACATTATTATTTTTCTAAAGTGTCGTACTATGTCATAATTTATGAGATGTAAAATATTCACAATATTTGCTGGAAGAAAAGACCTTCACTCTATTTGCCAAATAAATCCTCTGAAATGTAATTCACATCCTGACTTTGTAGAAAAAAATCCAATCCGTTGGAAGGACGTCTTGTAACCAGAAAAGGTTTGTTAGAAAGAGTTATGTTTTTGATGTGTTGTACGTGCCCTTGTTGATCCTGGAAATATAAATTGCTTAAACTTTTTATAAGTATCCATAGAAGTTGTGTTCATGACCCGTAGTACCTTTTAAATATGAGCTGTACAAGTCAATAGAACAAACTGTATGTTTCAAAGACATGGAAACAATTGGAATACACTTAATGAAAGGGGCATTTAAACATTTTATGAACCCTCTAGTCTATAATGCCTCCCATACACATAGGTAGTCACAATGTTTGTAAAGTATTACAGTCATCTTTACGTTATACAGTGACAATGTTAAACTTAAAACCAAACTAGTGATTTTTTTTTGTAAGTGAACATAAAAAGGGAACACAACATAGGAAATACAATGAATTGGAGATCTGGGACTAATCATGCACTTAACCCTCATAAAATTCCTTTTCTTATTCTAGGATTTATAGACTGCTTCTTGGATTAGGAATCTATGGGTAACGTCTGCATTTTCTATCACCATCAAAGTACTACAAACATTGGACTGTATAATCTCTCCAAAACAGTTTTGGGTGTGTAAGAACAGACCAAAGTAAAACCGCTGAAAACTATGGGTGATAATCTCAAATCACAAAAAAAAAATGGCGAAATTAGATAAAAAATATGAAATTTTGATATGCTGGTACTGAAGTATTAATAACACTCACATATATTTAAAAAAAATCAAACAAAAGTATATTTCTGGAAACCAGAAAAAAAGATATTGTAAAGTATCCTGGCCTTGACCAATTAGGCCTAGCCAGGCATAACTGTGGTGGGAGGAAGCCCCATGCCTCTTTACTTGGGGCAGATCACCCTATTGGGTGATTGGCTCCCTGATGCTCAATGGGCAGAATGGGGAGATCAGACATCACGTTTCTAACAGATCCATTTACACTATAAAGGGCTGTGCCAAGCTAGCACAACCTGCATAGCACTCGCCCCCCATGCCACGTGTCCTTCGGAGTTGGTGCACCATACGTAATGTCTTTGTATAACCCATGCATTTGTGTCATGGTGATATCACTGGGGCTCCTTTATTCTTTATTTTATTATTTTTTAGTTTTTGTTTCCTATTCTCACTCGATTTCACTGCCTGCTGATCATACAGTGATGATAAAGTAACTACAGGGTAATTACCAGAGACACCAGTAGATTCTGTACAGATCTCTCACATAGATCCTTCCTGTGGTCTTAACATTGACATGTGCAGGAAGGGAATATCTGTTCTGACATTTAAATCCCTTTCAGTGTAATGGCACTTGGTTGGATACTGGCACTTGTTGACAGAGACATCAGAGAGCTTGATCTGCTGTGAAATAGCAGAAGAATTAATAATATGTCCTCTATCACATACTTACGTCCTGCGCTAGAAGTTCAGCAGGATAGCCAGGGAACCCAGAGCCTAGGTCTGTATGTAGGCAGCAACTTGTCCTATTTAACTTCAGGCAAGATCCCCACTCCTGGTAATCTTGATGGCGTTTCTGTAAATGTATTTATTTTTTTACTTGTTTTTTGGTCATCTTTCTGGCCTCTAATACAGCTTATTTAACACATTAACACTGTATGTATGCAATATAACCATTACACAATATATAACAATCTTCAGTTTCTCCCTCTCATCCATCATCTTATTCTCGACTTCAGTCAATATCAAAGTAAGTCCCTTTTTTCCATTTTGTCTCCAAGTTTCATAAACATTTTGTCTATTCCTGGAAGTGTCATGTTTTCAATTTCAATGCTTTACTGTCAAGATTCCTGTTGGGATTAAATTAGGGACGTTGGAATGAGCTTCGAAAAGCAGCTACCTACTCAAGCTGGACTATTTTACAAACACCACCTGTATTTTTTCAGAGTTATGACCCACAATGCCAGGTAAAACATTTTCAAATACCTTACCTTTTGTTTCTGTATGTTTTAAATGTTATAGTACGCGCTTCTTGCTAATAATAATTTTATTTTTTCATTATTTTAGAGGTCCAAAGAGATTTCATAAATTATGTCATAAATCCACTTTTTGCACACAACTAGACTGCTGGATCATCATTGTTGCAGCACTTTTTTGTCTTACTATGTTTTACTTGTGCCATGCTAATGACTGCTTTCCTTTTACTGTATACACAATGATCAAGTACCAGGGTGGGCCTGGGGTGTAAACTCACAGCTGATGAACATTGTATTGGTTTGGTAAAGGTGACGTATGTCGTATACATACCTGGGAATTCTCGGGGTTTCATTGCTTCCTCAGTAATCCTCTCCCCTCTCTCAACTTGCCCTGCCTCTGCTACAGCTAACCCTACCCCTACATAAAGCCAATCCACAAGAACATATACAGTATACCTTTGAAAATGTTATGAAGTTCTCATCTTACTATATATAACATATTATTTATTAGCACCCAAAATATTGCCATACACAAATCTTTTCATTTATGAAATCACTTCAAAACATATAAACTATCAAGTCTCTGGCTTCTAGACTCTTTGGACAATTGAGCTTGGTAGGATAATTACCTTTGATAAGAAATACTGTAAAAACTTTTAACACACTCTGCAGAAGTCCAGGTCAAGATTTAATAAAATACAAATAAAATAATAAATAAAAAAAAAATTACACTTGTATACACACTTATGGATGGGCATATTATTTTAGTTAATATAGTGTTAAGAGATGTATTTAGCTCTTTAGAGTTTGTAGTATAATAAAGAAGAGGTAAATTAAGCATAGTTAAGATGCATACAGACATTACATCTGGGTATAACAGGCATGAATACATTAGATTCTTCTCCCCAAAAGCTTACAGTCTAAGTGGTACTTACAGCAGCAATCTCTCATTACTGTAATTCAGGTCACTACTACCTGAGATTGATTTTTTTCACATAAAAACAGTAAATCTGTCATTCTGACAGCCTTACCTTCTGTAAAAAAAAATACATTTGATCCTCACATTTTTCCCTATTTTAAAACACAAAGCGGTATATATTAGAAATATGTAATGTATGTAAAGTTAAATGTATAAATGTATGTTGTATGTGAGATTAAAAAAAAAACCAAAAACGAATATAAGGGCAACCTGTGCTCAAGGAGGGAGAAACATAAGTCTTTCAGTGACCGCTGATTTATTGTGTGCATTGATAGGTTTTTCAGCAACATTGTTTAACAAAAAACAAAAAATAGAGAGAAAATGCAGTACAAAAGCCTCTTTGGACATCCAGGGGAATTGGTAAGATTGACCCCCATCAACTTGTTCTAATAAGTTAGTAAATCACAAAACATGAGCCTCTTTGCCAATTATGTATTTATATATGATGAGAAAAAAATCCCCACTGTGTTTTCATTTCTTAGCTTTTTGTGCAAACCCCAGTCCTTAAACTTTTCAACTGTTTTGCCGCCATAAACCAGCATTGGCATATTTTATAGCAAATCTATTAAACTGCAAGCCAATCTACTTGGGTAATATTATGTAGAATTTACCATAGTTGTAGATTATTCAGTTATTTCTCCCCAAAATGGGAACATTGTTCTTATTTTCCTGTCTGAAGCACTAATATTACAGCGATGGCAGAAACATTAAATAGGTAAGGCAATTAGCTGCACCTCACCAGTAAAGGTACAGCCTTGGTGAGCTTGCCTGCCAAGGAAAATCTTGGATTAGAGTCAGTTTTCTTTATATTCAGTTTCCTACCCACTTAACAAAATTACACTCAATGAGCTGTAGGAGAATTTCACATCAACAGGGCCATGTAATGCAATTTCTGAAAATATGCAGAAAGGAAAAAAAAATCTAAGTTCTACATTTGCTCTCATTTCTGTCAAAATCAATCAAGTACAAGCAAAATGAAAGAAAGTGCTTGGAAGAGGAAAAAAAAACACGCATTTGTAGTATGCTGAAGTTTGCTTTATGCGATAACATGTGCATGCTTAAAGGTCCCCCTGTTTTATTTTATTTTTAATCATGCCTAATTAGTTTTGTTTTAATCACCTACACGACTAAAGTCTCTCGCTTGCATAATTGATAACACAGAGAGACCAGTGTCAGAAATCAAATGCTGTAAATTAAAAACAACAAGTTTGAGACTAGTAATTCAATTAAAACCCAAGAAAACATTGGATTATGTATAATTGAGAGCTTGTATGCAGAGTGGAACGTCATTCTTGTCAGCTTGAATGGTGATATTAGTTTGGAGCTGTCAAAAGGTGTTTAAATCAGCTCGGAAAAAAAATAGAAAACAAAGGTGATATTTATTATGAACTTCCACCGTTAAAAAAAAACAAACCATACACAATATTTAGCGAATAGTGAAATGACAAAAATGTTATTTACAGTTTGAACTGATAAAACACAGCAGTAAATTAATATGGCTGCCATTTAGTGGCTTGAAATAGTATAAAACCTTCCCCTAATTTGTTTTAAATTGTAAACATGGCCTTATATTATACTTTTAAGAACACAGACGGTTGTGGAAAAATACAAATACAATAGAAGCATGCATATAGATCCTTAAAGCACATTGGAAGAATTGCACATTACATCGAATGTAGCATGACTGTTTCTAGAAATGCTAATTTTTGTTTAGGTTTTTATATTTTGGTAATTTTGCCCAAAAAATTTGGTAAATCATATTGGTTTCTCTATTTATCTATGTTAACTTTTAACTTACTGTGAGTAATATATGACTTTATAGGGGAATTATGATACCATATGTCTACTATGAGTTTAAAGTTACCTAGCCATCAACAGACATATAGTAACACACATAAACAAATACAATGTATGTCGACTTGACTTTGAATAAAGAGAAGTTGTTAACTTAAAGACCTGGAGTGCTGACCATATTATGTGCTTTATAAACATATATATATATATATATATATACTATATGACCAAAAAGTGTGTAGATGCCTGACCATCACACCTATTTGAGCTTGTTGGCCCCTCCTTTGTGGCTATAACAGCATCCAGTCTTCTGGAAAAGCTTTCCACAAGATATTGGAGTGTGTATGTGACAATTTGTGCCAAAGGAACATTTGTGGCATTAGCCACTAATGTTTGACAAGAAGTCCTGGCTTGCAATTGGCATTCCAATTCATCCCATAAATGTTCAATGATAATATGATCAGTGCTCTGTGTGGGCAACTCAAGTTCCTTCACACCAAACTCATCAAAGTCATACATACGTTTGTGTTATTCATTACTTTATCATCCTAGGGCACACACACACACACACATATATACATATATATATATATATATATATATATGCAGTATCTCACAAAAGTGAGTGCACCCCTCCCATTTTTGTAAATATTTTATTATATCTTTTCATGTAACAACACTGAAGAAATGATACTCTGCTACAATGTAAAGTAGTGAGTGTACAGCCTGTATAACAGTGCACGGTTGTCTTGTTGATTGCCTTAATGTGTTTACATTTTTCTATCATAGACCCCCTGTCACAATTGTAGACCAGTCAGATGATTATATCTGACCTATAGATGTAGCACATAAGGGAGGACTGTGTGCCTGACTGTCAAGGGCCGGTTGAACCATAAACCTTGATGCCACTATCAAGCTCAACACCTTTATAATGACGCAAAATAGGGCTTTTTTGCAGGTTCTGAGTAATTTTCAACGTTACCTTCCCAAACGAGTCAGATAAACTACATTCCTTGTCATGGAAACGACCTGGGGTAACTGATCAACCACCCAAACTTGTTGAGTGTATCCACTAGCAGACCTGACTTAAGGGTGTTATAAGGGTGTATATTAAGTGGAAGCTGCTATCAGGAGCCAGTCGTCCAGATCAAAAATGACGTGGTGGCCATTAGTCATCTAAATAGGCCGTGACTTTTGGTAGTAACACAAAAAGGACACTACAACACTACCAATTTCTGATTCTTTCTGTTTTTTCTTTTCTCTTTTTTTTTGCCATGGCTTTTCAGACTTCCGAGGCATTAATGTGGACTAATATATCCCTTTTCTTCTAGCCATAAAATGATTTTAAATAGATATATATTTTTCTTCTAGCCATAAAATGATTTTAAATAGATATATATTGGGGGGGATTATCAGAATATAGAAAAGGAGCAAAAAAAGGAGCTTGCCCTCACAAATAAAAGCAAACCTCAATTGTAGTCTGCCGCTGTGTGTATAACAATATCAAATTATGTCCCTGTTGGATTTAAGTATACATTTGACTTTTGTTTGGCTCTATTTTTAATACAATAAAAACTATTCTATATATATATTTTTTTCATTTTCAGCACAGTGCATGGCAAGTCAGCAATGTTTGCTAATATATTGTACAGACCTTTACTCTTGGGGACTGATGAATGTATTCTGACACAAATAAAATCTGATTAATTTAAATATATTCATCTCTATGGAGTACCTGTTTCTATATACCATTTTCAAGTGAAAAAATAGTCCCTAATTTTGCAGTGGACATACAACTATACTGAAAACATCTGATATTTCTCTGCTTAGCCCCGTAAACATTGGTTTATAGACAATCATATGGAAGTCTAATAAAGTTTAATATATTAACATTGATTAGTAATTTAACTGGGGTAGAGTGTCCCTGTATCAAGCATTTGTTGATTTTCGGAAAAACATGCTGATGTTGAAGTATATGTTGGTCCTTCCCAGAGCCAGCCCTTTCATGAGTCCCAGTAGGTCCATCGAACCCAGATGGCACTTTGACAGCGGCAGCAATTTGCATGACCCTGCAGTTAAACACGAGGTTGCTAGAGGGAAAGCTGTGGTTGAAGTAAGGAGGTGTGTCAGGAAGTATGCAAGTGTCGATGTGAGCATGGATGTGTATGTGAGCATTAATGTGTATGGGTAAATGTGTCAGCATGGATGTGTATGTGTAAGATTTTGTGTGTGAGCATAGATTGTGTGAAAGCATGTATGTGTAAATGTTGGTGAGTGAGCATGGATGTGTATGTGTGAGCATGGGTGTGAATGAGTGGATATTTATGTGTGGGAGCATAGATGTGTATGTGTGTTTGTGAGAGCATGGATTGGTATGTGTGAGCATGGATGTATATGTGTAAGTGTGTGTGAGTATGTGTGTTGCCCTGAGAGTGTGTGTGTAAAAATGTGTGCCAATGTGTATGTGAGTTTCTGGGGGGACAAAGGGCTGTTGCCCAATAGAAGATCTGCTTCACAGAGAACAGACAAACAAAAGAAGCACATGGAGAATAGAATGAAAACAAGTTTGAAGACAAAAAAAACACGAAGAGACAAGAGACGGGGACACGGAAGCACGGAGTATGAGAGTGTGAGAAAGTGTACACAGTGAATTCTACCTAGTTGCCTCCCACAACTTTTTCCATAGAAAAAGATAATTAGGAAAATATTTGAATTTATGCAGTGCTGTTCAATTTTTACTTAAATGAATATAGACAAAGAGAATTCTTGGGAAGATATAACTGGAACAGGATGTTAAATACAATTGACTAATGCGATCCAACGTGGAATATCTGGTTCCATTACTCTTGCAGTGCTATCTGAGATTTGTAGTCCTGCATGGCTAAATGAATAGTAATTCATTGCCATTTCTGACTACCTCAAGTATACACGGAGGAAAAGATATGTTAAGTAAGCGTTTGATCTCTCCATAACTGAAGATAAAAAATCTATAAACTGACATTAGAGGTATGTTCTTAAATATTCTTCAGATATATTTCATTTGAGAAACATATTTGAAAACAAGGTCCTTGATAATTGCAGAATAAGTAATTTCTGAATGTGCAGTTATTTAGGACTGAAGATCTATGGCTCTCTGAAGCACCATCACAGTTTCAGAGTATTTAATTGTAGCCAGATATTGAAAACCTTATTATGGCCTGTGTCCTTGGCATAACCCTAAATTTGAACTCCAGCCTTTTAACATATGGGATTTTTTTTTCTAGATGATTGCTGCAATCTGATTTAAAGGAAGCATTGGATCTACCATTTAGCCAGTCATCTTACTACGCTTTACAGCTGCTTTGCGAGAATTGCTATTAAAGCCAATTTATGCCTCCTCAAATTTCAGCACGTCTGTCAAAGTAGTTGTAAGCTGTAGCATCATGTGGAAGTGCCTGGTTTCACAAGAAAAGACTGCAAATATAAAGCAATTATGAGTAGGAGAAATTAGAATTTCCTTAAAGGTTCAGTCCCTTAACCGCTTTGTGTCTCAGAATTCATTCCTTCCGGAATGCAGACAGACACATGTGTCTGGAGGAATGACGGAAACATGAAGGATTCACAGTAGATAAAGCTGGTTTCAAAACTCAGACCTTTATTTTAAT
Source organism: Spea multiplicata (assembly GCA_009364415.1). NCBI lineage: Eukaryota > Metazoa > Chordata > Amphibia > Anura > Pelobatidae > Spea > Spea multiplicata. The sequence continues at coordinate 30,912,803 of VKOC01000002.1, read as the reverse complement.
GCAGTCTATGTTTTAATTGGTGACTTGGGACCATTTTTGGAACTGCATCAAGTCTATCAAGCCTTATTGGCTGGTGTTTTATACATTTGGATATGTGTTTTCGTATTGCTTAGACATGTTGTCAGTGTAGATCGAAAACAAATATTTTTTTGACACTTTGGAAAGCGGTGTGAGATACAGGTATACCATCCGTTTATGTTTGTTTCTTCCTAAACACTACACATTTCATTCTGATCAGTGGCCGAATATGGAAGGATTTGTTGAGCGAGTGACCATAACCTCATACTCATGTGGATGTTGCCATATCGGTCCCAAAAAAAAAAAGATTCCAAAGATGTTTGTGGCACCTGTTGTTTGTTACTGACGTTCACAATGTAAGATATAAAAACCTTAGATGTTCAAGACTTCAGAGATCCCTTTCTGAGGTGTACATATCTCCCAACAGTTGCCAAATTGCATGTACTGTCCCATTGCTCTACTGTCCCATTTCTGCAGGCAGGGAGAGCGTGGGCTGGTTGAGGAGATGACGTGAAAAATTAATGGAGGTCTATGCTGTTATGTCGCAGACCTCCATTGCATCTCCCACTGTGCTACCTCGCTAGGTGTTCCAATTTGGAAGCCTGGGGGTTGGGGTGCCTAGATATCCATTTACATCTTTCTCTAAGGAAATTTGACCCTAATTTCCAATGTGATCTTTTTAGATTTCTGTACAATTATTACAGGTTTTTTAGCCTGTAAAATCTAAATGTCTCTATGCCTCTTCTAAACTGTAAAACATTTTGCTCAATTGATGATTGTGATATGCTGAACACCATAATGTGACACAACAATATGATACAACCCATTTATGACTTTCACTTGCTTCTTTTTTTCTATACCATTTTTGAAAGATAAATGCTTATTCCACACAAATAATCAACTTTAATAATAGGCACTGTTCCTCTTTCATGATACATTGTAGTTTATCCCTGACCTCAATTGTACTCCTACAAAATAAAGTATGTTTTATTTTTCTATTCTCAAAACTAATAATATAAAAATTGCATTTGATTATTCTCTGTGATATACATACATAAGGACTCTTCCAATTTGACTCTAAGTGGGTCAGTTTCTTGATGAAAGAATGCCATTTGGTCACTAGCCCCACTCCTGCACTCAGCTAGTCCCCCTCATAAAGCCCTCTCACAGAGCCTGTCCTGGCAAGTTCCCAGATATGGTTGAACAGTATGTGGGGCTTTCCATTTTGATACATTCTAATCGTGTGTCTTGCCCTAAGACATTTGAGATAGAAGCTTTACTACATGGCTATACACCCAGTCATCTAAAAACATTATCCTTGAGTTGCGAGAAGCACAATACTTTAAGAGAACATTAAAAATAATAGTATAAAGCATAGATGGTTTTCTAATACTACACCAAACTCACCAAGTATTTAATTGATAGTTCTCATGAAATGTAAACCATCTATGCACATTTTTCCATTACCTAAACCTCACATGCACATTTTTTTCGTAACTCCTTTTATAAATAAACCATATTGTCCATTTAAAGTATTCTATTTGTGTATTAGATACAGTTAACAATATTAAAAAGATGAAAGGATGAGATTCACATTGAGGTTGCACAAGGATGGCATAAAATTTAAATCATGTGAGAGGTTGCATGGCAAAGTACTGTTGTACAAATATTCAGTCATTAAAACTACATAATTTTACTGACTGTTGTAGCTTCGATCTTCCGGGCTAGGCTTACTCCCCCCTTAAAAACCCCAATAATGACACCACACCATAGAATATGGATAAGAAAAAGGCCACAGCCAATTTTATTTATTAGAGTCATTGTCACGCCAAAACCTGAAACAATAAACATAGGTGCGTTAACAAGGACAATGACTCAAACACCAACATGTAAATATTTACAATAAACACTCAAGCTTGCCAAGTAATCCAGGTACCATAACCAAATGCCACTTAAGGAAGGGACATACCGAGATGCCCCCACCCTGACCTGAGGTTCCCAGCACTGACAGCCAAGAACCTACCACCAGATGTTACCAACCATTCACTTACCACCACATTAACCCCCTGGATACCTGGCAAGCTGCCGCCCCACAGACTGTGACAAACGACACAAACCTACAAACAAAAGAAAAAAGGGGAGGGAGGGTGGGACACGCAACCAGGTAAGCTAACCACAAAAAATGGTTCCTGAGCCCGACGGAAAGCAGGCACTTATATAATCTTCCCCTAACTCCACCCCCGAAATTCCCGCCAAAAAAAAGCCTACCCCTCCTCCGCACAACAGTCAAGGCCCACTATAGCCCATGCTGGCCCCCCCGTGGGCATCATTCCACATGTTTCTAATGTGCTCCAATTTAAAAGAAACTGTTTAAAGTGGATCTGCCAGTTGCTAATTTCCCTAATGCTGTATTTCAGTTATCATGATATATATATATATATGTAATGGTACCCCCTTTACCCGAATACCAATCATAGCAGCTTATGTATTTTTTTGGGGGGGGGGAGATTTTAAACTAGAACTGTGGGGGAACAAAATCACATCATAGGAAGTATCATGTTGTGCCCTATGAAACATCCTGCAAAATAATAAAAAATCTGCAGAGTTTCCATGGCTTTTTACACGTCATGGCTCAAGGCTTCAAAATGCACCCAGTGTTGAGTGTGGTTTCTGCTGGAATGAATTGTCACCTTTTGTCCAGCCCAATATTGTTTGCTCCCTTTTCCTGGAGCTGACTGGTTCCATCAGATTTACAAGGAATGAGGGAAATGAGAGATTTCCCTCAAACATCCTGCTAGTGCCATCTTTGCTCTTCCACAATTATACATCTATGACAGACACACTTTTACAGTCACTTTCATTCAGACAGTTCATCCACATATTAACTAATGCTCTCCCTCATTCAGACAATTCATCAACATATTAAGTCATGCTCTCCCTCATTCAGACAATTCATTCACATATTAAGTCATGCTCTCCCTCATTCAGACAATTCATCCACACATTAACTAATGTGAGGATCCAGGGACGTTTTAATGCCCAGCACCCGCGCATTATTAAAGTCCTGGACCAGATCCTACAAACCCTGCTTGGGTATCCAGTCTGCTACAAAACTGGAGTTGGAGCAGTGGCCCAACCTGCTCCCCAATTGCTCCACCCAAGGGATCCATACACAAGATTCATCTGATCACACAATGCATCTCTCTGAGGCTGTACAGAGTCACAATACATATAATTTCTATACATACCTGCATGCACGCCTGTGAATTGTATTGAAATTCTCCTTTTTTAGTTTTACCTCTGAAACTGCTATATGTAAATCTTTTCAAGCATGGAGAACTGAAACAGCTCATCTCACCGCCATCTAGAAAAGGAAACAAGACTAGAAGTGTGCAAAAATTTAATGTATAAACACTAATGCAAACTATAAACAAAGGTATTTCAAGAAACAATTAACAGGTTTAGCAAGTTTAATAAAACATAAGTTTCTCTTTCAAGAAGGTCTATGTTTGCCCTGCATATTGCATAGGTAATTTGGGAGATGTCTTAGAACTGTCCTTGTTGACTTAGCTATGCATTCTATAGGTTCAGCTCAGCCTTTTTTGCTAAAAAGGCGCAATGAGGTTCAAGGAGTTGAACTCTTCAGGGATGAACTGAATGGATGTTTTTTTAGCATAAATTAAATTGCTAGGTAACTCTCTTGCAAACTCTTTTTTTAGTAAATAAAACCATAATGTTTGGAACTCCACTTAACTTTGAATAATAGATAGATGTAGTTATAGATATAATGTGTATTTTTGGATTTCAAATGTCAAGGTGATTATATTTTAACATGTTTAAGTTTGTTTAAACATTAATCCAGATTGTAGCCATCATGGTAACTAACTTTTGGCTCGTTGGGAACCTAGTATGCAACCCTCATCTCTGCCTATAAATTAATATACTAATTGTACTTACAGGGCAGTCTATTAGAGGTATGTGACAAACTCCAGCTGTGTGTTTGTAGGGATATACTGCTGTTGAAGTCATTACAACTAACCACTTGACAGATCTTAATGCAGTCCTAAAAGTAATGATTACCGCACGCTTAAAAGCTACAGCTGAAACACGTTCAGGGAAAGGGTCTCAGCTGCCTTGGTGTTAATTTGATGTTATATCAAGTTGCTTAATGGTAAGAAAAGCATTACACCATATCATATTTTTTTAAATGGTGGAGTTTAAAAAATATACATCATCACATAAGTTTTCCCAAATTCTTCTGAAACAGGTTCCTTCTGTGCTTGATTTCCTCTCCAAACACTGATACATGTGTGTTTCTTTTGTGTGAATCTATGTGACCTTTAAATGGTGATGGGCCCTTCAGCGAATTTTTCAGCTTTGGCAATTAACGTTCAAAAAAGGCCACCTGTTTCCACAAGTGTTTTATTTTCCTTCCCTTGATTTTCAAACCAAAGAAAATAACCTATTTAAGGGATCCTTAAAAGAAAGACCTAATTTACATATATCTAAAACATTTTTCATTCATATAAACACTTGATAATTATGACCGAGCAATTAAACATTAAAGGATTCAACAAGTTGATATACCCCCCCACCATCACCATAGCAAACCAATGCTTTGTATAGTCACTACAACACAGTCTATTTGGCACTTAAAGCATGGAAACCGGGTATCATCAACAGTATGCATTATTCATGTCATAATCATCACTTAGCTTTACTGTATATACACTACTATAATGATCATTTTACAGTCTTTGGTCAGAGAGGTCAAACTTAGGTATGTATTTAAATGTTTTATTTATTTGTATGTAAAGCATACAAGTTACATAGTCAGGTTCGACCATACAATAAGCTTATTTTTTGCATGTCTCTGTATATTTAACACATTTAGAAATATTGATATATGCGCATATATGTATATATATCTTATACTAGCACATACGCATGTTGTTAAAATGCTACAAAAAGCATTTCAGTTTTCTCGCTCTCTCAAGTAAAGTTTTCAGCCAATGTAAAGATGACCACCTTGCACATGTGCCCACCCCAAACCCACGTTAAGACTCTTGAAGGTCACGGCCCCTCAGTGCTGCATTGGAAGTATGTTATATAAATTACATATTTCCTACAAAGTCGTTCTCACAGACCTTTAGAGGTAAGAACAACTCTATTGGCTGCCGACAGGGGGCTTGTCTGGCAGCCATTCATTCTTTGGTGTGAATGCAGTTATATCATACTGCTGGTAACTGTTACAGTGTAATTACATTTGTTTGATTCATAGGTTAACTAAAGAATGAATGGAAAGGGCAGCTGCTCAGACTCTTCATTGGTTGATGCCAGACGAGCCCCCTGTCTGGTGACCAACAGAGTCACTCTTATGGAACTTTCAATCCGGGAGCCAAAGCCAGGTTTTCTGCTTAGTTATTCTCCGCCCTGATGAAGGTGCATCTTGGTAAAATGAGCATCAGGTTAGAGTGTTAGGGATTTACTTTTCTCACACTATTACTTTTTTCGGGTTAGAGTGCTAGAGATTTATTTTTCTCCCTTGGGGATTCCTGTATTGCTATACTTGAGATAGGCTAGAGGCAGTGACTTGTACGGCGGAAGGAACCAGGGAGATTAGCTAGGAGATATTTAGGGATTTTGTCTTAACTAATAGGCTAGCCTAGTATATATACAAACACGAAGAGACGAAGATTCTTCATGTTGTGCGCCTTTGTCTTCATGAACGTTTAGCCACCGCTGTATTTGTTGGTTCATTATTCAAAAACCCAGCATTCGTGTTCGTTTTAATGTTCTCCCGAATACGAACGCACAAGTCTAATGACTACCATACATCATATCAGTTCTTCAATCAAGTCATCCACCCCCAAGCAGTACTTGATTGATCCTATTGTATCAATCACCCTCAACCTGATTCTAGATTGTCTTGCAGTACCACCTATACCAGTATAACTTAACATGTGTTAATCTTTTTGTTAATGTTGTATATAGTGTCATTTTTAATATTACTGCTAATTTTCTCGCCCGATAATTTTGTAATAGCACTAAAGAATCAGCTGGTGCTCTATAAATGTAATGTTATTTAACAGAAACTCATTCTGTAACATTTTATTAGAATTGTCACCAGCTTTATTTTATGTAACCAAATCCTAGGAAGTATGTTATTGGTGAGCACTCATAACATCATAAAAACTTTAGATAAAAAATCAAGGGCATCCAGTCTAGCCGTGGGTACATATGTGTTCACGTCATCCTTCTAATTAGTAAAATATTGAGGAAAGAGACTACTGTTCTGCATTAAAGCTTGCAAACAAGTAACAGCAAATTATATATGAGCATCCAAAATATTGTTAGCAAAGTAAAACAAAGCTACCATATATATAAGAGTGTCATCAGCATCAGTAATCCTTGGATAGAAATGTAAATTTGATGGCAGATAACTATTTGGCACGTCTAGTCTGGCCATTTTTCCTGAAATAAGGACTTTCACCGTAATCAGCTGTATGCCTAGACCATGCATGTTTTAAATTATCTAATTATATTAACAACTACCACTTTTATTTGGAAGCTATTCTACTTATCTACTGTAAAGTTAAGTAAAACTTCACCTTAGCCTCTGACCCTCTAGTTTCACAATATAACCTCTTTTGAAATAAATCTCTCCTCCTGTTAAACCCCCTTAATTATTCAAATGTTTCTATCACATGCCCTCTCTCTTCTTCCCTCCACGCTAAACATATTAAGATCCCTTAGTCTGCCCTGATAAATTTTTATTGTGCAAACCATTCCCCATTATCATAATTTATTTTGGTTAGTTGGTCATTTAAATGCAATATATAGAAGAGAGAATATAGTTGTAGAATATAGTCACTTATTCCAATCCAATTGGACAGGTAAGTTCGCAATCTTCACATACAACAATTCCTTCTCAACTGAGTAGTCATGGACATTTAGCTGGAGCTCAAAACCAAAGCAAAAGGTTGTATATACCACAAAACACGCTTTATTCTCGGTAAAGACTGTTGCACCTGTCAAGGAGATTTCCCTACCTGAAAGTTCCAGATTACTCAGGGCAACTCTGATGGGCTGCAGCCCAAACAACAAAGGAGCAGAGTAACCTAGTTCTTTCCATTTTCACTTCCTCAAGGGTGATCAACTGCGTTGATCAACTTATGAATTTGAAATACTGTATTCAGCTCATAAGTGTCAGATTATAAATAAACAAGATGGTCAGTGTATAGGGTGACCACATGTCCCAGATTGCCCAGGACTTTAAATCCCGGGTTCCAGACAGCATCAATCCGGGACAATGAATTGTCCAGAAAGTTCAGAAGCCTCTCCTGATAGAGTCCCTCCTTCACACCAAGCTCAGTGTAAGCTGCAGCCAGCAGCAGATATGTGTGTTTGACTGTGTGTATGTGACTGTGTTTGTCTGTTTGTGTGACTGTATTTGTCTGTTTATGTAACTGTGTGTGTAATGTCTGGTAATAAAGAAGTTAATTCTCTGAATCTGCTGATTCCTGGTAATAGAGGGGTGAACACTCTGAATCTACTCATGTCCATCATTATTGTATGTATATTATTAACTGAAATCACGTGGTTTCCAGGGCTTCCGAATAATTAAAATATAATAATATATGTGAATCAGTGTGTATGTGAGATGTATATATATATATATATATGTGTGTGTATATCATATAAAATGTATCTTATGTGTATATGATGGTATGTGTGTGTGTGTGTTATCTCATCCATTTCATAGCGTGTCTCTGAATGGCAGAAATAAAACCTGGTCACCCTATCACTCCATACCGTATACATTTGTCGCATATAATATCCTGTGTTAAAGGAATCACAAGGAAATAAAAAAAACCTATGCATATACATAGGAACATAAATCAAATAATTGAATACCATCATAAAATATGTTAATCCGTTATCTTATTCCTGATTTTTATTCAACTAAACCATATAATCTAACTAAATTGTGTGTTCTAGAAACTACATCTAAAAATACATTTATAGTGATGAATAAATACATAGCTACACAGATGATGACAAAATAAGATGTTTTAAATGATTCCTCTAAAAAGGCCCTCAATTTAAAGTGTAGGGTGGTGGGTATGATTTAGGAACATCTATTTATATATATATTTTTTAACGATACAATTTATTAAAAATATTTCCCTCTTCAAATACCAAGACTTGCTTAAGATGGAGGATTATAAGTCTATTGTGCCTACACTGGGTTCTCCCATGTTCATTGAGTGTAATGTTGCATTTTTCATTTAGGCTTCCTTTAAAATTCCCAAGATATCTCTATTGAGCCAATAAGCTTTCAATCTCTGTTTTATATGTTTCCTCTGTGTCTGTTGTCTTTTCCACAAACTCATCTGACTTGCAGTATTGAATGTCACGTCCTGGAATCAATTTGTCAGAATGCTTGTTAAACTACTCCCTTACATCACTAATTTGTCTACGGCTTAATGGTTAAGTTGGTTGATTATTGTGATGTCAGTCAAGACAGCCTTTTTTTCTCCTTTTTGCATCTGCTACCAACACCATAAACAATCCAGTCATATTAATTTAATTTCATCCAATACTGTTAAAAAAAACCCTACTACAGGGTATACCTGTGCAGGGCCAGCATGGTCATTAAGTTATAAAATAAAGACATACAGTAATAAAGGTAAAAGGCCATTGTGTTCAAACTATAATAAAATATATAACGCAAACTATCCTACTTGTACACTTGAACGTAGCACTAGCTTTTTGTCCTTGTGCTATTTTTAATGGTGAAGTGGCCATGGAGTGGGGCCTGCTGCAATGCTGCTACAACGACCCAGTGTTTCCTCGCAGTGACCCGGGAAGTTCCCATGTACGCTCACCTGGCACCCAGACCACATTGGGTCCTGTACTAACTAACTGTTATTTGTGCTAATGTAACAAAAATTAGCTGTACCCAATACAACTATGTTCCACACCAATGCAAGCCCTCAGTGATTCTTCACCAACGCTAATCCTCTTGACCTGAGGAAAAACAGGGGTAAGAAAATAAATATGTGTGGTAGATACATCCACATCTCCCTTTTATACCAATTGATGGTCCCTGCTCTCTCCCTTTTCTATGTCTTTCATTTCTCTTGCCCAATTCACGCTAATCAGAACTCTGAGCCCATGTATGGTTATGATACTACATGCTCACACAACCCATTCATCAATGCTGAACTATGGCTTTCTATCTAATCTCTGGGGTCCAAACAACTATCATAGCCTCAATTTTATATATACTAAAACGTTCACCTGAGTTCAGCTCCTAGTGAATGAACTAATAAGGTGCATATTTCTGAAATTACGTCTTTATGGTTTTATGCTGCAGTACCAACAAGTAACAAGGGAGGAGAATTACATGACCTTTCATAAATAATAGGCATGCAAAAAAGGTATTGCAATGTGCGTTCTGAGTTCAGGTTAATTACTATTCTCCCATCAGTGTCTTTTAATTTGAGTACACACGGTCCACTTCCTTTACAGGAAATATTTGCGTAAATAAATGATGGAATCTTGATTTTACCCTATTTTATTTAGAATGGACAGATTCATTGAATGGACTGTGCTATTTTAGTTGTCTTTCTATTCCCTAACCATAGATAATGGATATTATTTGGACATAAGCGCAATTTGTCATCATTCTGTTTTTGCAGTTTTGAGAATTACAAGCTTTGCCTCCAGGCTAACTTTAACGCTGCACAAAATACTGAATGAGAATCGTGTCAGCTGGTACAGCATTTTAACAATTTGGAAAGTTTTAGGTAAGCAGCAGACCTGTATTTCATAAATCTAAAAATACTAAGGTGCAAATAAGCCTACAAAAGGTAAAACGGGGTATCTATAAATATTGTACAGCCTTACAGAAATGGTTCAGAAGTAATGTTTTGTAATTAATGTTATACATTTTGCAATATATGTTAGCAAATATGAGCTCATTCCTACGCAGCTAACATGATGGACTTGCTGCTGGAAATATTTGTACTTAGAAATCCGTTAAAGGTATAGTACAGTCTTATGCCTCTTCCTATAAAAACTAACAGTACTTATTAACTCTTAAAATCCTCCATCATTATAACTGAGAAAGCCTGCAAATGAACTGAATCTGCAGGTTTGCCAGGGGATTGGGTTGCAAAATACCTTTTTGAAAAGTTTAATATGCACAGAGAATTTTTATCCTGCCCATACACACCATATTTTTGTGTTCCAGCGAAAAAACATTGTTTATAGAAATAATGAAAAATAGTCAAACGCTGGACTAAACCAATACAAACAACTGACCCATAGCTGTCACACCTGTGGTTACTTGGTTAGAAACAGCTGCTTGCTGCAGCCTTTGCTCTCTTCTTGGGGGACATGAGCCAAGAACTGGTAGAGGTCTGTGTCAGACAAATCAGGGTCTAGATAACTGCATCAGGCGGGGCATAAAGAATGTATTTTCCAGGGTCTAAAGATAATAGCTGATCCAAACAAGGTTACCAAAGGAGTAAGAAGAAAATATAAGCAGTGTCTAGACTCTGGAGTCAAAAATCAGAATATAATAACTGGACATGCCAACACCAGGAACAACTGAATCAGTGGCCAGGAAAACAATGCTTCGGCAAGGGTTGTTGTAGGCGGCCCTTATTACAGGATGAGCCACAGGTGTGTCAGGAACCTATTGAGAGTGTGATCTTATTATGCTTTGGCCAATTCATATATCCAAAACCTCTTATTTATATTATGTTTATATATTTGTTACCAACTTTATCCGGGTGAGAAGCGCCAACAGTTTTTGTTTTTTGTAAGGATGACCAGGAAAAATGGGGAGACAAAAATCTCAACTGATCCTGGCGACATAGACAAGGGAATGATTTTCCATGTCTCGGGCCGCTGGTGCAAATACTGTGGATACTGAAAATAGCATTGACATGATGCAACACTAGGTGCATCCTTGTGTTTCCCTCCTCTTCTGGAAGTAGATGTGACATCAACCCGGGGCACCAAGATGCCTGGTTACAGTTCTTTTAATTGTATTCAATTCCTCACCGCATTTCTTTAAGGCCAGATGCATAAATCCTTAATTAAAACCTGGCACTTTGTGCACATATTTAAACAGCAACACTTCATTCTCAAATCCCAAAAACTATTTGCCAAGCATTTTCTGGAGTCAAAAATCAGAATATAATAACTGGACATGCCAACACCAGGAACAACTGAATCAGTGGCCAGGAAAACAATGCTTCGGCAAGGGTTGTTGTAGGCGGCCCTTATTACAGGATGAGCCACAGGTGTGTCAGGAACCTATTGAGAGTGTGATAGAAGAGGCAAACAGACAACTATCAGACAGCACATACTATAAGAAACTGACCAAAGACCCCACCAAGGAATACACCACCAAACTGAGGAAGCTGATCGGATCTGTCCCAGAGGAACAGCAAAAAGGATTGGAAACGTTCATACCCACCAATCCCAACATAGGGACATTCTACATGCTTCCGAAAATCCACAAACCAGGGAACCCAGGCAGACCTATAATAACAGGTATGGACACACTAACCGAACCAATTTCAGGCCACTGACTTCCTTAACAAACTCAGTCAAATTACAAACTTACCTGCCAATTCCATACTTGTAACCATGGATGTGGAATCGCTATATACCAACATCCCACACGAAGATGGAATTGAAGCCTGCTCTCTGTTCCTCTCAAAACATACTCATAACCAGAAATACAGTCCTCAAACCATTACCAAACTCATAGAATTCATCCTCACACACAACTACTTCAGTTTTAACAACAATATATATCTGCAAACCATGGGCACTGCCATGGGGACGAGAATGGCACCACAATATGCCAATCTATTCATGGCGGACCTGGAACAACGATTCTTGGAAACACAACTTCACAAACCCTACAAATATTATCGCTACATTGATGATATTTTCATTGTCTGGACGGACGGAAAAGAAAACCTCAAAAAGTTCCATAACGCATTCAATACATTTCACCCATCTATCAAACTCAAAATGGACTTCTCCACAGAAAGTGTAAACTTCTTGGATACAACTGTCACAATAAACAAGGACACACTACATACATCCCTGTACAGAAAACCCACAGACCGATCCAACTACCTGCACAAATCCAGCTTCCATCCATCCCACACAAAGCAAGGCATCATCCATAGCCAAGCCACCAGGTACCACCGCATCTGCTCCAACACTGATGACAGAGACATGCATCTTAAAACACTGTCTGAGACATTCAAACAAAAGGGATACAAACCCAGGATAATCAATAAGAAAATTAACTCTGCGCTACAAACCCCACGTGAACACCTGTTGCAATACAGAGACAAACAAACATCCTCACGCATACCTTTGGTAGCCACATACAATCCTGCCCTAGAAGAAATCCGAAAAATCATCAAGGATCTGCAACCAATGCTAGCAGAGGATGAGGTGTTAAAAGAAATTTTCCCTGAACCCCCCATCTTGGCCTTCAGACAACCAGCTAATCTCAAACAAAAGCTGGTGAGTAGCAAACTACATACTGAAACAACACACACAGATAATGGAAGCAAACCATGCAACAAAGCTAGATGCAAACTTTGTCAACACATCTGTACCAGCAACACAGCCACCCACAACAACAAGACATACAATATTAAAGGATCATACTCATGCACTTCACAGAATGTTGTATACATGATTCAATGCACCAAATGTACTATAGGGTGTTACATCGGTGAAACCTGCCAGCAACTTAATAAAAGGATGAATCTACACAGATACTCCATCAACCATCATGATGAAGAAAACTTTTGCACCCCAGTTGGGCACCACTTTACCCAAACCGGTCACTCCATACATGACCTCAAAATCAAAACACTGAGAGGTCATTTCAAAAACACCCAAGAAAGAAAGACATTTGAAGCCAAAATGATACATTTTTATGATTGTTAAAAACAGAGGACACACTATCAAAACTTCCTATAACCTGTGCCTTTTTTTTTCTCTCTCTCCTACATGCTCACCCCTGCTCCCCCCTTGCCTTATCTGTGCAGTATATGCCACTATTTACTATTTACGACCCTCTTAGTTTTTTGTCTGCAAATTCTCTATCTTGTTATTTTAACCCCTGTTTTAACCCTGTATCAGAACATGTACTGGTCAGTTTTAAACTGTTTTAAACTGTGTTTTTCACTTGCTTGGTCAGAAATGCTTTTGACTTGACAAAGGGAGGACTCCCGAAAGCTCGTCTATTATTTTAAATACTGTTAGTCCAATAACAAAGGTATTACAAGATTCTGCAACATTCTGTTTTTTTGCATCCAAGCATTTTCAAAATATTTATTAAATATATATTGGCTGAGACCTCCTTCACTCTGACTTCTCTTGGATTGAGGCTGCACAGGACATACGGTTACCCCACACCACCCCAGGAACGACCCTACTAATATGAGCTTTTTTTTGTATAATAAAATAATATGCACATGTTATATACACTATATGGACAAAAGTGTTGGGACACACCTTTTAATTATTGAATTCAGGTGTTTCAATCAGATCTATTGCCACAGGTATCAAATCAAGCACCTAGCCATGCAGTCTGCATTTACAGATATAAGAAAAAAAAGGGTCGTTCTAAAGAGCTCAGAGAATTCATGTGTGATACTGTGATAGGATGCTACCTTTGCAATAGGTCAGTTTGTGAAATTTCATTCCTGCTAGATATAGAGATAGATTCCACGGTCAACTGTAAGTGGTACCATTGGAAAGTGGAAAGTTTTAGGAATAGCAGCAACTTGTAAAGTCAGATCATCGAGTCCTGAGGCTCATGGTATGTAAAAGTTGCCTACATTCTGCCAATTCCGTAACTGAAGAGTCCCAACCTTCCATTAATATCAGCACAAAAACGAATTAATGGAACGGGTTTCCATGGCAAGCAGCTGCACGGCGGATGCCAGGAGGACGTTACCTGAATGTTGACTGCATTGTGCCAACTGTAAATTTTGGTGGAGGAGGGATAACAGTGTGGGGATGTTTTTCAGGGGTTGGGCCCCGTACTTCCAGTGAAGGCAAATCATAATGCTTTAGCATAGAATTTGGACAATGCTATGCTTCCAACTTTGTGGGAACAGTTTGAACTGGAACAGAAATTGTGAGCTAGGCCTTCTTGTCCAACAAGTCTTCACAAATGCTCTACTGGATGAATGTGCAAAAAATCCAACAGAAACACTCCAAGACCTCCTTCCCAGTAGAGTGGAAGCTGTTATGGCTGTAATGCCACCCTGTGGGTTAATAGTCCGGTGTCCCAATTATTTCATATAGTGTATTTAAGAAAATAATATAAAAGGGTTTATAGCCTAAATAAGGCTATGCATGCATAGCCTTATTAACAAAAATATATTGCCAATCCTAACATCACAAATCAGAGTATTAAAATACAAATTAGTTACAAGGTGTTGCTTCAATTAATCGTTAGTTTTTTTAAAAAAATTGGGGAATATAGTTTTTTATAAGTGTTAGTCATTATAAATGTGTGAATAATTCATTCCATAAGTATCAATGTAAGAATTGAAAAAAAAATCAGAACACACTGGCTGCATCTATGGGAGCCCCAGAATAAGTCTGTGAACTGACTACAAGAGTACATAAAATCAGATGAGGCATGACAGAATTAAGGTCTTTGAGTCAAAGGCTTAGTTGTGGCAAGCAGCCAGCGATGCCACTGCCAGTTAGGCTCTGCACATTACCATGACAATTATATCGAGTGAGAAATGACTTCATACAGAGGGTATGGCCTGGATATTAAAAATTCCTTAAGCTAAACAAAAGGCACATAGCCTTGTGATGGCGGAAGAAAAAAGAGTGCAATCATGTTTAGTTTCATTTCAACACTGTGATCTAACAGATGTATTGGTAAGCAAAGGAAATTGCCATTCCTTAGTTTCATGTTGCATGGAATTAACTGATTGGAGGACAGATTTACAGCACATGGAAGGAACAATTATGGTGGGGACTCCACTGACAACAGAGCCAGGGAATAAATTCTTATAATGAGACGGGGGAAAATATAAGGTAAAAATGATCGATGTCTTCGCTGTCTAAGTCTAATGTCAGAAAACCCCTTGTTTCTGAGAATTGCAATAGGCAACAGATGGTGTACAGATTAGGTTGGGTTTTTTTCCTTTCTCTCCTTTCTTCTTTTTTTCCTCACCATCCCTCCCTTTATTTTATAGGTTGTTTTTGAAATTACCCATTGATTTTTTTCCCCTCTGTAGACTGGTTCTATTTATTGGCTGCCAGTTAAAAAAAAAAAATCCTTAAATGTTTTTTGGGGGAAGGCATGGAAGTTTGGAGAAACTAAATATACTTCAAAAGCTTTTTCTGGCCGATTAGAGATATAAAGAAAAGCATGCAAGTTAAAAGCGTCAAACTATAACATTAGGTTTGATAGACACGTATCAAATGCTTCTCCTAAATAGATTATTTCTTTTGTTGAAGTTTAATTTGTATTTTAAGCGCTTTTAGGTGTGTTTAAAGTAGTGACAAACTGCAATCTGAGATGGCAAAGGCCACCATCAGTGTTATGCATGCAGATTTATATTCAAATATGGAGTAATGTAAGGCTTTATTCCTTTTTATGGTTCTTATTTAAGTATATGTTAAATGTATGTACTATGACCGAACAATATAAAGATCGGCCAGTAGCTGCCATCTTAAAAAATAGCTCTCAGGATATACAATACTGTGCAAATGTTCTTAATTACTTTAGCTGTGTGTTTGGGGTCATTGTCATGCTGCAGAATAATTTTGGGGCAAATTGGGTTAATTGTGACCAAATCCCCAATTTACAGAAATGCAGTCACAAACTTGCAAGGGACCACCACCATGCTTCACTGTTGCCTGCAAACACTCAATCTTGTACCGCTCTCCAGCCCTTTGGTGAATGAATTGCCTTCTACTACAGCCAAATATTTAAAATTCCAGTCCAGAGCACCTGCTGCCATCTTTCGGCAGCCCAGTTTCTGTGTTTCGTGAATAGTTGAGCCGCTTGGCCTTGTTTCTGCGTTAGAGGTAGCTTTTTGGACAAGTCGCCCACTTCTGACCACTGCGTCTATGGTCCTCATCATTGCCCATTTCTTTGGACAGAACATCTAAACCCCGGTCTGCCTTGTTGCTGTGCAGTCTTGCAATGATGTATGCCTTTTGACATTAAACTGTCTTCAGCATACTCACATTGTTAGTGAGTTTGGCTGTTCCATACCCAGTTTTATTCCTCCTAAACAGCTGTTTCTGTTTTAGTTAATTATTGTGTTTCAACCTACATGTTAAACTGATGATCATTAATACCTGTTTGGTATAATTGTTTAATCATACGCCTAACTATATGCCTATAAAATCCCAGACCCTGTGCTGTGCACCTGGGAGATTTGATGTTGTTTTGAGGGCAAATGGTGGTCACTCACTTTGCACTATTTAACTATTAATATTTTCACACCTGTATCATATATAAACTAATAAAAATATTGCTGAACATTTCTGGTTGCATCTACAGATATAAAGTCATGATATAGCCCACACTACTCAAGGGGCGAAATGCAGTGCATCACTTGCAGTGGAAGTAATCAGTGGCTAAAGGAGCAGGTTTTTTTGCAGACCAATGCAGGAACGTCCCTTAAAAACACCACAAATTGATCATTGATGATGTCAGCATTGCACATCACAAGTCAGAAGAGTGCCACCCATTTCTCCCAGCCCACCCTGCACATCACTATATTTTTAATGCTTTATGGTGTTTTTGTTTGTTTTTCACTTTGTGTTATAACTTTGTGGTTATGGTTTATGGGGTAGTATTATCTGACGTTCTGTGACTTATACTGCACAGAGAGTAGACTTATGAACAAAGAATTAAAAAAAAACATTTGAAGAACTTTAATTGATAAATTGTATTAATATTAACAATATAATTGGTTCAAAAAATTAGAGTTTTTCAATGTTTCATAAGCTATATTCTGAGCATGGGCCTCATGTGCTTTTCATTCCAGAAGGACTTGTTTAATAGAAATCTTTTAAAATTGCTTTTTTTTTAGGAAGATACTAGCCATCTTAAGCAATTATTACTCTTAACAAATATGCAACATTGTCAGAGAAAATAAAAGCAAAATATTTAGACCTATATTGCAATAACACTAACTCATGCTCTTACCAGGTAGTCCCAAAGTCCTTGACAAAAACTTTATGACCTGACCAAGAAAGGATTATGTCAACTGACATGTTGGCACGTTAAATGCTAATATGACTATATATCATACTCTATGAAGTCTGCTCCACCAAAAGGTATCATAAATTTCTAAAGACAACATAACAGAACAAAATTATTTTACTTCAAACATTCAAAGCCAAGAGAATTCACTATGCTTTTTTAAGCTTTAGGATATGAGATGTTTTCATGCTTGAGTATTTACTGTTAATGTTGAGAAATACTAGCAAATGCAAAAGTGCAAAACAATGCTATTTAAATATATAAATATACTGTACATACCAGTGTTTTATGGTTACTCTTTCAGCATGAAGCTGTATAGATTTTTACTGACAGATTTACCCGAAATTCCTTCGTTTTTTTTTTTTATTTCAATGCTGCTAAATTTGGTTATAAGGAAGAATAAAATTAGATATTACTGTGTGCAGTGAAAAGAACATGACAAATTCATTTGTGGTCAAAAGATTAATGTTGGATTGTCAAAGGAAAGCGGGTATAGGTCAAAGGGTTCTAGTTTTAGTTAACATTTTATGGAATTGTTGAAGGCTCCTAAAAAATATAGTCAAAAAAACAGTATAGATTATTTAGGGCAGAACTTTTAATAGGTTTTTGAAAGCATCCGGAAGTCTGGAGTTAAAACAGTATAAGTTTGTATATAAGTATGAAACTAATTTTAATTCTACTAAATTTTGTTTTTCATAAAAACCATAGGTAAAAAGAAATGCATTTGTTCTGTAAAACATGGTTTCCTAATTATTTTATTTGTAGACAGAATTGTATTATCGTATTTCTAATGTACTTGGTCATTTTTTTCTCACTGAAATGAAAAATTGAAGGTCTGCATTTATGTAAAGTAATAAACAGTATATGTAGACACCTGACCATCACACCTATTTGAGCTAGTTGGACATCCCATTCCATAACCATGGAAACAGCCTCCTCTCTTCCGGGAAGGCTTTCTACAAAATTTTGGGGTGTGTCTGTGGGAATGTGTGCCCATTCAGACAAAAGAGGTCAAGCACTGATGGTGCATGAGAAGGCCTGGGTCTCAATCAGCGTTCTAAGATATTCAGTGGGGTTGAGGTCAGGGCTCTGTGCAGGCCATTCGAGTTCCTCCACGCTAAACCAAACCAAGTCTTTATGGACCTCAATTTGTGCACAGATGCACAGTCATGCTGAAACAGGAACAACCTTACGAAAAATTACTGCAGTTTTTTCTGAAGTAATACTGCAGTTTTTTGGACATGAAAAAAACTGCAGTACTGTACCTTTACTGCAGTATTACTGCACATTTACTGCAGTTTTACTGCATTTGTACTTCACTGTACTGCAGTTTTACTGCAGTTATTTTTGTAAGGAAGTACAAATGCAATAAAGCTGCAGTGCATTGAAGTACAACTGTAGGTTTGCAATATAATGACGTATAAGTGCAGTAAACGTGCAGTAAACGTGCAGTAATACTGCAGTAAAAGTGCAGTAAATGAATGTGCAGTAATACTGCACTACTAACAAACTGCAGTATTACTTCAGAAAAAAAGTGCAGTACTTTTTCGTAAGGGCTAGGTGCCACACGGCCAGAAGGATAAAATTGTTGAAAATGTATTTTTGTATGCTGTAGCATTAACATTACCCCTCACTGGAAGTAAGAATCCTAGCCTAAGACCCGAAAGACAGCCCCTGACCTTTATCTGTCCTTCTCTAGGACTGACCCCTTTAAACAAGGACATCACCCTATCTTTAGTAAAAATATATTTGGTTCAATGGGCTACGCTTATTATAATTATTATTATTTCTTCAAAGTTAGTACTCTGGACCTCTTTAACACTTTAATACTTAAGATGTATAAGATGGTAATTTCTGACTGGCATTCGACCTTACTTTAATGGAACTGAGGCAGTGTATTGTCATCTCAACAAGATGAGAATCAAACCCTGTTTCAGGAAGGGATCTGGTTATACACAGCAAGTGTTTTGATATGAAGTCAAATCAAATTCTTTTTCACTTCATATAATTTCCTAAAAGCATTAGTAAAAATATAGAATATACCACTGCTTGGTGGGACACTTTGCAAATATCCAGGCATGCTTTGCCAGCTTCAAAAGCTTTGTGAATAAACGTAGTAAAAAAAAAATGCGTGTGAGAAATGGCCGACTTGTGCATACCTGATTGTTCAGGCAGGGCTCCAACAGACTGGTGTCAGCTGGGTTTGGCCTTAAGGTTTCAGTCCCCTGAGGCGCTACAAATGGAAACTACTTTAAAAAAGACACACAAAAGAAATCGGCCACTAAAGCAGCAGGTGGCCTTGCTGAGGTAATCAAGATCACATTCATCTGAAAAGCAGTCTCAATTTTCAAGCCAGTGTCTGCACTGCCTTCTTAATGCCGGAGGGAGCACGTGGGATGCATTGACTGCTCTAATTGTCCCTGCACATTCACAGCGGAATGAATTAGAATGTTGCCGCTTCAGTATAAAGCAAACACCTCGCAATCATGTCATTAGTTCACAGATGCCTGCTTCTCAGATTAACCTTCTCTATCATTTTTATTGTTGCTCCTGTAATTGATTCCCAGATATATTTTTTTAGTGATTACATTTTTTTTTTGGATGTTTCATCATTATTTTTTATAAAATATAAGCTGATGACTAGATATTCACCCAGCTTCACCTGAGTTTCTACCAATGTATTTGTCACAGGTGACATATGATCATGCCCTTCATTCCTCTTGTATCTGCATGTCAATTGCTGTATCGTGATAATAATGCTCTATGATGTCAACAAACTTGCCTGTCCCAATTTGTGCTCATCAGTGCCTCCACAAAAAAAATCGGCTTTTTGTTATAACTCCTAAATTCAATTAAAAAGAGTTCCACATTAACCGGGGTGCTTATGGAAAATGTATCCTGAGGGGCGGCTTTGTTTCCATACAATGTGTTTTTTTTAATTATTATAACAATTACTTAATACACTGATGTCTCTAGATACCGAATAAAACATATTTCAGTGCTATGTTAATATCTGGTAATGCGATTGTATCTAATAACACAGATTAGATTTTAACACTGTCCATGAACAGGATAGTGTATAAACAGCACACCAAATACCCACTATTGCTATCAAGCAAAAGGAGACAGAAAGAACAATTCAACAAAAAAAAAAACGTTTTGGGTTCTTTTTAGAAATAATTGAGATTGTGCCAAATCTGATACAGGGTGTATCAAATCAGTGCAGGTCAGTTTACAATCGGGTAGATGTGCCATAGAAAGAAGTATGCTTATTATGTTAGATGTGATTGAGAACAGATGGAAAATATATGCACACATGACAATAAAAAAAATGTTTTTCTTATTTTTTGGTGCTAAAGCAGAAAAAAGGCACATTATCAATGTGTGACTAACGGTTTGACTATTATTATTGGCAATTTCTACATTATGACATTTTGTCCCCAAATTCCCCCACTAGCTAGTAGGTTTTTGTTTTTTTTATTTTTCGTAATTGAATTCATACAAGATTTAAATAGTTAATTAAAATGAAAAATATAAACATGTTTCAAATATAAATCGAACTGATTATTGCAATTTATTTTAAAATCTCATGCCTACAGTGGTTCAAATGAACCTGCATTGCAAAGTGTTCATTAACTTGAGAGATCTCACTCTGGCTTTCTTTCCCTGGCAGTATGTGATTATTTTTTTTTACTTTTATTTTAATAAGCTAACAGTAACACATAAATGCCTTGGTAACACTTTCTGTCTGCAATAAATTATTGCAGCTAAATAGATGATGTATGTACTTACGGCCCTGACTGGCTTAGGGGCAAACATTGCATTTTTAAGCTGATTTTCCGTGTTGTTTTTTTTCATAAAAAAAGATAATTAGGAAAGCACACATATAAATTTCCACAGGCCAATTTGTTTAATGAAAGCAAATACAGCATGCAGATTGTTCATGGAATTCCTCAATAGCTTACATAAACCATTCATGAAAATTAACCAGTTGTGCGCACACTCTTTGAATAGCTCTGTAATAAACATTTATATTATGTATGTTCATTGTTTAGTGATAGACCCCCAATAACATAGATCTCAACATTTAAAATCACTAAAGATGGGTACTTGTGCATCAGCATGTTTAATTAGTGACAAGGCTTTACTGAGACCTGCAGTAGTAATAGCTATTAAGTAATTGAATGAGGCATTAAAAATAATAATACGAAGACTTTATCTTATTTTATTCTGCTTATATACCAATGGTATTTAAACTGTAGATACTCTCAGTCTCTGAAAGAAAACCTCACCCCATAAACACGCACACCTGTGAGGACAAAGTCTGTCATATGATTATATGTGGCATCTATCGTATTTTTTTCTTCCTTCTAATTCTTTATTTCTTCTTTTACTCACTACACTTACACCTGGTGAAGGTCTACACACTCTTTCTTAGTGACATGTCTTTAGGCAGCATTTCATCACAAGCTTGCTCCTATCTAGGGGAAAAAAACTGACCCATTTTATGGGTCTTACGTGCGCCTGCAAAAAGAGATTTAATAACAGATAGAGCCCACTAAAATGTTTGTTACCTTGTCTATTTTAGCTTCACTTAAAATATGAATTTGCTATTTCACAATTTTCAAGAACTATAGTCACTTTACTGCGTTCATAGAGTCACACAATCGATGTATAAATGAATAATGCAGTATTAATTTTGCACAGAAATGGCAATATCCACTTCTAAAGATTCTCTTTAATACGTTTAGGAAACCACTCATTGTAAACTTTCCAGCCTCAATGTCAACCACTGCAAATACAATTTGACAGCAGTTTTCCACAGCAAGCTAAACACTAAGCACAGACGGTTCTCATATAGAAACAGAGAACTCTGCAGCCAATGCTGATTTCCAGCAGGGTCACATCAGGATGACTACTTGGTTCCTAAGGACAACTCGTAAAGGGTCGCAGCACAGTATCTATCATTTCATATGGACAAAGGCGATACCTTTGCTTTAGGTGCATCATTAGAGTGCATGGCTTTACCGAGCCTTTGTTATTATTCATTATTACTAATATATATTAAGTACTTGAGTGTGGCATGTACAAGAAGAACATTGTGTTTTATTTATACAAATTCATTTATAAAGACATTTCTGCTGTTTATATACACATTGTAGTGAATTTTGGGGCTTACACTTATCCAGCAAACGTTCTAAGCGTCAAGAAAAGAGGGAAATCAGGAAAGGAAAAAAAAAAGGCAAAAGGATTTGGGTCATAAAGGACGTATACTTGGAAGGTATGTTAAAGGATATCGCTTTTTCAATTTCCTTCAACACAAACATACGAACCTACATAGCCCCAAATCATCTGACCTGCTATCATTTTCACGATTGGTAATAACTAGTATAACACAATCTCATGTACCAGAGGTCATCCAGCTATTCCTTGAACTCAAATGTTAAAATATTATCACAAAATCCTGAAAATGATTAATCTTATTGTACAGTCCTAGAATTTTAGAGAATCACCAATGCTTTTTTTATCATTTTAACAGCACATGTTAAGTAGTCAATCTTTTGCAATTATCGGATACATTAAGATTCCATTGTAATGTAATTGAGCAATGCTAATGCTGTTATGGAAATGCACAAAGTGGTATCACACACCACATTAATGATCGCATAATTAACTGTAATAATAATAAAACAAATATTCTGCACCCGCCTAAGCTCTGTCTGGACTTTGGTGCTTCCATTAACTTATATTTTTTTCTGCTTTATAGGCATCCTTCTGGACAGAATGCTACCAGATACAACATTATAAATGATGCTGATTGCCTGCTCTTGAGAGCCTATTGTTTAATTATTAAAACCAGCAATTTATTTCCATTTATTTGCACTGGCTTATTTATTATTATTTTTTATTAATATAAGCAATCTACATGGCAAACATACAATGGATTAATGCTGGTATGTTGGTTGGCATTTTCTTTTATATATATAATGAAATGGGTCATATAGAGTCGCCACCTTTTATCAAACTGTTTCTCAACACTCTTTAAGAGGTGTTGCTGGACATGGTCACAGGTTTTACTATTAATCTAAACATATCTGTTGAACCAGCATATGCGCATTAGGTTGCATTTTATTTTAATAGGAGTGCCACAGAGCCCATGCGGGTGGACTGAGACAGGAGTCTCATTTAGTTTGCTTAAATAAAACTTTAATTTTACTTCTTTACCATGTGCACATGACATAGAAACTTGTAGAGGTCATATTTTAGGACTTTAGGAAGTCCTTAAAAGTTATAGTACAGGAGGGTAAGAGTATATAATTATAGAGTATACTATAAAATTATTAAGTTAAAAAATGGGGTTAACAGACTGCACCTTTTATTTGATTATTGTATCCTTCACTTATTTTTGGAGTTTTATAAGCAGTGTATTCCAGTCTAGTCTTAATTCAGCTTCTGTGCCACTTTATTTCATTTTTACTCCTTCCCTTATAGTAACTTTACAGAAACATATGATTTAATGTATACAAAATATACAGTCTAATATATATATCAGTATGTATATATATACAGTAAAAATAATGAATACATATGCATAGTAGAATATAAAATACATCTACTGTAAATGATTAATTAGAACAAGGAATGTTCACATGGTTGTCAGTCTGACAACACAATGCAAGCAACCCCTGTGGTATATGTTTAATAATTCCTTCTACTGATGTGTGGAGCACCAATAAAGTGCTCTCCAGAAACAGCAATTCTAAAATTAAGTAATTGACAGCAGCAGCTATTGATATTACTGACAAATAAGGCATGCTGACAAAAAAATACACAGGTATTACTTTGCTAAATAGATTTTAAATTACTCAATCCCCCTCTGTGTATATTGTAAAATGATCAATTACTGCATATTGGGTATTATATCAGGTTTCTAATAAATATTACTTTATAGAAACTGCTAAAAAAAATACTCCTACCCTTAAGGCTTCATTTAATGATTTCCCTGTATTCCAAAAAAAAAGATACATATAAGCTTTTAGGGCCTCTTGGTTCTCTTCTTCACATGGAAGAAGACACCTTTGAGGTCCCGAAGGCGTATGTGACACAACATGTTTTTTCTGTATTTACTAGACTCCATCTTATCTTGGACCAATACAGCTATATTCATTTTCATCAGTGATCAGCGGGAGTCATATTATATAATAGTTATGGTTAAAGCAACATCCTTTCGTTAGATGCCGAGGACCTACAAACCTCTGACAGCAGTTAAGTGGCTTAACAAGGAGAGGCATACATGCCATTCAGTCCTACAGACCCCCTGGAAGTCACGTAAGAAGTAGGCTTGTTAAGTAATATGCCCAATGGGTCTATTACAAAATTTTATTGAGCAGCAGTAAATATACTGTTAAGAGGCCTGTAAAACCAACACATTGCCCCAGGAGTACATTAAACTGTACACCTTCCTTTAACAAAAGTTATCAGTGATTTTCTTGTTTTCCTTTCAGCTGGGCTTATGTTTTGCATATTAGAGCTCAGCAGGGCTTAGCTGTTTCTTTCTGGCCCGACAGTCTTCACGTGCGCTCTACTTACTAGGAAACTGGTGTCCTATGCAATAAATTACACAACGAGAGGACACTGAATGAATTAAAGTAAACGTAAAATGCAGTCTAATTTACGTACATTACCTAATTGTCTGATGACTGTATTTAAACAGTAGATTATAGAAACAAGCTGATAAAAATACAAAAAAAATAAACAAAAGCACAATCCTATTTTGTGACTATATCTGTCTATATATCTGTCTATGTATCAGTAGCATATACAGTTTATAGCAAAAGTGTCAAAACATGTTTTTATAAAATAATTGGTACTGATCTTATATTATCTTTTTCAGTTATGAAAACAAAAGTATTCAAGGTTTTCTCTTATTCTTCTTTTTCATCTTATAATTGGCAGGTATTTTTCATTCTTTACTAAATTAACAAATCAATTTAATACATTTTTTTCAATAGTCTAGAGAGGGCCTAATTTTTTTTTGGAAGACTTTATAATCCTAACCTTTAATTGTACAACACTCAAAGCCACCAGTATATATATATATATATTAACTCTATGTGCCCTCTCTGGAGAATTATCTTTAAAAATGTCTTCAGTATTTTTCCAGCGTCTCTGGTCACTGCCTCCCTATTACATTAAGTTACTGTATTAAGTAAGGACATTTGGGGAATCCATCCCTCTGGCTCCTAGTGAAATTGGTGCTATGTGTCTCTTACCTCGCAGTTTTAAAAGCACTTGACAATTTGACATTCTTACTGCTAAGTGGCCATGACTGAGGCACATCAACAATAGAACATTTTTATGAGTCTAGGCAGGAATCATACCCTCTGCTTGATGCAAAGTGATGACTTCCATTTGCTTGCAGAAGGGTGAATACAATTGTATTTTAGTTGCTCTACTGTTCAACTAGATAGAAGTGAGGAAGTTACTTAGAAAACTTGTGTTCACTCCCTCCGAACTCACTCATGGCAATTTGTTTAAATCCTAAAGATGGAAAAAGAATACTTTCTTATATGTTTCTAGGATTTGGAAATATAGTATATTTTTATGATTAGTTTAAGATTTTCCCTTTACCAGAACTAAAACAATAGACTAAGATAAAATGTAATTCTTAGTATCACTGTGTTTGCCAATTACCCCACCTCCCTCCCCATTTTCCCATTATTTTCTCTCAATTTCAATTCGATATCCAGCTGCATTAATGAGATGTTTGCACAATGAGAATACTTAAGTGACCTTTCACTTTTTGGAAAAGGTTGTAGTGATGTCATAAAAAGGCAGAGCGAGAAAGAAATATAGATTTCAGATGCGTTAATGGTCCCAAGTTTCAATTGGCCTTAACTAGGTGTAATGGGAACAAGAAGAAACAATTTCTTCAAATAACTCATTTAATAGGTTGTTAGATTTCTTATGTGTCAGACAGCATTTAAAAAATGCCAGCAACTCGGATTGTGTGTTAATTAATAGATTATAATTAGATTAACTCTTTCAGTTACTTTCGGAATTGCCTACTAACAGAGTTAAAGCTAATCAATATAATTGTCTGCCTCGGTGTGAATTACCAGACCAAAGTAAAAGCAACCATTAAAACACTTCACAACACTTAAAGGAGAGGCTGCATTATTCAACTTTTTTCAGTTGGGAAGCTGTCAATAAATATAAATATCGACTAAATATTTATCCTTTTTGTTTTTTGTTATCGTCTGGCTTTATGACAAAAATATGTAACGGAGCATTTTAGTGGAAAATAGTTAATGTAAGTTAAACTTGCCATACATTTCAATTTCTTTTCTAAAATGTTATGTTTTGTTTTTATTTAAGGCTCATCAGAAGAAGTGAATAACGTACGGTAATTTCATTAGGAAAGCAATTATCTTTCTTTTTTTTTACTGGACCCTTTTCTGCAAAATTAGCCTTGCAATCACCAACATTATTAAGTGCCATAAGTATTTAAATAAAGCCAGCTTCCAAAAATGCAGCTTGATGGCTAGAGATTTCAGCTTTATATTTAGATTTTGTGCAAAATTTAGAACACTTTCTTGTTTCTTAAAACAACACACACACATTTATATATATATATATATATACACAAATATAGATACATATATACACACACATATATATATATATATACAAATACACGTACTGTGTATATATATATATATATATATGCATATGACACCACATACATATACACACAGTACATGCCGCATCCTGTATTTCTTGTGGCCTGTAGCTTCCTCATTGAGCAGCAACCCAACCAGGTCCTACAACATCTGGCAATCATCCTCCCTCATTGACACTGTGTGCCGGGAACTTAGTGAAGTCATTTCCAGGCGCGCAGTTCCAGTGAGGATGATTGCCGCACGTTGTGGGACCCGATCTGTTTGCCACATTGTGGGACATGTGAGCAGTGTGGACATTCAGAACGCTGGGGCCCATGAGCAATTGGTGCAGGGCCCTCAGAACACTAGGGTCGAGTAATTGCTTCACGTGGTCCGTGTTAATCTGGACCTGGGTGTCAAAAATGTTTAAACATTCCACCTGCATTAATAAACAAACTATTCCTTCTTCCAGACAAAATAGCTAATTTTGACATTTTATAACACGTTAATATTACACTTGGTCACTAGTCTTTCTCGTGTTTTACACTGTATGTATCCCTTTGAAACTCAATAGGAAACACCTGCATTGAAGCTTTGGGTCCAGTTCCTTACATTCAACTTTCATCTGTGGACTGGTTTGGGGTCACTCCTTGCAGACAGGTGTTTCTCTTCAGAGCACTTTGCATGTTTGAATCAGAGTGGATCACAATTAGATGAACTGCACTCCTAGAGGTCATGGGGCAACCACAGCAGCTCAAGGTCTCCTGGGAACAAAGACTTACCAGGTGTTTAATATTCACAGGGGTTATTGGTTGAAGAAAATGTGATAAAATGTTCTTTGGTATTCAAAATATATTTTAATGAGAGCTTTAAAATAAAAAAAGAAAAGGAAAAAAGCAAAGCTTTGCATTAGAGGATGTCTGCTCAATAGTCACATAGGTTAAAGTTAATTCAATCAGGCATATGCACTTTCTCCTTTAAGGAGCACATGCACCCAACAGCTTGGCTCCATTTGTTACAATTTTAGGTTTCATTTCCATTACGTACATATGGAAGCAGTAAATAAAAGTAGTCATTAAAATTTCTATAATTTAGAGGGAAATCTTAACAAAGTCACATTTTAGCCAAAAGAAGGCATAAATGTAAATCAGACATTTTCTATTAGAGCAATTGTGGAGGTTTTTTGTTAATGTAATGAATTTATGAATTGCTAGTTGCTAAGTAAACATACTTTGCTAATATTCTAAATATTCCATTAACTGGTAAAAGCAAAAGCCTCTATGAACAATGAAACGCTGCTAATGTTCCAATGAATAATGGGAAGCCTCTTTAGTCGTCAATTAAAGTAATAAAAATGACAGAATGGAATTAAAGAAAATTAGAATTTTTCCTTTAGGAAGCACACTCAGGCCAACAGCTTGGCTCCATTTGTTACAATTTTAGGTTTCCTTTTCTATTTGTAAGAAAGATAACTACGTACATATGGAAGCAGTAAATAAAAGTAGTCATTAAAAATTCTATAATTTAGAGGGAAATCTTAACAAAGTCACATTTTAGCCAAAGAAGGCATAAATGTAAATCAGACATTTTAGAGGAAGCCTATTAGAGCAGTTGTGGAGGTTTTTTGTTAATGTAATGAATTTATGAATTGCTAGTTGCTAAGTAAACATACTTTGCTAATATTCTAAATATTCCATTAACTGGTAAAAGCAAAAGCCTCTATGAACAATGAAACGCTGCTAATGTTCCAATGAATAATGGGAAGCCTCTTTAGTCGTCAATTAAAGTAATAAAAATGACAGAATGGAATTAAAGAAAATTAGAATTTTTCTGTTTTTAGTAGAAGTTTTTTTTATATTTTTACTCAGGTCAAATAAACAAATGAAATTTAAATGTATCTAAGATTTTTAACACACTTTAAATACATACTAATATAATTATATATTTTAGTGAGCTTAACCTTTGCTAGGGCAGGATTTTAACAAAAGTCATTAAAAGAAACAGGGGTAACTAAAGACTTTGGATAGTTTTGTGACTGTTTTTTCCTGGAATGTTTCAATCAAGCCATAAAAGTTGAGCAAAAAAAAAAAAACAATCACAGCATTAAAAAGTGCCTGCTTTTTCCCCCCAAAATCAAAATACAGAAAAAAATGACTTTATAACATTCACAGTAGTATTATGTATAAAAGATTTTAATTAAGTTTTACTTTCTGTTTTGCTTTCTTTTAAGCATTGTGAACTAATGTTGCCTTATTATTTGCCACCTTTAATTACCGCACAAAGCAGGGGAGGGCTGGCAACCAGGGCAGGTAAAGCCAAGTGGCTCCGGGCCCCTTATGACCCCATCCCCAGTATCTTATATATACACTGGCACGTTTACACTCTCACACACAAGAACACATACGCACACATACCCTCACACACAGTTACACACACTTACACATATACATCTTCACTTATTATATCTCACACCTCCACTATATCAAACCTCCACAGCCTTACCTTGTCTGGGGCCTTTTTTTATTTATAGTTGCCCTGACATCAACCCCATTGAACACATTTGGGATGAACTGGAATGGAGATTGCGAGACAGGCCTTCTCTTCCAACTTCAGTGCCTGACCTCACAAATGCTCTGCTGGTTTAACGGGCAAGTATTCCCACAGAAAAACTCCCAACATCTTGTGGAAAGCCTTCTCAGAAGAGTGGAACTGCAAAGGAGCCAACTACTTATTAATGTCTAAGTATTTAGAATGCAATGTCATAAAAGTCCCTGTTGGTATAATGGTCACATGCCCCAATACTTTTGTCTTTATTTAGTGATTTAACATTTAACTTATTGCTTTTATCACTTAACAGTTTTAGATATATATTAAGCATAATTTCTAGTTGCGTACAATCTACTCTAGTATCCACCTATCATGGCTTGTAGGTATTTTCTGTTTAGAGCACAAAAGAAGCTGGCTAACAAATTATGTGATCTGTTTCTGTGTGAAAATTTTCAGCTTGACTTCATTCCATGGCTTTTCTTCTGCAAAGCTTTTATCCTTGACGTTACTAATAGAGTTACACCATAAACACAAAGAATGTCTACACAGATATTTTGGTTTTATTATATTGCCTTAGTGGCCAAAAGAAGTGTTTGTAACATTTACATTTTTTTCACAATTTTCAATGCGCTGTAAAAGTATCACAAAACAGGCTTGGGAACTGATATTTTGAGCCTTAAATAGTTTTTCTAAGGTGACTTTCAAGAAAAACTTTCTTCTGTATGATAATGTGACAAAAGAAGAATGAAAGTGCTTGTGAATCATATATTTTATTACATGCAAGTATTATAATATACAAACACCTTAAATAGTTTTTCTAAGTGTTTGGGGGTATTTCAGTGTATAAAACCATTTATTAGTATATTAATGATCTATATTAATATTCATTTTTCACATCATACATAATATACAACATATCTTGGCAACAATAGCATAGATTCTGCTTTTAATATTGATGTTACGAACTGGGGATAGGTCCAGCGGTTGAAATAGCATTCACCAAGGCTGCCAGAAATGAGTTAGTTTGCATGAATACTTAATAATTCACTAATATAAATTATATATCAAAATGTTCTTCATGCTCAATGGAATAATATCTCTGTTTTCTAGCAAGCTGTTTAATATTTTAATGCTGGAGTAATTTTGATACAAGCCTATAGAGCTTCTTTTGTTATACACATGTACTGTCAATTAATTATCACGAAAATAACCTGTGGCACATGCCCAAATAACCCAGTCGCATATCATAGGTGACTGCTCAGTAAGACGATTCACGACCAACAGACTGAGAATCATGATATGTCAAAAAAATGTAAAAAGTGTTGCCTCTAATTACAAGTGTTGCTTTTCATTGTAAATTGGATTCGTTTAGGAAATTGTCATTTGTCAGTGGCTTAATCAGAAAACAAACATCAGGTCAGTAGCTAGAGTAACAGACACTTAATCAGAACTAGACCTGATATAAACCTGTAAGACTATTGAAACCTGCCCATCGGCACACAACAGCGAATTATAACAACATTAGGAAATTGCATGTGGGGTAACCAATAATCAGTGAAAGCAGTATAATTACAATTTATACTTGATATAATTATACTGTATATATATAAAAGAAGAGAGGATGCCACAGTGTTATGCCATACTTAAAGGGAGACATGTCACATCAACGATAAAACCATAATTAACGTTATGTTTTACGTTTTAAGTATTTTCCAAGATCCCTCATTGAAGATTATGCTGGAGTCCATAGTGTACTCACGTCAAACTGCCTTTACAATGTAGCCCGGCTGGATATGACATCATATCCCAGTGCATAGCAAACAGGACGTCCATTCAATAAAATTATGTAAAAAAAAGAATTAAAATAAAGTTTTTATTAAAAAAATAATGACCTGTTGTGTAGCCCTCAAAAACCTTTGCACCCGACTGCATAAGAGTTGAAGGTAATGTTGCTATCTGGACACTTTAAGACCAGCAGCCACCTAATGACATAAGCGCAGACAATGGATGGTTACAACAGACAGCAGGCCGCACATTATTTTTTTATCCTCACAAAGCATGCAGTCTGATCTGTCGGGTGTGTCTGCATCGAGTGCCTATATTTAGTTTCTTTAGCATGATTATGGGATTTAACCCCTTTATTAAGCAGGGGACTTCCAAAAAAGGTTTATTACCTTAATTATTACTTTTACTATTACATTTGGCATTTATTCATAAATAATGGAGGGAGACTTACTTTTCTTGGGTGGAGGGTATATTTTAACGATTATATTATGTGATAGGACATGCTTTGCCCAAAACTAGTTTTTTAACTTGTCCTGTAAAAGCTGTAGGTTAAGTTCCACTCTTGGCCCGCTCCCCTGTTCAACCTCCATCCCATCCTTGGCACACCACAATTCCATTTCCCCAGATGTTTCCATGATATATCAAAGCATGTATTATGAATATGCTCTTTTTTTATTGTAAACTTGGTTTTACATTGTGATTAACATTGACTCTGTGGATGAATTGTATTGCAGTACATTGTGTGATTTATTTATATTATTATGATATGAAAATAAACATATTAAATCAAGTACAGTATATGTCTATTTGAAATCTAATGAAAGTTTTAAATGTGTTCACTTGTAGAAAAGCCTGGATTCTGTTGGAAAACAAAAACAACAATTATTAGTCTCACTTTTTCATTTTCTGGCTAAACATTTATTGATCTGGTCTGGTGTTACAAAACTAGTAGGTTAGAAACACTTGTTTTCTTTTTTTAATTACTGTTTGTTCTTTAGCCATATATTTCTGTTAGCTTTTTACCATATTTTTCTAAAATCACAATCCCTCAATTTCCATATTTGTTGAGCCCACACAGATTATACCTCCTTTTGTTCAAAACAAGTAGGGCCATCTTTTAAAATCATAGAAATAAAGTAAACTAATTATTAGTTAAAAAAATTACACTAAAATAAGAAAAAATCATATTTGCTTTGTAAATTTGCCTAGATTTTTTTACACAGCAGGTTGCCACAGCTAAACATTGATGATGTTCAGAAACATCCCCTGTTTACAGTAATACTCCACATTTTCTATATCTATAAAGAGAGTCATATGTATGCTTTATATATATAGCCGATAATTTATGCTATAATTAATTAAATTTATATAATATCTACGTTTAAGGGTTTGGTAGATTATATATAAATCAAAAAAACATATATAATTACTATAATTAGATTCTGTTATATAAATTTTTTTTTTTTCCTTGAGAGGGTAAGGTTTGGGCACAATTATGCCAGCGATGGTTATGATAATGTCACTGGGCTCCCAATAAATTTCATTTATTTTGTTATATTTTATTTTTCCCTTAATTATTTTGTATATATTTTGTTTTCATTTTTTGAAGGGGGAGAAATGTTGTTTCTTCCTCTGATCTGTCTGTGTTGATTACATTGTGATCAGCAAGAAGGGCATAATCACTATATTAAGTTAAGAATTAGACATATGTAAATGGTTTGCGTTTGGCCCATTCATTTTGGAGCATCAAATTAAGTTCCCTGACCATTCATTTCGGAAATTTTTAATTTCAGCCCAAATTATTCTTATTCGTTCATACTCTCATTCTTGTTCACTCTCTCTCTCTCTCTCTCTCTCTCTCTCAAGCTCTCTAAATGTTTCCCTACCTTCTCTGCCCCTTTTGCATCTTCTTGTTCTGCATCTTCAATCTTCGTCCCCATCTCCACGGACATAACCTGGCGTGAACTTCCACCAAAATGGCAGCTCTTCCAGTGACGTCCTCTCCCGTGATTCTCGAATCGGTGGAGAGGACGTCACCTGAAATTGCCACAACTAGAGACGATCAGGTGATCTCTCACACACTTTCCCTGCACTCTGTGTTTGACTGATTCAGCATGCAAGTGATATCACATCCACTTCTGGCATGCTGGATCAGTCTGCACACAGCACAGAAGAAAAGGTACACACCACACGCACTTGGCTATAATCAGGCAATATACCGTATTGCCTGATTATAGGCCGCACTCCCTCCCCCACACACTATTAGTCTTTAAAATGAGGGTGCGCCCTATAATCAGGGTTTGGCACAGGTCAAGTGTTTTTTTTTCTTGTATTTATCATTTAGCCCTGCTGCGGCCAAGCAGCAGATTTAGGATCCACATCCCCCTGCACCGCTGCAGGGGACAAGGTTCCTCCTCTTTGGCAGCTGGTGGGTGTCTGTGCGATGCAGACAACCCCCGCGGAGGCAGAGCCATAAGCGCAGATAACCTCTGCTGCTGCTAGAAATTCCGCCGGGGCTTCTTTGACTGAGCGTCAGCATAGAAGTCCTGGCAGAAGTGGCGAGCAGCAGCAAAGATTGTCTGTGCGCATTGCCCACTGGATGCCTACGCTAGACACCATGGAGTCTGGGGATGTATTGGTAAGTCTGGGGGAGGGAGGCAGAGCGGCAAATCAGGGTAGCATAAAGCATATCAGAGGGCATATCTGGGGAGCAAATTGGCATATCTGGGCGGCAGAGTGGCATATCAGGGGTTATAAAGCATATCTGGGTCACAGAGTGGCATATCTGGGGGGCAGAGTGGCATATCTATAAGTAAGGTGCATTATGAATTAAGGGGGAGGACCTTAAAATGGCTATTGGTTTTCATTTTGTATATAACCTATGCTGACTGCATAACTGCGTGATAGATACCAAAAATGTTAGACTACATGTATTACTGTTCATTAGATAAAATACTGATTTACCATTCCACTCATGTATTTTTTAATCGAGCCAATACAGTATATATATATATATTGACATATATATATACT
>VKOC01000002.1:30751011-30862015 GCA_009364415.1 Spea multiplicata | reverse complement strand
CCTTAACAGATTCTCGCACTGGGGCCCTGAAGTTTCTAGTTACGCCCCTGATCCTTGGTCACCCCTGACCTTGACGCTGGTTCACCGCTTTTACTTCCTTGGACAACTTTTGATGGGTACTGACTATGGCAGACCAGGAACATGCCACAAGAGCTGCAGTTGTGGAGATGCTCGGACCCAGTCGTCCAGCCATCACAATTCGGACCCTTGTCAAAATCGCTTGCCTATTTTGTAAAACATCAACTTTGAGGATGATATGCTCACTTGCTGCCTAATATATCCCACCTGCTGACAGGTGCCATGATAACAAGGTTATCAGTGTTATTCACTTGACTTCACTTGTCAGTGGTCATAATGGCATGGCTGATTAGTGTATTTACACATATATATAAAATGAACATTTATATATATATATAATTTTTTTTACTGTAAATCTGATACTATAGCTATACAAAAAAAGCTTGATACTCAAATTCAGGGACTAATTTTGTATCTTCGTATTTGCTTTTACTTAAGAATGACACTTAATTGTTGATTGATGATATAATTTCCTAATTTCATTTGTAGGTCAAATTGTCGCACACAGAGATCAATAAAATAAGTAATTTTCTACTGTGTGCTAATTTGTATTTATCAAACTCTGGAATTATTTTGCCATGCAGCATATTAAGACCCATTAAAGAGGCTGTGGAATTTTTTATTTAAAATCTGGCGATGAGATGTTAATCCCAAATCAAAAGCAGTCAAACCACAAATGTTACGTTCAGTGGTTGTTTTTCATCACGTAAATCATAATTTTATGGAGTAATTTAATTGATAGAATTCCATAAGTTCCATAAATTATTCAAAAGCAACTTATTGTGTGGCACAATTTTTATTGTGCTTTTATATGGGGTACAGAGTTAGCTTATCCATTGAACCAGCAACAGTCCAATTTGTCTGCTATATGTGAAACATAGAACAATGGGTTCTAGTAGTGCTTCCACCTGACAAGGCACTAGTAAGAAATTTGAATGTCCACACAATATTGACCACACAAAAGATATGGCAGTATTCAATTTTTATTGAATATTTACTTAGTATTTAGATTTAAATGCTGTCTTGTGTGTTAAAAACAGCACCTTCAGCAATTATAGCATGTACAATATATGTGTAATTTTAGACCTAATAAATAATTGCTATGACAGAATATTTTTAAATGAGAATTTATTGATCTTTAGACATGTTTATTTAACCGTACCATAAGATATGGGAAATATGCACATTTAATTAATATCCTAGATTTTTCTTCATTATACATCCAATATGTGCTATTTTGGTCATTGGTGTTAATATTTTGTCTGGTTTGAACTCTGGGGGGATTTACTGTCCCCTTAAGGCTTTTTTCTTTAAGTCTTTTGATTAAAGAAATTAATGAACAGGCTATCAGAACTGTACTTGTGTATCATTAATTCCTAGAGGTACATCTGATTTATTAATAGGTTATTACTCCATACAACAGCACTGTAATTGATCATCTTTCGTTTGCATTTCGTTGAAAACGGGTTCTTTTCTAAAATTCAATTTACGGTATGTCTGATTTAGTGCACAATGGCAGTGGGGCAATGCAAATTTTGGTGTGCTATATCTGATTACTTGGGTTAAAATGCTTAGTTATTTTATGACTACTCATAACTACTATTAAATGTAGCAGCCACTTTCAGAATGTCTTATGTTCCTACAGACACAGTATATATGTTTTAAGGACCTAGTCGTCCAAAGTTCCCATCCCAATTCATCAACAATTTTTAATCTATACTGGAAGAAACATTTAGAGATAATTATATTCCCTGATACAGTAACTGTAGTACAAGCTCTTGAGCTAGAATAAGTAGTACTAAAGGCTACATGGCAATCCCTGGGTAGAGTGGATGTTTGCCAACAATAGGGCAGGGCTTGTCCAGGACTGGCGGCAAGAGGAATTAGGAAAACCTCAAGAGTAATTAAATAGGGGAGGGTTGCTGAGGGTTGGCCTAGTCTTTTCTCAATGCCCAGTTGCTAAGAAGAGATTAATGACTGTTGAGGTGGGGTGGTCCTTACCAACAATGGTAAGGCAACATTCGCGTGGATTGCTTATAATGTTTTTAATTTTGTTTGGTAACACCACTGGGTCCTGAGAGATAGGTTATGTTTTAAGAGAGTTGATCTATTTGCTGGTAAAGGCTTTACAGCTTGTTGGAAATATATGCAATTTTTGGGTGGAATTAATTATAGAAAATAATAGAGCATGTTTCTAATATTTAACCAGAACATTTTATATATGGAGTATAATGTAAATGTCTGGTTTGTTTTGATAAGATTGAATAACTTGACGTAGGTGTGTTACAATCATGGTTTTGATTGCTAAAAAATACACTGTGGCCTTCACAATCCAAAATACACTGCTGGAAATATAGAGAACCTATACATGAGAACCTATACATGGTCATGTCTTGGTATAACAGTACTAGACCTTCAACAAACTGAGCCAGAGCACATAAAATTAAGCAGAGAACAATGGATTTTTGACTTTAAGGACACTATATTTAGGTATCTATTTACTGCTGAACTGCAGGATAATGACAAATATAGTGGGCTTGATGTAAAAAAATCTATTGTCCTCTACGTAAACTAGCAGTCGTCGTTGTCGTGATTTTAACACTAGTTGTGTTAAAGGATTGTACATGTTACTGTTAACACATTGCATCTGTAGGTTAAACAGTGTTAGTAACTAAAAAGCAGAATCAGAGACTGATAATGGTAACAGAGTGCAGTAATGGAATTTCTCAGTAGTGTTACTTGGCTCTACGGTTTCCTACTGAAGGAGGCTTATAGATTCAGAGAGCTCTGCAATAAAAAGTGTGATAGGCAGAGCATGGAGTCTTAGGCTGGCCATGTTTCCTGCATTTGTGAACTGTGGCACAGATTAAACCTTCATTAAGCAATTAGTTTTCTTTTTTTTTTTTCATTACTGTCTAAATGACACATTTTTA
Organism: Spea multiplicata; assembly: GCA_009364415.1. Lineage (NCBI taxonomy): Eukaryota > Metazoa > Chordata > Amphibia > Anura > Pelobatidae > Spea > Spea multiplicata. Next base: position 30,859,004 of record VKOC01000002.1, on the reverse strand, counting down.
TAATGCCCTCTTGTGCAGTAAGTGCATTGCTTTGCAACAAAACACTGGCAGTTAGCAGTGAGGGCATTGTGGCTGCTTCCCAACAAAGCAATGTTGGATCTCTGTAGGCTCCAATCACGCAAATCAAGAATGCAATTACATTAATTTGTGTTTGGGGAACAGCCTTCATAGCGAGTAACATTGAAGCCAAAGTTCATATGTTGAGAAAACAAAATAAAATCATTGTATATATTACATGACAGTAGAGTTCTCTGAACTACTTGGTAAAAGGCCCAGTTATGAGTATGTATGGCAATTAAAAATAATTGGGAAGCAGGTTTGCCACTAACTCTTCCAAGAATGCCAGTTATGATATAATGATGTTTCATTAAGCATGCTGAAAGCTGTGAGCTCTGTATGACAGTGGCAATTAGGAAGGATCATAAAGGAAAAAAAGAATAAGAAGAAGAAACATTAAAAAAATATCCTGACTAAGATTAGCATTGCATTTAATGGCCACTTCATTAGCTAATTGATTTCTTATTAGTTACAAGGAAGAGTTTGGTTAGGGGCTTTAAACAGCTAATTAACAGCATTTACACAATTAGTAAGTTGCTCATTTTGTATCCATTCTTGGAATCAACTGTGTCTCGGATGCTCTGGGCCATTCCATTAATTTAATTTTTTCCTGCTAATATTGGCTTAACCTTCAAGTGAAAAAAAATCCCTTGGGGCAACCACATATTTAACTGCAACATTAAACACATATAAAGAAAACTCTGTCATTCCATTTCATGAAAATATTTTGCTTTATTTTTAGTTATTTATTTGCTCAAATTAGGATACCGTATTTCTTGAATATTCAAGACTTCTTTTGTATGAAGCAACCATTTTCCATAGATTCAACCTAAGGAAAATGTTAGTGGTTTGAATGCACAAAGCTTTATTGATAAATGGGTGCTGCATTTTGCCTTTATTGGACATATGTATCCTCACCCAAAAATTGACACATTCATTACACGATAGTAAATCATCGCAAGCTCATATTTTCATGAACCACTGCTCCCTATTGAACCTGCCAATATATGTGCATATTTTAAGTAATTAAAAAAATCATATTCACTCAGTAAATATTGCACCTGGTGTTTGCACATATTTTATATTGTTTAGACTGGTCTGTGAAAATTTGTGGTCTACCACAAATAATATTAGATATATTTCTTTTTCATGATATTATATAGACCTTGACTTTGGTCTATTACTATGATCTATGCTCTGTTTATTACATCAATAACCTTGCGTCAGGGAAATATGTTTAACAAATAATATTTTTTTAAGGTAACCTATATTTTAAATCTTGAGGAAAACCACTCTGTATGGCATATTATATATAGTGCATGTAGAAAGGTTTGCTTTATCTTCTGTAAGGCAAAATCAACAGCTTTCTTTCTTTACAGATTGAGTGAAGTGCTTCACAGGTACCAGTGAAAGGATTATTATTATTATTTATTGTTTTATATAGCACCATCATACGCACTAATACAAGCCTTGTATGGACACTTTTGCCTAGTCCTACTTTATGTTGTAATGTAATATTAATGGGATATATTTCACCCCTTAACATCCATTGATGGGTCAGGCACGTCACACAAAAACGGTCAGGTGACAACCAATGACGTGCCTGGTGTTACTGGCCCCTCCCCGGGGCGTCAACATTCGCCATACACTGTATGGCCATGGATGCCCATTTCAAAAGAGTGTCGTTGAAATGCCTCGATAGCAAGGCATTCAGCAACACTGAACACACACCCCAGGATGCGCTGTGACCGCTTGGGAAAGCGGTCACAACCGCCACTGCGAGTGATTTTGCCACTCGCAAGATAGAGGAGCGTCCTTTAAAAAAATAACAACGTTGGAAAGGTTCGCTAGTGGGTCTCCAGACCCTCTTGAGAGCTCTGGCTCCACGTGCAGGTTGAATACAGGTACTGCATTCAACCATGCAAGCCAATAGAGCCCAGCTTTCAGAAGAACCATCCAGTTCCAGGAAAATGTAAAAAATGTCCAAAAGGAATAAAATAAATTTAAAAAATAAAGCAAGTACTAAAATTAGCGCTGTATCTTCCCAAAAATCTTGACATGGAAAGAGTTAAAGTAAAATCATTTCAAATATTACACAATATACTCCCAATTAATGGTGGTAGTGCTGTTTTCCATGCTGTTTTTGGGTTATATCATCTCCCCCCAAGGATTATAGATGGACACAAGCAAAGTCATAGCTGTGGCAGATTGGCCTCTCCCCAAGGACCTCACAGTTGTTCAATGTTTCCTGGGTTTCGCCAACTATTATAGGAGATTCATATGTTTTAAAACAGCCTTTACTACAGCTCTTATTATCCATTATGCAGATCCTTCTCTACCGTTCATTGTGGAGGTTGATGCTTCTAATAATGGTGCAGGAGATATTCTATCTCAAAGAGACCCCAAGAATCACCGCTTACATCTCTGTTCCCTCTTCACTCTTGTCTGCAGAAAAGAACCATGATGTTGGAGAGAATTGTAAGCCATCAAGTTGACCCTTGAAGAATGGAGTCACCTTATAGAGGGTACAAGGGTTGCCATGTCCATTCTTACTGATCATAAGAACCTCTTGTATGTAGAAACCGACAAGAGACTAAACCCTCATCAGACGAGGTGGTCTTTTGTTCTTTACCAGGTTCTATTACATCATAACATACCTGATTATTAGAATACCAAGGCTGATGCACTCTCCAGTAAATTTAAGTCAGACTCCACTCCATACAAGTAATGATCATTCCTTCCTCCTGAATCATTGCAGCTATTTCTACCTCCTTGTTGACCAAGATTCAAAGGGCCCAGAAAGATGTTCTGGCACTACTTGGCCTCCCCAATAATCTAATTTCAGTAAGGCCATTCTACGATGGCGTCATACCTCCTCCATCTCTGGTCATCCAGGGAGCAAGAAAATTAGAGCTGCTCTAAGTACGGGAGTTCATTTTGGCCTGGAAGGTTTGTTCACAAAATAAAAATTTGCATCATATAGTCTCCTTCATCCAATGCCTGTTCCCGCTCAACCCTGCACGCACATGGATTGTATTGTAGAGCTACCTCATTCCCACAGTATAATAGCTATACTTGTGATGGTTGGTCCATTATAACGCTGTTCAAAATACCTTGCATGCCCTCACTGACACCTACATGAAGGAGATTGTCCGTCTACATGGTCAACCACAACATATCACGGATATAGAGTTGCACATCGCATCTGTTACTATGCACTGACAAATAGTAGAGAACCAATCAATGTACTGAACAACACTTTTGCATATATTGTAACTCTGAACAGAATAGTTGGGTTTCTCTTCTTCCACAAGCTGAACTGGCCTTCAACAACACCTACTAGAAATCTGTGACGAGTATCAGGGTATCAGTCTTGTGCGTTACCTACTACTTTTTCCCCTTCTGACTTTCCAACTTTTTGTCGCTCAACATTTTTCAGATCTGGCTGTTCACTGGCAAAAGAACACCTGGAGAGAGCCAAAGAGTTATAGCCCAGTGCTTCAGACAGGTAATATTGTCCGGTTGTCCAATGGAACATAAACCTTAGCGAACCCTCTAGGAAGTTTTGCCCTCATTTTATAGGGACCTACAAAGTAACCCAGAGGCACAATTATGTATCCTATAAATTGGAGCTTCCAGCCACCCTCAGAATACCCAATGCTTTTCATGTGTCAGATACTGTTTCTCCACAGCTTTTTTAGGAACATCAGGTTTTGTATGGTAAAAAATAGGTGCTAAATGCAAATCAACCAAAATCAAAACATTTGAATGAAAAAGATCTTGTATTGATAGTTTAAACGACATTTTTAATAGACCTTATAAAAATGACTTTTATTCAGTATCATATTACCATATTTATCGGCGTATAACACGCACTTTTATAACTAAAAAACAAAGCTGAAATCCTACCTGCGTGTTATACGCCGATAAATCCTAGAGCTGCACGATTTGCAGCGACGTCTCCCTCACTTCCGGTCCTGGCGAGGGTGCGTGCTATACACTGGTGCGTGCTATACGCCGGCAAGTACGGTATATCATATGGTAATAAATGCAGTTATATTGCATAATACAAAAGCAATGGATAGTAGCCAATTTAAAATAAATTAAAAAGAAAAATTCCTGGACATGTTATAATACATGATACTTTTAAAAGTATATCTATTCCAGAAACAAACAGTTTTTAGTTCAACAGCATTATAAATTTGGCTGCAACTATCTAGAGTTTGGATACATTCTGACAATAGGGCTGTTTAAAGATTAGTGTCGGTGACTTATATTTCTACCATGCTAAGAGAAAATATATTTTATTATTTTAAACATACATTGCTGTTTTTGTTAAATATAAAAAAAATGATAGATTTTTCATAAGATTATCAATATGTACCATTTAAATATAATTATGCCTGCATAGCAGTTTCACATAGGTATTAAAATTACACTATGATGATTTCTTTAAGGAATGGATAACATATCCTTTTTTTTCACTACAGCATTATCAGTTTAATATGATTGAAGACTTCTGATCTTAGTTATTCAAAATAGTTTGGTATAAGCAGTTTTATTAACAAAACAGAAAAAATATACAGTACAAGTTCACATTTGTTTTGGTTTTCAGTATGCTGGTAGTATAGCGGAGAACACTTAAGCTCCATTTATGTCTGTGGAATTTGGCACTTAACATATTGAGGCTCCAGGTTCCCAAATCGGGTTGCAGAGTGGATCAGGAATAATTTTTTAATAGTAATTATCTTAGTTATATCTTGTACTAAAGTGTGTTTGTTCTTCATGAACACACATGAAAACCTAATTGAAACCATCTGCTGCAGGTATTTAATTTATATTATCTGGATGATCTTGCGTTATTTGCAGCAGATGGAACTTTTGTTATTAACACATTTTTCTGCCAAATATGGAATGTTGTGATTGTATTGTGATTACATGTAAATCATGTTACAAAAGAGCAAAATATCATGCTTTGGGATGTTCTCCTCTCCTGACGGTAAATGTGGTACCATCTTAAATACAGATGTACAAACTGTGTTAGCCTTTCTTTTTTTCCAAAATTGTTTACTCCGTCAAATTAGTTGACATTAAATATCACAATGTGTTAGATGTACTTTTTGGTGATAAGATAAGAAGCCAAAAACAAGCAGTAATTTAATGATTTTTTAATTACTTGATTCTGAAACTAACTTGAACAGTAGCCATATAAACCTAAAATGTGGCTAAAGAATGACAATGCCAAAGCAGAGATTTTAAGGAGAAACTCAATGGGCCAAAAACATTAAGCTACACGAAGATTAAGTACAATAATACCAAAGTGCTGGGCAAGTGAGTACTGCTGAATGAACCCCACCAGTCCCTTGCCCCGTAACATATCCTCACACTTACACCTGCATTCACTAAAACACGTTCACTCACATTAACATACACACTCACTCTAACACACACCCACAACATACAAACTTACACACTCACCTAACCTCACCAGGAGCACTACCTTATGCCTGCTTGCATTTTGTGCGAGCCTCTGTGCTTTTACCATGGGCTGCCTAACTTGACACACATGACCTTACTGCGCTCCTACCTCCAAGAGTAGACCAGTTCCTGTTGGTCCTATTTGATGAATGTTGGGCTGGGATGTGCAGAGCCACAATTTTCCCCATGCCAGTCTAAAATTAATCAAACAGGAAATCAGCTTCTGTCAAAGTGTTAAGTAAAAATCACATATTGAATGTAAAGAAATAGAGATTGAAATATTGTTGTGAAAGCTGAATTTGTCATTTTCCCCTACTTCACACTACAGAGGTTAAAGTTAAGTGCCCTCTGTCAAGAGGCCCTCTGAAACATGCAAAGGAATGGTGCAACAAAGATTTGTACTGTAAGAGGTATAGATCTCTTATCCGTACCAATAAACACCAAGGAAATGTGTAAAAAAGGAAGAATGGGGACCTCTTTAATGATTTGTTAGTGGAGCTGATCTGACACCTGGGAAATTGAAGTAAAATCCCGGAGGGAAAAGTTAGATTGTAAGGTCCATACATGGTGGATGAGTTTGGTATGGAACAATTTGACTGACCTGCATAGAGCATAGAACAATGCAATATTAATATATTAAAAGTGGAAGAAAGGAATGCAGGAACAATTTGTAGATAAAGCTGTGGGTGTCTTTACTTTTCCTTTATCACCCCCCCTTTTTGGCATTATAGCAATTAATAAATGTCATTATAACTGTCATCCCAACTACAGAATCACCACGGCAACTCCTAAGCCCCATGGAAGATTATTAAACATCAGAGAGCCTAATATGACCAAATCTCTAATGACAACCATATTTCTCTAGGGGGTTTCTTTATTTCTGTTAAATTTATAACTTCCCAGATTTTTTTTGATCCAGTTTATAGCATCTCCTCCCAGTCGCAGAATATTCTGTTACTAGATAGACTCTTATAAAACATGTTTAAAGCTGTAAACATGTTTTTCCTTTCACTGTAATATTTTCAATAGAATGGCAGTCTATCCTATGGGGTCATTGCAGCTCTTAACAGCCACCACAGTCTGAGGGTATGTGCAGCACAGACAATTCTTAAGCACTTCCTCCACTTCCTCTGTCATGGCCACATCATCTGTTTGTGCTAAATGCTGGTATATGACATCATATGCCAGTGTCCTACAGCAGTGACCATGCAAACCATCCGTGTCAGGGGGTGCAGAGGCCTCCACCTTGCACAGAGGCATGGGAAGTAAACCATGGTTGGGAGGCATGCTTGAACCTAAAAGTAGCCCTTTTCTTAATACAAAACCCCCCAAACAATTAAAAAAAATGGTCCCAAACTTACCATTTCGATTAAGGTACGCAATCTTGTTGAATAATGAATACAAATCTCTCCGATTACCTTTTTGTTTGGAATGTACCGTAGTGCATGGGATGCTTAACTCCAATGAATGCTCTAAAATGTATTGACCATATAAATAAGTATTACATAAATATTTGAGTAATAGAGTAGCTTAACAGCATCATTAAATATGTCATATGAAAAAGTAAAGAAGTGTAATTTTAGCCTTATCATAACATAGACATGGTAAATGTCAAACTAAACCTAAAAATAATAGTGCTCCTTCGCAGGAAGAAACTAATAATTGCTTCCCCTGAAACAATAGAACTACTGTTTATGAAATATAACATCTTGGTGAACTTTATGCATTTATTATCTTTTATTTATATAGCGCCAACAATCTACGCATTTATTTTTGAAAAATAAAACAGGACTGCAACAAAACAAATACATTTACATTAAACAGATACAAAAATGGTAGCCTATGAATTTAACTGCCCATGTTTAGAAATTACAGTATTTTTGTTTTAGCATCACTTCCAGATTTCTCTGTGTCCTTGAAGATGACATTTGTTTCAGCCTGTAGAGCCTTGTTTCAGTCTGTAGAGAAGACTTTTTTATGTTTAATGTAAGAATCAGATATGGTTTCTTATTCAAAGTCGTTGCAGTAAAGAAACATATTAAACATATACATGGTGACAGGTAAAAAAAATATATTTTTCTGTAGCCTAGTGGCAGCTAACAATTGATTTCTAAGCTGCCATAAAGGAAAGCCATGCATCTGTTTCCACTGTGGACCAGAGAACGCTACAGATTGGTCATAGACTTTTCTAAACAATAAAAAAGAAAAATTAAATTGAAGATCTGACCATGGTACGCTAACCCCCCCCAAAATTCAAGCATTCTGCCAGTTTATCTATAGTGATAATAAAATAAATAATGCGTTAGATAAAACCACCTACTCCAAATGACTTAGGTGTGGACTACATGTTATGCTCAGGGGCTTCGTCAGCTGCCTCCTATGTAAGACGGACATTTATTTTTTATATATTAAAAGCATTTTTTATTTTATTATATCTCTTACAATCTGAGAATACCTCATGGATCATTGGGTAATCCAAGATCAATGTGAGCAGTTATTGCTCTGGAAAGTGTAAGAGTATCCCTTATTTGATTGATAATATATATCTATTTTAGACATATTTACTACACTATAAGTATCTGCCTTTGTCTCTTTTATGTTTTTATTCTTTTCAGTAATAAGAACAATCTGAAGAAGACATATGAAGAGTATTTTCTACTTTTACTCTCGATGTGCGGCAATTTTCTATTTTTCTTGTTTTCTGTTGCTGGTATCTCCACAACTAGAACTATACAGTATATATTCAATACTTAGTATTGAATATGTTTACTAACATTAAAAGTTATAGGTTATAAAGAGTATATAGGATAATTTAGAACAACATGATATTTTAAACCACTTGATCATATAGCTTAACATCTGCACATGTTTTTTTTATATACTTGCTTTGTCCTAATTAACCCATTTCAAGATTATTGTAAGGACACCACAGCGTAACACAGCAGAATGTGGAGATCATCATTATTATTGATTCGAATTTCACCAGCCACTCCATGTTTTTGCTGCGAAGAAGAGAATATGGCTCTATTCAGTGTACCTTGACTTGATTTGCAAGTTTTCTTCTCTGCAATGACTGACAAACCAGCCACAGATTACTTCTACTTAATGACTTGACTGGGTATCTTAATTAGCCACAGATGTAACGATCAAATTTGGAAAATCTGGAACGGTTTATGTCTTAGAACATTTCACATTTGTATGGCTCTCTAACAGAATTAACGTTAAACTAAATGTCTGTTAAATGATGAAAGACATACTTGTATAGTATTGATTGGATTATATTTGAATCCAACTCATTTATACGAGAGGCGCCTTTTTAGAATTGTCCTGGAAAATCGCTGCTGACTTTAAATGTACTTTAATTCTTCTTCTGCTCCAGGGAATGCAGAACACACCACTGGCAAACTTGAGATTTACCAGCGTAATGTTGTCTGTGTGTTTATGAAGCCGTAAAACATTTGAATGAAAAACACTAGTGTTTTTAATAACAAACCTGGTAGAACACAGCTTTCTTACCAGCTCCCCGTGTCTGTGTTTTAAGTGTTCTGTTACACAATGTAAGAATCAATCAATCAATAAGCTAATTCAATAGGTTGCACAACATTTTGTGGCAAAACTGTATGGATGTTTTCAGAAGCTAGCAATAATGTTACATTTATTTCTCTGGTCTTTAATAAAACTGCTATTTTAATAGTTGATTTTGTTTTTTAAACCAAACCACAAGACAGAAAAATATCTACATAATAATTATAAAAAAATAGCAAAGTAACAATTTAATTAGGCAACAATGCATATTTGGGATCTCTCTTGGTGTGTCCTGGATGCTCACAGTGAAATATTAGAAATGAAAGGGAAGACCCAGATTCCTAACTACTCCCTGCCCACTTTTTGTCCATTTTCCCGCCTAATCTGCCATGTTTTTTTCATTTGGTGTGATTGACTATGTGTTGTCCACATCACATGTTGTTTTCTTCCCTAGATTCATATTTTTCAATAGGACTAGTTGTTTATTAAAGAATTGGTGCAATCTGCAAGTATCATCAACAGGTTTCCTCCCCTAAACTCAATCAATTCTACATATTACATCTTACAACTACTGATGTTAGGCAAAGGGTAAACACAAAATTGATAGCTGGTTTCTTCTCCTACTGAATACTTTCTTGTATATTTGTACCAAATATGTATAAGGTTGTGAGTTTGTGTATCATTTTCAGTACCCCTAATGCTTAGAAATGCATAGTTCTTGATATCTCCAATGATGTATGTCATATTTTTGTGGTTATTTGCCAGGTGTCCAAGAGAGAGAGTTGATGTAGTTATATGCAAGGCTATGTGCTAACACCAAAGAACAGTGTTAAGTGCTTTAAGGCCAACTTGGACTGTGGCTACCATGACCACTGCCAATGGCCAGAGCTCTACAGTGAACAACTTAAATTGCAGTAGCTCTATATTCATAGGCCCCTGTCCATGGTACTGACAAAGATGAACTATTTCTGAACCTGTACACCTGCAAAAAAAAACCCTATACTGCAGTGATAACAAGTTGGCAATCCATAAGGCACACAAGAGGAAAAATACCAGCTAATTGAGACTGTGTATCATTGTTATGGAACAATAATACATATATTAACTATACTTTGGTGAAATTAATACATAAGTGACAATAAAATATACAGATTGTGTTTAGATTCTAAGGTCACACAATGCATCCATCCAAAAAAGTGCAAAATAATATTTCTAAATGTATTCTTTACGCTAAAGGGTTGTGTGTGCAGGCTTTTTGTGATTGTTAAGAAAGCTCCACCAGTTGGTGCATTGTTATTTACAGTTATTGATAGTTTTGGAGAAACGCCTTTTAATGTTAATGTCACTATAAACCTTGAGTAGGGATCATGGTAATTCTGTTATTTTCATCTCATGATTTCTAAACACAGAAGATAGAAATTTGAGACTATAAATGACTCTGGGCAACAGATCACAAACAGAGGAAACAATGCAAAATGCATTTTAAGATGACTTATGATCGTTCTTTCTGTGGCACAAACAGTTTTGAGAGGAAAAGCAGATCAACTTTTGGAAGTTAAATTAAAACAAAGGTTTGAGCAGAAATCAGTCTGTTGCACCACCCAGCATTTGTCTTTATTGGCATTTATTAGCATTTGTCTAATGGGGGATTCATTGATTGTGCATGCCTGAAAGAGTAACTCACTATAATTATTTGTTTATTCAAGAACACTATTTTAAGGAAAAGAAAAAACGCTAGACACTGGGCAAAATTCTAGTCTTGTTACATATTTTACCTTTTGCTAATCTTAATTTAATCTTTTGGTGGATGACATTCATATATGATGTGCTGATTGAAGGATGGACCAATAAAAAAACATATTTCCTTTGGTAAGGAGTTGAACCCGAGGGTTGCCGAGGGTTGCTCCTGCTACAGACGTGAAGTGTGAGGTATCCCAATTTGGATGTTACATTTATTTTTAATTTGCACCTTGTAGGAACCTTCTTTAGTATCACATGACATTAAGCATTCCATTAAAAAATATGAATAAAGTAAATTTTTAAATGATTAAAGAATTAATTCTGGAAAAAGTTTGGAAATATAACAGCACAAGGAATGATGATTCTAATACTGCCTTTTGGTTTAAAACAGTGACTTTAATACAGTTAGATAACTTCTTCTAACTTTTTCTACTATGTTGATCTGCAAAGAACATACATGATTTTAGGAACTCTCTTTCAAATAGACAAAAAAACTTAATCTTAAGGATTTTGGAGTGTGATGTTAGTCTGTGCATTTGTACGCATCTCGACAATTTTGCCCCATGGTGTGTTCATTGTAGTGTTCGCAGTCTCTTTGTGGTGCACACTGGTGGTGAGAGAGGGACATACCTCTACTGCTTGCAAACTAAGAACAATATGGACAGTACACAAAATAAGCTATCACTCTTGATGAAGATACAAGGGATCTTCTAGCTAGTAGAATTGTTATTGAGTCTTGAGCACATATAAGTCAGATCCGAGTAAATGTATTCAGTTGAAGACAATTCAATTGTCTTCAAAACTGCTTGTTATTTAAAAATGTTAGCACAACATACTATGCACTTGGTTTAGTTCATAGCATAACTTAAATACTTGCAATTGCTATTTACATCATGCGATTACGCAATAAAATTGAAACAACACAATTTTTGTTCACAAAAACTTGAAATGTAATTATTTTTTTTCAGTTTACACTGTTAAACATCACTGATTTTAAAAACCCAGATTAAAAAAAACCCAGTATGACCACTATTTAACTATTGCAAAAGAAAATACTAAATAGTTTGCCTACTGTGTTCCTTCATTTTTTGTGACAATTTTACAGAAATCTAAATTTTAAAAATTACCAGATATTTGGAAATAACAGACTGATCGATTCCCTATCAAATACTTTTATTAAACTATTTATGTATGTCTTTTTTTTTCAATTTTAATATTAGTACATGAACTATAGTTTAAGGCTAAGAATAAATCCATGCAAATATACAACCATCTCTAGTACCTTAAAATATAATGATGTTTTTGTTTAAAAAAATTGGCTTTGTTTAGCCTCTGTTGAGTTCCTTTGGCTATGCATGAGCAGCTGTGGAACGCTACAGAGCTCGCCAAAGGTTTTTCAGCCCCCACAATTAGTGTCTCTTGGGCTTGTTTTAGAATCTCGTGGGTCCCGGGACTTCCATGTGCTGACTTATTTGCAAAGCATGAGTTATTCACTAACTCCATTATCTTAATTAGGAGATTATCGGCTCTTGACGGTTAGTTTGCCTGCTGTAGGGAAGTTCATATGAGGCTCCAACACAAACCAGTTGAGGATGTTTACTGTGATTGCATTTAGCTGCTATTCCCATTAACTCTGGAGTAGGCATGTTGTGGAACTTTAATATGTTAAGCTTACTTGCAGACTAAGGTAAAGTAGATATGAACTAGGTGCAGCTGCAAAACTAAATAAAAGCGAGCCAGTAATTTATTGCTAGGCTGGGTCAGAGGTCTTGTATACTGTGTTCAAAACAAATGTTAGACATTAAAAATAGAAAAAAAAATCAAGCTTTTTGGCAAATCAGTAGAGTTCTTTGTTCAAAAAGTGAAAAAAAAAAAGAATGATGAGATGCATTATATCAGCAAATACAACTGTAAAATGAAAAGCAAATCTGACTTAATCTTCCCTGGGGATAGGTAAGCAAAGTATATCATGCCTTGTAAATGTAGATAAAAAAGACAGTACTAAAAATGTTAGGTTTCATTTCTTCTCTGTTAAAATTCTATTTCATTACAATTTCAATCTTCAGATAATTTCAGATTTGACAATCAGAAAGGCATCTTAAACATTGTGTTTAGGTTGCGCTTATTATGAAACATGTACATGCTTATAGGAGATTTGATTATTATTTTACATAGAGGCGGTTAGGCGTTTATCGAATCTGTACACTCTTACGTATTGTACCATGTGAGAGAGAGTGGGTTTTTTAACTGCCATATTTTGGAAATTCTTCACTCTTGTAAGCAAAAACATTAGATTTATTCACCCTCAGAGAGACTGCATTTAGAAATGACATTAACTACCTAGGCGCATCTTTAGAAAAGTAAAGATGTCCAGACTTAAATGGGGATATAAACTGCTTATCTAGCCTCATGAGTTTTCTATGCAAGTTGAGCTTTCTTTGAAATCAATAAGAGTTGGGACAGCATCCATACAATCCGAGGTGCTGTGCACTGAAGTGAATGTGTGGACAGCATTTCTAGCTTCAACTTATGTAGGGAAGGGGTCAGGGGCAAATTGAGAATATAAAAGAAACCCGGAAATAATTGAATACCATTATTGTGCACACAGCACATACAAAGGGTGACCACATCATGTTTTCCAGGACACATATCATTTATACAGATTGCTGACCAGCCCAAATAATATGCTGCCCTTCAGTATGTGGGATGTATATACACTTATGGAAGGGAACCAATTAGTCAGTTATACATCCCCCATACTGCTGGATGTACACCTGACCATTACACCAATAGGGCATTTTATGACATCACATTCTAAATACATAGACATTAATACGAAGTTGGTCTCCCCTTTGCAGCTATAACAGCTTCCACTCTTCAAGATTTTTGAGAGTTTCTGTGGGAATTGTTGCCCATTCAGCCAGCAGAGCATTTGTGAGGTCAGGCACTGATGTTGGACGAGAAGGCCTGGCTTGCAATCTCTGTTCCAGTTCATCCCAACAGTGTTCAACGGAGTTGAAGTCAGGGCTCTGAGTGGGCCAGTCAAGTTCTTCCTCACCAAACTCATCTAACTATGTCTTTATGGACCTTCCTCTGTGCATTGGGGCACAGTAATGCTGGAATAGAAAAGAGCCTTTCCTAAACTGTCCCCACAGAGTTGGAACCAAGTGTCTTGGTATGCTGAAGCATTAAGATTTCCCTTCACTGGAAGTACGGGGTCTAGCCCAACCCCTGAAAAAACAGGCCTAAACCAATATCCCTCCTCCACCAAACTTTACAGTTGGCACAATGCAGTCAGGCAGGTACTATTCTCCCGTCTGATTTAAACATCTGAATGGATAATCGATACATTGTTGCAGCATGAGTAGCGTTTTTTCTTCACCCTCATTTCTTATCAGGAGTATAAGACAAGACCAGGGATAGCAGAAAAAATGGTCAGACAATTTCTATAATTTTTATTATATTTCTGAGTGATCAGAAAACACCACAAAATCTTGTCATTTTCTTTCCCCTTGTTTTATTATAGTCAGTGAACTTTTTATTGTTTTAGAGTGGATTTGGTCTAATTATGTTACATACTCTGTGGTAACAGCAATACCATTTTCTTCAAGTATAATTGGCATTGATTTATTATATAATAGAATCAATGGTTGTTTATGAGTATTGGTTTTTGATGAACAGATAAAGATCCTCATCTCCTCATCTTCCTCACACAATAACCATGTTATATTCTTACTACCATGTTATGCACTGTGCGGCTTCAAATGTGATATCCCTAATTTATTTACACGCCTATTCACGTTTGCTATATGCCATACAATTAATCTAATCACCTTATTGTTAAATTGCCTTTGTTCCTTCATCCTTTAGCCTTTTATGCAAATCACGTCCAAGCAGGGTCAGATTTGGAATAATAACAAGTCCTGGAAATAAGTGAATACCAACTTTATGCACCTTAATGTCGTTATTGTACGCATGGCACATATTTTAGTGTCATAGCCCTATATTCTGTGTTTAGTACTAATAATAAATATGTTGTAATAAATAGTATTTTGTAAAGTGGAAGCATCTAGGAGTAACAACAGCTCAGACATGAAGCAGTACACCAGGCACAACCATAGAGTGTGGGCGCTAAGTGCTGAAGCCCACAGCATCACTCACTACAGAGTTCCAAACTGCCTCTGGAAGCAAAACAAGCTTCTTGTCCATGGCCAAGCAACTGCACACAACCTAGAGATCATTATACGCAATGCCAAAAGTTGGCTGGATTGGTATAAAGTACACTGCCACTGCACTCTAAAGCAGTGGAAATATCTTCTCTGGAGTGATGAATCCTGCTTTATTTTTTTTAAGTCCAATGGCGAATCTGGGTTCGGCAGATGTTAGGAGAACGATATTTACCAGATTGCATAGTGGCTACTATAAGTTTGAAGGAAAAAGAATAATGGCTTGGGACTCTTTTTCAGAGATTTGGCTGTGCCCCTTAGTTCCAGTAAAGGGAATGGTCTTTATGATGGCACATCATAGAACCTTGACCTTAACCCCATTGAACACATTTGGGATGAACCGGAAAGCCGATCCCTGACGTGATGTCTTTTGACTGAATGGGCACAAATTCGTACAGACACACTCCAGAATGTTGTGGAAAACCTTCCCAGAAGGGAGAGCAACTCCATATGATTAATGATTAAATATGCTTTGTCCCTTTGTCAACGTTACCTGCACAGATGATATCTGTGGCCATCAGCCACATGCAGGAGACAGCAGGCTTCCAATTTAACCTCAGGGCACAGTATCAATTTTCTGCTATCCCAGTAGGTCAATCCCGTCCTATGCCCAGGAATTGTAGACTTTGCAAGTGTATGAGCAGTGTTTGTGAACATGTGTGTTATTCTTCTAATTGTTCTAAGAACATGCTTCTTGTTGCAAGCATGTGAAATGTTTTACCCTATAGTGTGTTGTTCCTTTTCTTTTAGCCTCATGGAACTCAGTTCCCTTTTGCCAATTTACTGGTTCTTGCTTTATTCATATCCTGTTATTCCACACCCATGGCTTTTATTACGCCTTCTACATATATTACAGTATCTTATGGATTCAATTGTGAAATGTTTTCTCTGCCTCGTGACGTACACCATCTAACCATTCTCATCGCATGTGTAATCTATGATCCATCATGTGATCAATCATAGGTATCTTTACCTGTCAATATGTCATGTGTAAATTCAATTAGGGAAATATTTAATAAAACCCTGACTTGATTATCTGTGCAGAAGTCCTTTTTTTGTTTTTGCTTAAAAGGGAGTCATTTTAACAGTCAAAATTTGGTATGTGTGTAAGACCCATTATGCACACAACCTAGTATACTTATTCATAACCCCAGTAATCATTTATCCTTATACTCATATTTTCATGCAGCCATCAGAGATATTGCAGGCAATTCGTCCATTTCTGTGGATGTGCCTAACTCAGTATCAGTTAACTTTATTTGAATCCCACTAGTATGGCTAATGGTATGGTTACTTCTTTTTTTCATATTCATGAGATACAGCATTCTTTCTCTATAGTACTTAAACAAAACAATTGACCTGTATTGATCAAAATAAAATATTTGTTTGAACTGGAAAGGTATCTTGATTGTTTCGTGTGTGATCATCACTGCTGGGATTTGCTGGTTTTTAGGTTTTGTGGAGATGATAAATTATCTTATGCCTCCAATACAGCTATATATCCCTCAATATATCTACATAAAACATTCTGTCTTCTCTTTCTTTCTAATTTGTTTTTAAGCATGAAAAATAGAGATATTTGCTACTAGACAGTGTGACCCAAAACAAACCATGTGCATATGTGTATCGTTATCGAATAGTATTTAGAATAAATATACAATAGCCAGCCCTTTATACTATAAAGGCCTCCGCTTTCTGGAGCAATGATCACCTAAATATGCCGATAGTAAATAAGGTGCAACACAAGATATGGCTCAAGTACAAACAACATGCACAGAAAAATTAAAGAAAAAAATATCTTTCCACCCTCCAAAGTGTTATTTTAAGACTATTAAAATGATTTTCTTTAAATTATTGGAATTTACACATTATCACACTAATGTTTCAACCCTATCAGTCTGTAATTAATATTTACATAAGATTAGTGTTTTATTTGATAAGATTTTTCATACAACACAAATAATATAATTCCATCTTATTAAGATTATCTATATAATGTCACTTTTTACCAAATGCCTGAAGATACACCCAGGCAGTGGAGTAAATAGCATGGCCTGGGTTCTAATGGGAGATTAGGCCTCCTGGAACTCCACTGCTCCTCAGGCCAGTTGGGGAGATCTTCTCCAGCCCATATACACTGAGGAGGACTCCACCTAGATTGCACAGCCTCCATTGCAAACTAACTCATCGTTGTAATTAGTTATGTTAGCACAGATGATAGTGGAGGTGGCTGGGTTGCTGCTCTGGGTCAGGCCTGGGGTGCAGGGCCGGCCGAAGACTTAACGCTGCCTGGGGCGAAGTTTAAAATGCCGTCCCCCCGCCGGCGTCGGCGGGGGAGGCAGCATTTTAAACTTCGCCGACGCGAAGAGTCCTGCGGCGAGTCTCCCTGCTATGCCTACGGTGCCCGGCTTGTAATGGCTGTTGCGCCGTTTAAATTGACGCCACTTCCGCGGCTCAGCATTACAAGCCGGCACGGCAAGACCGAACAGGAGACTCGGACGCAGAGGAGAGAGAGGGGGCGCCGAGCAAGGTAAACGAAACACCACTCGGCGCCGGCCTCTATGCTTCGCGTTCAAAAAAAAACGCTTGGGGCCGCAGAGTGCCGCCCCTTCTAAAGTGCCGCCTGGGGCAATTGCCCCAGTTGGCCCCATTGTAGGGCCGGCCCTGCTGGGGTAGCACCCAATCAAAATATACCACTAGTACGTGGGACACAATCCTTTGCCTCCAGATATTTCTCAGGTATGGCTGTGGGGAAGGCCACCACCAATGTTGGACTGTGAGGTTCTCATAAAGCTGTGTTGACATCCCCATACAGCTGAAAAGTACCTTAGCTTTTTAATAAGTGTGGAATAATGTATCTTTATTAGACTATTTATACTTATGTTTTGGACCAGAATAGACAAAGCAACGTACAGTTGATAATAAAAGGTTTTGCACAATTGTATCACAAAGTAAAGTAAGTATGTTTCAAAATGGAGAAATGTAATATAGATCATTTGTTTTATATACAATATATATTACAACCATATATTTACTTATAGTATCCACTCAACATCTATGTCCCATGTGTCAGGTTTTCAGGGCCAGGTGGAAAATGGACAGCAGTAATGCTAGTTTTAATACAGGTGTGAGCTATTTGTTCAATGGATAGATCAGCTATAAAGATCACTTAATTCTTATGTGCCAGAAGTGTTTCTGTGCTGAGATATATGGAACGATATATGGAAGATATATGTGACAAAACTCGAATAACAATTGATTTGTTGTTTTATGAAGCATCATTTGTAAGGTTGTGAGAATCCGCATCAATCCAAGAAAATGCAAATAATATCCCTGAGACGTGAGGTTATGGTCACTGCTCCAAGTGGTAGAAACATAAAAATGACTTCCTAGTGCATATGTATGTTGTTTTAGGCAAACAAACGTAGCAAATGGTTGTTGTTATTGTTAAGTATACTGAGCTGTAAAGTCTAGGATATCGGTAAGTAGTTGTACCTCTAACAACAACGAAAGAGAAAACAGTAGGAATAAGGAAATCTATAGGTCCGAAAACATATCTTCAAAAGAAACACGCCATTAAACTATTTCTAATTTAACTACTCAATACCAGTGATTAAAATGTTGTTTTTTTTTCACGTCAAGAAATTAGAATTCTATTTAATTCACTATAAAGCAACATGAATGTTCCTTTTAAACAAGCTGTTCCATTTAATCTGGTAAATGTAACTCTTGTGTAAAAAATGTAGCATTAGAAACATCATTCCTACTAGTACTGTTAAACACTTCAACTTTTCCCAAAAATTAATGGTTTATCTAAAAAAGGAACAACATCTTTAGATCATTGAAAGTAACATGGTACAAATTGCAAGAGATGGCTTAACAGCATATAGTCTTTGGTGGAAATGCATATTGTTTCTAACATCTACAAGCAGAAAACCATGGGTATATTAATGTAAGTTTGAAATTACATATAAAATCTAAAAAACATCTAGCAAACTTAAAGATATAAAAAAAGGAAATATTCATAGTCCTTCCACCTGCAACTAAAACAAAGACAATCATAACTTTGAATTCACTCTGAGTGATAATGTTTTATGAGCATGCAAAAAATCCACAACAAACGCACTCCAATTGCACCGGTAATACTTATGTGTAGTTTTATAAGAGAAAAAATATATAACGGGAGAAAGAATACCTAACATACTAATTATATAACAATTTGAGTGCGGTGTCCTGAGTCAGTTCAAGAGATTATGATTTGGAATACTTTTACTTTTTTAGTATTTGTAATATTGCAATTTAATGGAGCTGGCACTAAAATATTCACCATGTCAAGATGAACAAATGGTCCTCTCTGGAAGCACAAAACATGACAAAATTGCAGAATAAATGCAAAGTGGTTTCCTGGCAGAGTGAGAAAGGAAATGAATAAGGTATATTGTCACGCAGTCAGTGAGCCCACTATCTGAGGAGGAGAGGCCCTTAGCAATTTATTACATTTGATTAAATCTGGCCAAAGTGGTACGAATTACATGAAATGAACTATTCCGCTGGTTTGTCATGGTGATTGCCACTTTTAACACTTTCCACCAAACTGTGCTTTATCAATAACACCTTTCTGTGTAATTGTTAAATATTCTTGCGGTGGTGTCTTCATTATATTGTTGTATTGAAATGTATTTTTTTTAACAAGTAATGTCCTACAGCATACAGTCCAATAAAATATATGATTATAAATACAATGTATTATTTGCCTTGCGTATTATTAAAATGACAGAAAATTATGTTAACTTCAATGAGAGGGGTTACGCTTATCATGGCGGTATACAGCTGCAGAGAAGTGCGGGCCTCAGCTAATCATGTCCTCCGTATTAGTGGTTTCAGCTGTACGATTCTTTCTCCATCGCAGTTTTATAGCATTTGGTGGCTTAAATTGACTGGAACTCGTTGTACAGTTGGTTTTAAAACTAGAGGATTCTAATCCCTACTATAATCACTACAATATAATAGCGCCTCAGCACAACGCTACTATTGCCTGGTTCACTGCCCCATGGTGATAATGAGTTTAAAGTGAATAGCTGATTCACGTTTTGTGTTGTATATTTTGTCCCTAGCTGTAAACGTCTATGCGAGAATTAAGGAAAGGCTGCACCCTTCTGTTTTAACTAGTTTTCAAGCAGTAAAACCATTTTTTATTGCTTCCAATAATTGTTATTTAATCTCCAGGCCATTTCGGCGTATAATGAACATACTTGTAAACTGGGTAAAGCAGATGTCAAGCCAAGGGAGTGCATTTGTGGATTGGCTTTTGTGTTCTTGGTCCTCCTAAGGATTTTGGCAAATGTTACAGAGCTATCAGATGTATTTTAAGCTGCGAAGAACGTAACATATTATTTTAGGCAGGCTAGATTAGACATCAAAACTTCTCTGAACAGTTTTTTCCTGAGTATTGTTGCAGGCATTTAATCAAACAACTCTAATATTAAAGATGACAGTGTGTAGTTTGGCTTATACTTTTTTACAAAGCAGGGCGATGAAAATATCAAAGTGTAAACACCAAAAAATATATAAGAGGGGATGATTTACATGTTTCTACAATTCACTTATATTTTATTGCTTAAGGACTCCTTTAGGTCTAGAACTGACAAATTAACTGACACATGGCAGACCCAATATGTCATTTATTGACTTATATATATATAATATATATATATATAGTATATATATTAATATATATACAGTACAGTAGGTATGTAGTTTTATTTTTGGGTTACTCTCTGAAGTTTGACTTGTTTGGAAGCCAGTTCATCTGTGGATGAAAAGAGGTTGGTTTGTTTCATTGAAATGTTGATCAGAGCCCATGTATAAAATATGTGGCATATGATGGCTTGTGGTTAAGCTATATCTCATTCCACAGTGACAGGAGACAGAACATGCCAATAGAGTATGCATGGACTGTCATCATACTGCTTTGAGGACAACAGCATCTTGGTAAGAAGGTTAAATAGACAATGACAAGTACAAAGGACTACAAAATGAGGGAGATGCTGGCAAGTCATAATAATTTAATGGGTCATTTCAACTTACACTGGACAGATATGTATAACATATATATATATATATATACACACACACACACACATTATTTATATCAACTAAATAGTAAGCTTTTTTGGTTTCTGGCATCAATGAACTATGGATATCCTGTTCTTCGCATTGGCCCATTAAAAGTGAAATCCTATAGGCTAGGCAAAAGTCATAAAATAGCTTCTTTTTATAATTATGGTAAAAAGCATAAATGTCTGGTATTATGCATTATAGGTTATTTTCAGGAGATTTATAATTTGATCATGATATATTTTTATTCCAAATACTAGAAAAATAAATAATACATTTAATATGTCACAGGAGCAATGTTGCAGTGTTATAAAAAAATACAGATTTATTGGTATATTGGTAGATCAGCTGTCTAGCGCTGTAGATACTAAGGAGACAATTGCATCCACTCTATAACTCTATACTAACACAAGCTTACTAATTAAAACCACTGCCCCCTCCTGATTTGGATGGTAAATTGTGCATGAGGTGCAATCCTTCATGCAAGGTGGGAGGCTGGCTTCTGCTCAGCCACGTCCAAGTGGATCTTAGCTCTGAGCCTTGCCTGGGGCTAAAAAAGCTAAGCAATGGCTTGAAATGGACAGAATAAGCACCCTCCCTACTCTTTACCAATCTCCATCACCCAATGTATCGTGGGCAGGTAAAAGAACTGATTGCTCCATTAACTCATTTTATCCCCCATTATTTTTTAAGAATGAAAAAGATTGATATTCGTTGAATTGATTTAATAGGCCCCATAAGATATCAGTATTCAAGAGTTTTCACACTTTTTCAAACATATATGTTTTTATTATTACTTCTACTGTTGTTAGTAATAATATTATGCTGCCCTGCTATTATAGCAGCAATAATTGATTGAGTAGAGACCTAAAATAGAATTTCCTATTATTTAGCCCGACACTAAGAGTTAAGCAAGCAGTTAAGCAACTTAAACAGAGAAGATGTATCTATCTATAGATATATATGTGTATATATATTATTATATAATTATAAGTTATATATATATATTATATATATATATGACTATGGTAATTTCGTTCTCAGTATTGAAAGAAAACTTGCAATTGCTATGTGAATTTAGGAAATACTTTTCTGCACTTAAAGCATTTAATAAATTCGTTTCCTAGGTCAGTGGGAGGCCGAAGTGGGTGATATATTGCCTGGTGGGCACTCCTAATAAAAGTAAGGAAATGAACATAGGTTTTAATGACACGGTACTTCCCAATGATCCATTTGATTGAATTGGGCTTTGATTAAAAAGGCGACCTCACAGAAGATTTATTTTAATGAATTTGTTAATTGCGATAATTAACATTTCGCATTAAAGTGTAAAAGGTGCGTTAGCATTAAGATCCAGAAAATAAACCTTATTTCCCTAATATTTTTGCAGTGCATATATAGGTCACAATTTCTAGGCAATTTCGTGCCTAGAAACGAAAATATTGTTTGATTTACAACAAAATGTAAAACAAATAAAGGGCATTATGTTGTCGAAAATAAAAACCATTTGAAATCAAATGCACGAATGAAGGTCTACGAAAAAAATTAAATGCTTTCACCGGATAACGTTTCTGTTAATAAAAAGAAAAATATTCCTGCAAATCTTGCTGAGCTTGAAAATTGTAGCAGTTCATTCCTATGGTCATATGACACTAAGTCTCAGAATATAACAGCTCATTTCAATGCTTCTACCATTTCATAAATTGCCTGTTGCTAATTCTATGCATATGTGTAAACTTATTTTTACAACTTGTACATAATAGTCCCCTGAGTTGCACATTCCTTGGGATGTGAACAGCTCTAGAGTCTGGAACAAATGAAACATTATGATAATGTTCCTTATTTGTTCTCCTTACAGATGCAAAGTATGAAGCGGGTTTAAATGTTGTTACTAAATGATTAAAACTTGTAGCCCAATTAAATCTAATAACTTGTACTGTGTCACAAGCCTTCCAGTTCCCTAGTCACCAATTGCCTCAATTACATGTCTTCTTTATCTTACAAAATAAATGTAACAGTTAAACACACGTTTCCCATTGGTTCGAAGTATGAATATTACACATTAAAACATTTATTAAAACATTATTTCCCCTCGTACATAAAAAAAACCAATTCTTTTTCTGTATTTCATGTAACTGTATTAAAAATAGAGCATATCAATTCTTATATTTTGCATGTAAAGGAAAATATTTCCTTTAAAATAAAATGTAAACAATATCCCCTTTTAACGCTGTTGCATTAAACTGAACCGTTTTGTTACATTTCTGTCCATTTTTCCCGTGAAATGTATATGTATTTAAATGTTTATAAAATACTTACAATTATACGAGCTTTTATACAATTATACCATTAATTATACCTATTCTATATGTATATATATATATTTTATTATATATATATATATAATTATATATAGGTAATATATATGTGTGTGTTTCTGTAACATTTCCATCATCAGTGTTCTATAATTTGTAAAACGAAATAAAAAATCTCGCTAGAAATTGGAAGTAGAAACACAGGTTGAAATTGATTTATTAAAAAGAATCCGGTCTAATTATGAAAATGTGATTTATTTGTATGACGGAAACGTTCGGGAGAGATCAATCACCTCCAATTAGGATTAAACTGAGTGCATTCAATGAAATCTATTAGCGTCTCATTTCAGACACAGATTCTGTGCATAAATCAATACGCCGCATAAAAGGGAGTGCGCTTGGAAAAAAAAAACCTAGGTTGCTAAATAAAAAAGTAAAAGAAAAAACTTTATGTCCATGATGTGTTAAAGCTAGAATAAGGTTTCTGTAAAGTTGATCAATACCTATGAATATTTAATGGTTAAAAATTGAAACATATTGAAAACCATTAACACCACATCCTTTCTTATTATTAATATTAAATGCCGTCGGAATGACTTGCTGTGGAAACAGAATAGTGCTAGAAGTGAACATCCACTCCTAGATTGAATGTATAATCTATATATACAGACCAAGTAATAACGCCTCTTTCCTGTGCTGGTAGAGTTATGGAGTCAGAGGCTGTGCATTGAGTTTAATATTACATGCACCCAAATGCTATGTTCAACACACACACACACAACACACACACAACACACACACAACACACACACAGCACCCATACACACACACACACATATATATATTTATGTATATATATGTGTGTGTGTTTGTAATTTCATTATGTGAGAACACATTAGCAAAAAACACATAGGGTGTTAGAGGATGTCACATTCAATGTGATGTTTGAGATTGATCAATTTATGGTATTATTTTGAGCAGTATAAAAATACATAGAAAATACACTCACACCGAGTCTGTGTCTGTATTTGCCCCTTTCTCTATTTTTAGCCAGCTAGCCTATTGGATCTCCAAAGGGAACTAACTAACCTTATTGCAGAATACATCAGAGTTTCAATGCAAGATACAAGTATATGACAAGTTATCCATAACTAATACTCACAGACTGCAATGCAAAAGAAAAGACCTCATTTCGGCAAAATATATGTTTTCTTATATCACATTTTCTCATTTGATTTTATTATTATAGATTTTATATGTGGAATTAATTCTAGCTTAATATTTGTATACTACTGTGTAATTAAAATACAAAAAATTAAGCACATTTTCGTGACTTTTACTGACAGTTGAGCGTCTAATAAGCAATATTTTAAAGTCACTTGTAAGGGACACAAAGAAGGACTGTGATTTTAGTGTCCTATAATAAACTAAAATATTTCCTGTGGAATCTGGTGCAAACTGTTCAGCTGATTTATCACTGAAAGGTATGTTTTATTTAATGAGGGAAAGCTTTTTTTCATGTACAATAATTTCACCTTTACTGGTAAATCAGCAAATCCTTATTCAGTCCTTTCCTTGCACCCACCCACAGAGAAGATTATATTTTACGAATCTGGCTTCTTATATATATACTTAATACTGGCTGATTCGTTTTGAAGGATGAGGGGGTCTGAGTGGGAAGTCTGCTAAGAGCAAAAAAAAATATATTAACTACCAAAGTAAAATCTCCAAAAGTAGACAAATTAGGGTATTTTATTCCCACTAGTGGACAATATGGGCTGTGAGCACTGAGTTTGCCTCGTGGTGTATTTGCCACTAGATAACATTACTCTAAACGTCAGACTGGCCTAATAAAACATTTGCAGATGCCAACCTTTTGAATTTGGCAGGATATGTCCTTCTCTGCCCACCGTACACACAAATGGCACCAGAAGAGTGTTAGTCCTTACCCGCACACTCCTACAGTTGCCATCATGCCCTTATTACCAATGCCCTTCATGCCAAACAAAATCAGCTCTCTAGAGCTGCAATGAAAGTACATACCCCTCACTTATTGCATGAATGTAAATGCCCTCAGTGGCCTCTGGCTTAGGGTATTTTCTGGGCTACGAATTCTGGCAGACGACCTCTGGTATTCTAATTGTCTGAGCCGTATGGGACTCCTAGTACATAGCATTCTGAGTGTCAGAGGTTGCTTATCTGCTTGCTAGGATAACATTACAGTTCATTACTATATATATATATATATATATATATAATATATATATATATATATATATATATATATACGTGTGTGTGTGTATTAGTAAAATATTGAGAAGAAATAAATCGCCTCCCTCTTGATTATTTGATATGCATGATTTGTCTCTGGTCAGTGGTTTGATGGATTGTATTTGCAATTTATATGAAAGTACGCAATGCATTTCTAATTAATATGTAACTTTAGGGTCACTCTAATGGACATGATAATTATTACAATTTGTATTTCGTGTCTGGACTTGATGCTTCAGTTACATAACTGAACATGTGGATGTTTTTTTTTTAAGGTTTGTAGATATTTATTGTTTTTGGCCATTACTGCTTTAAAATTGGGCCAATTAACGCCGGCAGCAACATAGAACCTTATCAGCAAAGGGTGAAGGAGAAACAAGGGGATTATGAAGTGTCAGTGCAGCCCAGCATCTCATAGATTAGGTAAATGAAGTAACCTCTAGTAAACTATGGGTTACCATGGAAACACCACCAGTAAATGAAATGTTCCAGAATTTTGTTGTTAAAATGTGATGTTAACCCAACGTAGATGTTTTTTTAAGGAGTGTCCTGCAATCGATTCATGGACATGCTGCCAAGAGGTAAACTTAACTAAACAATTAAGAATAAAAAAACTTGGAGTTAAAAGTTGTCATGATTTGCTTGTTGCCAAAACTATATTAAAACTATATTTGTGTTTATGCATAGTGCATTTATGAAGGAAGGTGCTTTGATTGCTTTGTTCATGGAGAACCTTAAGCATAATATACAACATAAAGAAAAAAAGCAATTAATTTGTACATTTTGTAGCATAATAGTGAGATGTTACTTGTAGCCCAAGAGGAGCATGTCTTGTGGTTTAGGACTGGGTTATTTCAGAGGGAGCAAAGAGCTGTTCTCTAGTCCTTAGGATGGCTGAGGCATGTCTTAGCAAAACGCTTTGCATGTGACTCCAAACCAGAAAGGCTACAGGGCTTGTATGTGTACATCACTTTAGCTCTCATATGCCTATCAATCTACCATCTTGTCCGTTCACATCCCCAGAAAAGCAATACACAAACCACTTGCCATCTATGACCTGTCCCTGAATATTTATAAAGCTACCCCCACTATCTCTCATCTTGTCTCAATTATAAGATGGTAATGTTAACCAGGGAAGACCAATGTCAATTTTTTTTTCTGGGTCCCCTTGATTTTGTGCAGCTTGTGACTGTGTAATGATAATATTGATGTAGTAGTGGCCAATGAAAAAAAAAAGGAAGCTCCGAACTACAAGTCTCTCAACATCATGTATAAATGTCAATTAAAAGCTGGGATTCATGAGAGTTGCAGTTCAGCAACAGTGAAAAAAATGTTGTTTGGCCACTGGTGGTTTGCTAGTGGTATGAAAGCATCTACATTGTTAATATATAATGACAGATAGATAGATAGATAGATAGATAGATAGATAGATAGATAGATAGATAGATAGATCTGGAGCTCAGCTTGAAATACGTATTTGTGTATAAATAGTGGTTATATTGTTGTGCAAGTAAAATGTAACCAATTGAAACGCATTTTCACATGTTATATTGTCAGTTAATCTTTATTCACAAAGTGGGACCTCTTAAAGAATATTCTTAGAGTGGAGAAGGAGCCGCAGCACATAAACATTAACACACACTGTATTACTTGGGGTAAGCGTTGTCACTAAGTATAATTAAAATGTTTTAAATATTTCTTAGATTATTTTATGTATTGACTATATTATTATATATAAACTTTCGGGAACGATGTTCCAATATGCCCTACAGGAGTACGTTATTTATTTTATTTATTTATTTCCCTTAATCGTCACAATCTAAGTTAGAGTGTTGGGACTGTCTGATTTTTGCTTGTAGCACTGATGAGGCTTAGTATGTGATATGTAGATTTCTCACAGCCCTTTGATGAGTGTAGTATATACACAGACTGCATCCAGAAGCATTGGACATTCGTTACCGTTACATACCATCCTTTTGCACATCCCTGACCGTATTACGTGACCTTGTCTCATGAACTTCACCATTCCGTATTCGGTGGCACATTGGAGCAAGGCGGTAGTTAATGTAATGGGGAAATTGAAGGAATAAAGCAGATCAATGAGCAGATTGACAGTTCAGGCACCTAATCCCCAAACTTCACTGGGTGTAAAACAATGCTACAGGGAGATGTAGTGTTTGTAAGATAGGACATGTGGTGTCTCGCAATGCACTAAAACAGTTAGGAATTCTTTAATGTCAAGATAAAAAATATTCATTGGAACAGGCCCTTGGTCTGCTTACATACTATTTTACCGAACAATCACCAGTGTAGAGCAAAACCAATTATTAATTTTAAAATAATGTTAAATGTCTTTTTTTTTTTTTACTCTGTAACCTATGCATCACTCTTCCTAAATGTATCTAAATATCCTTCCTTAAGATGTATTAATTTGTATTATCATATAATAGAGGAATTCGGCTTTGCAAATAAAATGCATATTATTACTTTGCAAGCATCATGAATATATATGAAATAAGATGAAAATAATAGTAATTGAAAAAATATTGAATGGGATCTTTACCTTTTTATAGTATTAATACGCCAGCAAAGTGCTTTGCACTAGTTATGTATTGTAGGCTGCTTAGCAAAAAGAGTAATTTTTTAACAAAAACACTTGTTACTTTTTGAACAAGATCGTGAAAATCCCACAATAATTCCATGCTTTTTTAAATTGGTTTAATTCTACATTTATCTCGTATACTGTTTTCAATCTCTGATTATTAACAAAGTAATTATACGCTTCCCAGCAAAGAAAACAATTACATTTTGTTCCTGCGCTGACATCTCATTTAAGACAGAATTCACACAGCAAAGGGAGGACTTAATTATGCGATCTAATTAAATAATGAAATTATTTTACAGCATGGCAGTAAAGTCGGACGTGTGATCGGTTTACAGAAAGAGTTGACTCGTCCCTCACTCAAATTCATCTAAAATATGAGCACGGCAATTACAAATAATATGAATTATTTATAAAATTAATGTAATATAATAAAATCAATATTTCCAAGAAACATTTAAAATTGCTAGATGGGGTTGTAAGATGGGGTTGTAAGATGGGGTTGTAAGATGGGGTTGTAGATGGGGTTGTAAGCTGTAATTCTGTCAAACAAGTGTCTATTAATAAATAAATACAAAAATAGCCATTTAATTAAAAAAAATTACAATAAGCTGGGGGGAAAATCAATATTCCATAAAATGTAAACAGCGATGAGTCAAATTGTATTATTAACTTTAAATTAGGTTAAATCACAGATGCTTACAAAAAAAAAACAATAATTGAAGGTCAGACATACTTTTGAATTTATATAAAAATGCCAGGCCAGTAGTAGTATGTCACGAGTTAAACTTACCTGTGTATTTAAACACACTCCAGCCACAACACATCAGCATGCTAAGCAGAAGCACATTGAATATTTTGATCTATGATAGCCCCCCAATTAATCAATTATCTCTTTCAATTGTCTCCCCCTGATATCTCCCATATCTAGACAGCGATCGTTGGCTTCAGTAGGAATTACTCACATTGTAGACTCTCCTGAAAGTGAAAACACCATTTCTTGACTTTGTATGTTTAAATTATTGTCTGCAGTCTTAGGAAAGCAGCTAAATACATGTTTTGTCCCCCTCTATGTCCTTCTATTGTTCTCCCCCCCCCCTTGATTTTTTTTAAAGGTATTTATTCTATATCTTATTTTAGTAAATCAAGGTGTAGTGATGCCAAATAGTGATGAAATAAGAAGAAGGCCAATTGCTAGACTGAGGTGGGGGGGATAGCTGCTAAGAATCCGCCTCGCGACTGTGGAGCACTCAGTAATTGCTAGAGACAGGGAGAGCTGGGGGTTGGGCTGAAGTATCCATGTATAAATAGTGTGATCCCAAATTGAAAGGCATAAATAACAGCAGGAGTGATCTAACCCTATGCAGTTTATCCTCGACGTAAAAAAAAGGCGAGCGAGAGATTAAAAAAAAAAAAAAGGAGGAAGAAGAAGGTGAAACAATAAGAAAAGCTTCCAGGGGACATCTGATTCTCCAAGTGGATCTCTCAGTGGATAGATACTGTAAGAACACAGGGCAGCCATGGAAGAACTTACAGCTTTTGTATCCAAATCCTTTGACCAAAAAAACAAGGAGAGTAACAGCAGTGGCGGCAACAAAAAGGAGACGATTACATACAGGGAAGTTTTGGAGACTGGCTTGGCTCGGGCCAGGGAGCTGGGGAACTCTGATCCGAACCTTCAAGACATTACAGAGAACGGCAGCCACTGCGCCTTGCATCTTTTCAAGGAACACGGAGACAATGACAAGGACAAACTCAAAGATTACAGCACGGGAAGGGTGTCAGAAGGTAAAGACCCGATCTGCTATTACATACCACCATGCCTTGTTTGCAAGCTTGTTTTTTTGATTTTAGATTGTAAGCTCCCTTGAGCAGGGCCCTTCTTCCCTCTCGTTTCTCTGAGTTTAAATCATTTGATGCCTTACTTGTTACGTCCTGTTTATCAATTGCACAGCGCTACGGAATATGATGCCGCTATCCAAATGAATAACTCATATTAATACCCCCCCCCCTCTCATTGTTTAAACAAATGCCACAGGGATACTTAGCAGTGCAACGCAGGCTGCAATAGAGGCATAATAACTATGTGTTTAAGGGGGGAAAACTTTTACTTATTTCCGAAGTAATCTCTCCTGGGGGTTTATAGAATCAAAAATTAAGGAGTTTGTTCAACTTAAAAAATAAGTGACTGTTAGGAAGCATTCGTTCTGGGATGATTTGTTTTACAGAGCATGCAAAAAGTTGAAGGCTGGTGCATAGTTTGTAGGAAAATTGAGTAAACAGGGCTCTGTATGCAG
The DNA here is from genome assembly GCA_009364415.1 of Spea multiplicata. Lineage (NCBI taxonomy): Eukaryota > Metazoa > Chordata > Amphibia > Anura > Pelobatidae > Spea > Spea multiplicata. The sequence continues at coordinate 30,828,376 of VKOC01000002.1, read as the reverse complement.
AAACTGCATGGTTTAATTTAAGAAATGATTTCTCAATAACTTAGTGGGGTGTGGCCCCCTTACAAAAACACAGGCATGTTCGGAATTTTGTTTATTTATATTTATATAAATATTATACATCATATATTAATATTATATTATATATAATATAAATATATATATCAATAGCAAGGGTTGTCATGAAATGGTGTGGAAGAGGAAGGAGTTCCCCCAGTGTGATAAATACACGATCAGCTAAATGTGTCGTAAAGCTGGCATTGATTGAGTGTGAATTTATACTGTAAGTGCGCGTGTGAAAGGGTTACGAGGCCCAGAGATACACAACGCACGAGTCAAGCAGGGTGACACCGCACCTTCTCACTGCCCTGGATTTAAATGCCCTCATCTCAGTCCCATCCATCAGAGGGCCAGACACAGGGGGCGGCCCGCAAACTAGTTTCTGAGCAGACCAAACAGGTGTCCCAGCTTTCAAACTGTTGTTCTGACAATTGCATACCATCAAGAAACCAGAAAAAAAAAGACATATTACTAGCACTCTGAATAACATGTGGCGAGGGTGGGGGAGCACAAAACGTTTTCATCTGGTGGGACTCAAGGTGTAGCAAAATGAAAAACAAAATGTTTCAGAGATCAATGAAGGAAACATGGAGGAGAAATCGGTTATGTGCTATTAGAACAGTACTGCATCATCTATCTATCTATCTATCTATCTAACTATCTATCTATCTATCTATCTATCTGCATCACCTATATTATATACAATTTGTCTCTATCTATCTATCTATCTATCTATCTATCTAGCCATCCACCCATAATCTATGTATCTGTCTGCCTGTCTAGCTATCTAATCTACCATTGTATCTACCTTTTATTCAGTCTATCATTTATTTATGTTTATGTATCTATCTAATATAATAAAATATTTTCTATATTATAGTTTATATATATATATGTATATACATATATATATATGTATATATGTATATATATATATATATATACAACAAATATATTTTTTGAACTGTCATCCTATAAAATTTTATCTATCTATGTATCTACCTAATCGTATATTTTAATAGGGATTAGAAAGGTTAACAATGGGAAACAATTTTATTTTCTAGATAGCCTGGTATATTTTTTAAACAAAATGGATTATTTATTCTTTCCGCGTTACATATTTGATATCGATGCATCGTTTTCACTTGGTCAATATAAAGAGATCAATCTCTAATAAGTATCTATAGCGATAATTATAGCCTGTTAAAAATAAATGATAGTCTTTTTTTTCCCTACTTCGTCTAATGTATGAGGGTGAAGCTAGTCGCATGCATGCTTTTCAGCCTAACTGAAAAAGTAATAAACTTTAAGTGTACTAGAAGAACAAAAGGATTATTCCACGATTAAAACTTCATACAAGTACTCTATAAACACATGGAAACAATTACACATCCATTTTCTTTACAGCCCTTACAAAGTTAATTTTATATAATGGATTAGAGCATTTTGAGATCTTTTACCATGCGGTTTTAATTAAAAACAAAAAAAGGAATAAACACTTGTTTACTTACAGTTCTATTTGTATAAGCGATTGTAGATACACTAAAAATTATCTAAATATCTAAATTCTAAACTAAAGTGGTTGTAGTAATAGAAGCAAACTGCGAACGCTATTTTCGCATAAGTATTTTTAATTATAAGAATAATTTACAATACTTATTATTGCAATCATAGGAAGTTAATTGAGTGGTGAAATTATATAGGGGATAATCAGGTTTCTTGAGACATAAGTCCAGTTTATTTTCAACTATTTGTATTATTATATATATTATATATATATATATATATATATATATTGATGTATATGTATAATAATATTAATAATTCACTGCCTATGTGTCTATTAATATTCACCGTGTATGTGTAGAGAACAAGACAAACTGTTTGCTAATCTACAACTAAAAATGTACAAAACAAAACATTTTCACATCTGATACATAATAATGTTTTATTTATAGAATAAGAATAGAATGTAAAATTGCACTTAATGATACATTCAAAACCCATACAATTAATCCTATTTGCAGAGACCACAATCACTAGCCGAGAGAATACGACGGGTGTGATTTTTACCTGCCAGTCTATTTATCTTGTATAATGAAGCAATACACAAGAGCCTGCAGTTCCACTGAGTGGGGCGATTATCATTATTAAATGTTATGAAAGGGATACATATTTGTGAGGCTTTGTATCTGTATTCACTGTGTCGGCAATTGATTACTTTAGCCTGTGTTCTATGGAACGCTATTGGAGTAATGCGAATCGATTGGGAATACATTAGGGCAAATATGTTGGAGTGGAGGAGTTCATGAAATAAACGGCGGATGAGAAGTAATTATTAAGATTACTGCATTCTATAGCAAAATCAAATGACATCGATCACTTCTCCAGAGTCAAAGGAAAATATATGGGAATACACGTTGTTAATTGAAGTTCATATGTGAGGTCATTTATCAAAGGGCTTCTGCACTTATTGCACGGGGGGGGGGGGCATATTTATCAAAGAAATCGGGTGACAGTTTGAAGCAATAGGGCATTTCGTTCCATAAGACTATTGGTGAAGCTGGGAGATCCCAGTAAGGCTTTGATAACTGGTCTCAACCAAGCTGTTGAATTAATGAGCCTATGTTCTGCCTTGGCAGGGATCTATGAATGTAAAGAAAAGAGAGAAGATGTGAAGTCAGAAGACGAAGATGGACAAACGAAGCTCAAACAGAGGAGAAGCAGAACTAATTTTACATTAGAACAGTTAAATGAGCTTGAAAGACTCTTTGATGAGACCCACTATCCTGATGCCTTCATGAGAGAGGAGTTGAGTCAGAGGTTGGGGCTCTCTGAAGCCAGGGTGCAGGTAAGGATAGTGCTGTCCTTGAGTCATCTTACAAAAAGCACCTAGCGCATATACAGTAAATCCGAGCGTATTCTTTGCTCCTGTATAAATGTGCCATTAAAGATAAAAGAAATATCTAAATTGGTCACCTGTCATATACAGACACTGAGTTTCTATAAAAGGAGATACATTTAATTATATATATATTATATATATATAATTGGAATTATAAATAAAATGTATATATATATATAAAAAAATATATATATATACATATATAGATATATATATACATATATATCTATAAAATATCTATATATATTGCACCCATAATGAAATGAGAATTATCCCACCAGCCACAGCCGCATTCTGGCAGCAAATGCTCATCTTGTCTTATTAGTTTTCAGCCCAATTGTCCACCGTATGTCGTTGCCACCACCGAATAAAACAGGCCTCTTTGGAGGGTATTTGGTTGCTTTGGGGCTGGATTATCAGGAGCCGGGGGGTAAAGTTGCCCCCGTTGACCTGCTTGACAGGCATATGGATTTATGACATCCAAGTCTACCCCATCTGCTCTCTCACTGCTTTGAAAGTGCTAGAAACACAATCTTTAAAAATTATATTTTAGCCGGTAAAAGGGGTTTACGAGCTTTTTCGCTGAACGCCCAACGTTAAATCTCTGTTAGACAGAACTTTTCCTTTATCAATAACCACAATTCAAGGAGCACAGGAATAAAAGACATACATGATGTACAACTATAATAATATTAATAATATATAATAATAATTTATGTAATGATAATATAATAATATTTAATAATATTCGTATAATTGTCTAATTTACCGGTACTTTATAATAATTATAGGAATAGTCGCTTTCAATTACTGTAATTTTGCCTAGCATCCAACCCATTCATTGGCCCTATAATCGAAGAAAGGGTTAACATGATACATTACCTGGGTAAAGGGCATTTTGGTGCACCATTCAGCTGCCTGAGATGTGTTTTTTGCTCTGTTTTTTTTTGAGCTCACATGATCTACCCACACCACCCTAATTAATGAAAAAAAAACTTGCTGAAGGGGACATCAACTTTTATGTCATTTCCACTTTTGATGGTGTAGCTCAATAATATCTTCCAGCACCTTGATGTAGTGTTTCTATAAAAAACAAATTACTTGTAATTTAATTCAGCACTCCTTCATTTGGTGCTTTTTTTTCGTTGTTTTTTTTTTTTTTACAGAGTAGCACCTTAGCAGGATGTTCAAAGTTGCAGAAAATTGTTTCTTAAAACTACTTTTCAGATCTTGTAAATCTCAGCCAAAATGCCTATATTGATTCAGGTGGGGGGTAAAAAAAAAAAAAGGGAGCTAAAAAAATATTTGTTTGCATTTAAAAAGCAGTGGGACATTTTTCCACAAGAAGGCAGCAAATTATCTGAAAAGAAAATATAAGATTTTTTTTTATTACCAAGTATTAGCAAATAGAAAATATAAAATAAAATACTGCAAGCCAAAGAGAAGCCCTTCTATTACTTGGAGGCTGCAGCCTGCATCCTCTGAGCACACACTGTCCTTGTTGTTGGAGGATACAGTTTCAATTTAGAGTGGGAATTTGCTGTAAATAAATTGATTCTCCTTTGCAGCCTGGTACTTATTAACCTTTTATTTTTAGCGTGTCCTGGAACCTCATACCACCCAGCTGTCAGGGTTATAATTGAAAGTTATGAGACCAGAGTGAGGAGCAGGCAGTAGTAATTCAATTACAAGGAATATATCTTGGTTTATGGAGCACAGTTTAAATTAAATGTCATTATTCACTGTCTCTAATGGAAATCAAAGGGAAATCAGATTAGAGTATTTGTGAAAGGAATCACTGAGTGATACTTAATGAAGAAATAACTATCTTAAACAGTGTACTGCGCTGTACTAAGCATATTCAGGCTTAATTCGAATTGATCGCAAATCGTGCCAAGCCTGATTTATTATTGCTTAACTTAGTGGCTAATTCATCACTTTTATTTCTCATAACCGAGTTTTTCTCATTATTGGGAGATAAATGCGATTCATCATGCAGACTAAAGCCCCTGTCGGGTTTATAGAGTTAACCCGTGCCATTGAAACGCTTAGCCGGTGCCAACCTATTACAGGTTATTAATGTTTATAAAGAGCGATTGTGGGGCAAAGCATTCTAATAGCGGAGCAACAGAATGATGCCGCTGTTTGCTCTGCGTTTAGCATTTTGCGCCAGAATTGAATTGATTGTGTTGTAGTTTGTATGCATGCTACAAATAGGATCACAACCTGATCTGGTTTTGTTCTTCAGTTCTCTATATGTTGATCTTTTCTCATGGTGCCCATCTCCGAAGGATCTGGTGATCTGGTGATACACTGGGTGAAAAGAGATCATAGGGGCGGCAGTTAAGCGGTGAATGGGGCAAGTAACCCCCCCCCCCCATCATTGTGATTTAGGAGGTCCTATAGTAAAGAAACAGCGTCTAAACACACACCGAGAAGCAGGGGACATTTAATGACATTAGGCTGCACAAGGGCTCAGTCCTCGATTGCGTGATGAATGCCCTACAAGAGTTGCTTTGCACTAATTACTGGATTGTAAATGGCCGTCATTAAGGCAACTGAAGAAAGCTTAGAGGAGAATGCAACTCAGAAAGTGCAGCTCCTATTAATTAACAGTGCGATCACTTGACAAGCACAAGGCACATTAAATGCCTTGGATACTTCTGTAAGCTTTAACTTTCCACATGTCCTTTCATGTCACAATTGTCTGGATGCTTTAGGAAAATAAAAGCTATGAGACACTAAAACCTGCAACAAAATAAGCTTCCTTTTATTAAGGATTAAACGTTCTCCTTTATTTTAGGACATGATAAATGTTGCATTTCACCTGCAGTGGATACCAGCTCTAAACACGTTATACCAGTCAATGGTAGGCTGAGCTTGATGAGATTGTAGTCCTCAACAGCTTCCAGTGTATCTCTGGACTCTATAACACACACACAGAATTCAGAAATATATATATATATATATATATATATATATATATATATATATATATATATATATATAACATATTCATCCTTGTAAAATAAAAATAAATAATTGTCTAAAATATTAGTGCATTCAATGAAAAAGGAAAAGGCATTTCTGAAAGCAGAAATAGTTGAGAGAGTGCAGTGTAGGTATTAGAGAGCACACAGTGGTACCCTGTTTGCAGAATGAGAGGGCCAGACTAGTATTCAGGATAAAAGATTGCTTCCTGCCTGCATCACCTAACCCACGTATTTTAAACTGTTTCCTCCTGAGGTGTAAAATATACACTACTGCCATGTGAAAGTCTCCCATATTTTTCCTAACACATCTAACACAGTATTAAATCACAATATTATTTTTAGAAGTACAGTAATATGAATCCTTATCATTTCTATTATGACTTAATTCACAATTTAATACTAAGTAACTAATGCTATAATTGTTTCATTGTTACTGTTATTGTTATTACTATTCCCTTCTAAACAGTTGTCATCTAGTGATCCTATTTTTAATATATATACATATATATATAGATATATATACATGCATGTTACAAATAGGATCACTAGATAACAACTGCTTAGAAGGGACTAGTAATAACACAGTATGTACATGCTTACAAAGTTAAGGTTTCCATCATTGACTGTTAAAAAAATGTTTAGTACTTGGATCATTGTGAAAGAAAAAAATACTAAAAAAAAACAAAAAACCCCCCAAAAAACTAAAGGCAACTGCATACTGATTTGTCAAGCAAGCAGTTCCCATAAATAGCTGTGCACAGTAATAATTTGTATTGAAGAATACTGTGTAGCTGATGCCTTGCTACATCTATAAATATAATCAATTATGATGTGATTCTTTACACTTTCTGATGGGGAAAGAGTGTTAGTTGGGCAAATTTAGGTGCATAGATTTCTTTTAACATTTGGATTTCCCTAAAAATAGTGTTATATTGCAGAAAATGCAATATATGTAATTGTTATCACTTTCTTTAATGGGTAGATTTAATTAAAGGAGAAAGCATATTTTAGGTAATTGAATGCACAAACGTGCATAGTAATTTTTTCATTGCATTCTGGTGGAGGACTGGTACTCAATTATTTGTGGTAGATCTATCTCTGGTATTTGCCTCCATATTGAAGTTTTTCTTCTCTCGCTCTTCCTCTCTCTCTTTTTTAAGTTGAAATTTCCTAAAGCAAAATCTTTAAATCAATTCTATGTTTTTAGGTTTGGTTTCAGAACCGAAGGGCAAAATGTAGAAAACAAGAAAACCAAATGCATAAAGGTGGGTATGGTGAGTACCTCTTCATACATATTTTTATATCTGCTGAATTTGTGTCTAGTTACAAAGGGCCTTACAACATAAGACAATATAAATGTCAACCTATTGGTCACCAACTTGAAAATATCCCCTTTTTATGAATCCGAACCAACACAATTAAGGCTTATGTTTTCCCTAAAGGGATTTTTTGAAACCTTTTTTTTTAAACTTTATTTTTTTAGGCAAACCCAGGGTTTTTTTTTATTTTTGCTTGGTGTTCTGATGCGTGTTCTCCAATACTGTTTTATATCTACTATAATTGAAAGCTTTTGAAGTTATAGTTAAACTCTGTTCAGATGTTATTTGTCCCAGTCAGCTCACCCCTTCCTGTTCCATTATTGCAGTGAAATGGGTTATGAGTTGGTCATAGGGTTTGTGCCTTCGAGTTAATATGTGTAGGTCAGTGGGTCACCCATTGATCTCTGGGCAATCCATTCAACGCCATGTATTTAGTTAGTGGTGTTATGAGTGTCACTAGATCACATCCTGAGAGGCCGTGAAAGGGTAAAAGTAACACCTCCATGGCATTTTGCTCCAGCTGAAGAATAATTAATTTATTTAATAAAATAAATAAAACATAAGGTAGCAGGAACTCACAAGAAAGCAAACACTAAAGAACAACCACGGGCAAAAAAATTCAAACTTTTATATAAATCTGCCAAGCAATCGTTAGCTTTTCACTAAGTGGCATTTTCACGACAGAAATGGAAAGTTATTAATGAAATTACAAAAAGGACTTTCAGCTTTAGACACAGAGGTCAAACAATCCCACCAACTGCAATGTTCACGTTCGCATTTTAACTTATTTGAAATGTTGTCATTTCCAGAAACCTAAATCTTCGGGCTGCACTTTCTTACATAATTTCTAAAAAAAAATAACATTTACTCACATTTTACAGATTTAAGTTTGGCAGAATGAGTTGCGTAGTGAACTATGCACATTTAGAAATATATTTATTATGTTTATATAATACTATAAGTGAAGATAAATCCTGTAATTTAACTCTTTAACTGCCAACTACCACTTAGATTTCAGTATAAGCAAACTGAACTAACTGATAAATGCCTGTGATAAAATATCACACATGGAATGTACCTGATTATTATTGTTATTATTATTATTATTATTAGCAAAATCCAAAGCTTGTGCAGTCATAGGTTTTAGGACACAACAATTCAAAATTGGTTGCGTACATATAAAGGGAGGACTTCAACACAACACACATGGAGACCCTGACATTTTGTTTACAACACTGAATCTTGTCATAAGTACATCAGTACATAATATTTTATTTATTTTGTCTGTGGACATTTTGTTGCTCCCTAAAATACAAAATTTCTAGTCTCTGATTTTAACAGCATCATCTATAAATCTTTGCTTTTTCCAACATTGAGAAAAATCCCTGGCCTGCACTGACCTTATAGTAAACTTACTAGTTTTGCACAGGCTCAGCATATGAGGAAATGCCCAAGTGTTAAACAAAATCACATTTGAGTAAAATATTGTTTTATTTTTTTGCAGGTGTAATTCTGGGAACTGCAAGCCACTTAGAAACCTGTAGGGTTGCCCCGTATGTGAACATGGGAGCACTGAGAATGCCTTTCCAACAGGTAGTGTTTTTGTTCCTTCTTTACATTTTTGAAAGTGGATACTTGTAAATATTTGTGGGTGCAGAGTGAAGATATGGGTTGTTTGTAATTTAAGGAAATGTTATCTTCCAGAGACAGTGGTAGATAAGTAGAACAACCTACTGGCAGAAGTGGTAGAGGCTAATACAGCAAAGAAATGTAAACACGTATAGCATATAGCTATCCAAAATCTAAGACAAGACCAAGGACTAATTATGGTTTGAATATTTACAGGGAAAATGGAAAACTAGACGGGCTGAATGGTTCTTATCTGCCATCATGTTCTATATTTCTCTGTGTATATGCGATACCAAAATAGTTTGCTATTACATAAAATATAATTGCGTATTGCATGTCCCGGTTCAAACACTGGTAGTTGATTTAAACTTAATGACAAATGAACTGACACAAACAGGAAATGAGGCCTGGAGTCACAGGCCAAGCACACCCACAATACCACGCCATTTTGCGTTGACACTTCTATACCTACTCATTATTTTTCATTTTGTATTATATCTCGTTGCCATATTTGCTTAATCTCTTCTGAATTGCGTTGGGTTTTTTATAAGCTGTAATATGATTTATATTCTTGCAAGGGTTATTCCTTTAACGATTGCAGGAAATAGTTTAAATAGCTGATTTTTTTTTAAATAAGTATGATACGATGCAATAGATATTTATATTAAAGCAAAAAATATTCCATCAATGCGGATATAATTAACATCACTGTTAAGTTTTTACTATTGCTACCAGCATACAGTTCCACATAGAGGAAATTTTGGTGACCAAAAATTGTCTGTAGAAAGCTGATGTGTGCAGTTAGACCACTACATAAAGTTTGCATGGAGGAGGCGGCAGACTTCTAGCATACATGTGGTTAGTGGACAGAAGTCCAAAGCAAATGTTTTGAATCATATTCATTTTTCTTTGCCCATTTCAGTTACATATTATGGAAGAAAATGTAGACAAACATGAGCGTCCCATGACAAATTTGCACTATGCCACCCACAACCTTACGAGGATTGACGTGCATATTTTATTCTGCCTGCCAGACAGTATCCTGCATATATTAGAGCTGTAGGTGTGTTAGGAATATTGGGACATTGGGTTCTGCTAACATAGAATGCCCATTACTGTTGTACCTATCTTGAACCTGAAACGCAAAAAATCTTAGACTAAAGATTATACATTATATATATACATACATTATATGAGAAAATGTAATACCAACATGTTTATATTTTAATTCATGAATAATACATAAGTTATTCGCTAAGTGATTATTAGTTCTTTCTGAAATAATGTGATTATTGGCATTGTATAGCGTCGTAATGATACTGTGGTAGGTTTATATTTCTTGGGTAGAGTAGCAGACATTTTTTCAGCTCAAAGTGCAAAGACATACAACTTTGGGATTTGTAGTTATGTGCCAATCAATTTAGTAGCTAATTGTGAGTGTTAACCCCAAATATGTAACTGCCCGTGGAAGGCCAACCCCATGTGAGCAAAATTGCACAAAAAATGTCATTGTAATATCTATGGCCAGACTAAATATAGTCAAGGAATCAAATTACCTTCTTAACCCCATGGGTACCAGGATGGCCTACAATAAATAGCAAAGCATTGAAAATCTCACCATAAACGTTAAGGTTAAACATGGGATAAATGTGTAATTTTTCACTTGCATAAAATATTTTCTATAGACTCTAAATAGAAGTTTGCATACAGGGTAAATTATGTTACATTAAAAAAAATATATATATATATATGTGTAGTGCTGTACTATATACTGTAAGGCTAAATATAAAAAAGATGATTTACATAAAATATGCTCTTTAAGCAGATATAGAAAGTATATATCAAAGACAGAGTTTATTTTTCGAGAAATATTTGCCAAAAATGTGCATTTTCTTCTACCTATGAGGTCTAAGTTTTGCGTGCAGTTGTATGGTTTTTACAACGTAATTTATCACTGCTGAAATAAAAGTTAAAGTTTATAATCAAATAATCATTTTAGAGCTTAAATTTTGGTTTCTGCGATCCTGTATAAAAGCTGTGTTTCTTTATTTTTTTATACTGTAGCTGTACCAAATGAGCAGTTTTAAAAGAAAATAGCAGCATGCATTTATATGAGTGAACGTATTTAATATTTATTTTTATGGATGAAAATCCAGTTATTAGCATTGTTTTTATGTTAATAAAAAAAAAAAAAAGAACACCTTGACTCGCTTACCTGAAATAACAATTCTATCCATTCTCTTTAGAACATGATTGGTAGAGTAACCAACATTTTCAAATTTTGCATTAATTCAGAGAAAATAAAAGTTTATTTTAAATAGTGCATTAATAAAATACTCCCCACCCAGGGCACTCTAACCCATTTCAATTCCATGGTTCACGGTTTTGAACTGGAAAATGTAGATTAAGTTTAATACAATGTTTTCCTCTATTCCAGCTACAGGAAGTAAAAAAAAATCTGCCATGTTAAGGCCTATATGAACATAAATTTTAAATTCTTCATTGTGCGCACATTATGCTAATATAGCCGTAATATAGTATTGGTAGTGGAATCTAGAACCATATCTGTAGTGTAAAATATGTTTTATTATTTAGTGGTAATGAAAGGCTCTAATTTTAAACCGAGTCTTATAAAAACACTGTAACTATATTTGTTTTTTTTCTCTTTTGCAAATTAGGATTTTATTTTGTTGATAAACCTAGTGCACATTTAGTATGCTTTAATCAAATTTGATGCTGAGAGAAAAGAATAAATACAAAAGTACTGATATACATATTACAATTTCATCTGACTATATTATATATAAATGATTAAATATAAATATCATACACATGTATTCTGAGTGCAGCATTACTTTAAACACATTATCTTTTCACATTTTTTTGCACATTTTAAATAAATGCCAACATAACAAAGCCATAACAGTAATATTTTATCAGGAATCAAAAGTAGTACATTAATAAAGTATGCATTATAAATTCAACCTCCAAATTAGTCGTCATCATGTAATATTTTTCAAAAAAAGAACGCATAGGAACACGGAACATAAAGCCCCAGTGTGTTTATTTGACCTACTATTGCGTTACTTATATCCGCATATATATATGTCAATAATAGTGTAATAATATACTATGTTATATACTTATATTATTGTTAAATTAATTATGGTGTTTATTATAGCATTGTATATGTACATTATATACATGTACATGATATAGATGTTACCATTTTAATATAATAGTATTGATGGGGAAAAAATGTAAATATAATTGATACAAAATATTTTGGAGCATTATAATACTGCTACAAATGTGCTGCCTTTCTAATTTTTCTATATATATAGGCAGTCCGGCAAGTAGCAGAACACTGTTTATATATGCTTACAATTACTATAACATAATTGAAAATCTAAAGTTAAATATTTGGAGACTTCCCCTCAACCCACACACATTTTCTTTGTTTGATTTTAGCGTTAAACTGCTTTACTTACTACATAAATTACATTGTACGCATACACCGAACACCAGTAATACTGGAAGAAACGGTGAAAACCAGTGAATGAAGGGTTCCATTGGAAGGTCCTTAAACTTTGTATTTATTACCCTAAATAAACTCTAATGAATGGCGTATGGTAACAGCTACTCTGGCTACCTCTAAGCAATTAGTGAATCAATAGGAACACACATTATTTTTTTGTGCAATAATGGATAATTTTAATGGTCTGCTAAGTAATATTATTCATTTTTTTCCGTATCAGGACCATTTGAACTATTTTTAATAATAATAATATAATCAAACAAGCATTTAATTTGGTTTTACAAATCAATTCCGAGCTATGATTTTTTTTTAAAATTATGTCATAGGCATGTTAATGCTTATGCACTAATCTGTTGTGTCGGGGCTATACATATTCCAAAAGTCATTACTACAATTTGATAAAACAAAGTGGCCACAATTTTTCATGCACATGTGCGAAAGTATCTTGAAATGTACAAACTTTTCCTGAGTTGTTTGAAAATATGCACTTCTTTAGATTTTTATATATAATATTTAATTATTTATGTTTTTTGGAACTATGCTGAAATAATTGGATTGGATTAGTCTATATTAATAAAAACTATCATTTTTATTTTACACATTCAGCCCAATAAAAGAAAGGGGGCATCATCTTTTGGTACAAAATAAAGGTACACATTTTATTTTAAGGAACAATGCTATATTAATAACGGCAAGCTACCCTGATATATAAATACATACAATTAGAAAGGGTGCCAGCTATCAGGCACTTCCCCATACACTACTAAGTCAAAAATAAAAATAATAATATCTTTATACACACACATAAAGAAAGCTGCACCACCATACATAAAATACATAAAAATGGTTTATTATATCAAAAAGCAAATTTATATATTAAAGCCACAATCATCCAATGCATTTACAATAGCATACAAGTCCAAACAGACTAGTCAATATAGTATAAACACAAACAGCATGTACCAAAAATTCAAAAACTAATACAATATTAATCAGCGACCTACTGAGCAGAGACAAGAGCACACAGAAACGAGAAAAAAACCCACGTGCATAAAATGTTCTCAGAATTGTACACTCTGTTAGCAAAACAAATTAAATATTTTTTAATATTTTATATTTTTTATATTAATGTTGCATGTATATATATTTTAGTTGTAGATTGTAACTAAAAAAAATAGCACATATAGCTATTGTGGGATATGAGAAACATTCTTTATTAAATAATATTTTTGCACAAGTGGTATTAGCTGTGGTGAAAATGAAAAATCAAGTGAAAATTATGGAGCATTTAGCAATATGTTATTCCTGTGGCTAATCTTTTTTTTGCTATTTGTAATAAAAGTTTATAATTTTAAATGTTAATGTTTCCAGTTTACCTCTACTGAATGTATTTTTATAAAACAAAAGTGCTAGTACTTTTTTTTAGTGTAAATGAGTGATACTCCATTGACCTTAAAGGAGGCGTGTCAGTGGCAGCAGATTGATGGCATCAGTTGCTTGAAGCTGCCATCTTGAAATTTTAACTCGGGCAGTTGGAAAATAAGATAAAAATAAACAAAGTGACAAAAGATGTCAGGCATGGTTATATATTCACTAAAAAATTAGTGTTGGCCGAGTTATGGTGAAATAAAACACTTAATCTCACCTTGTTAGCTATGCATTATGTACGTCCATTACAGATCAGTTTCTCTTGCTTAAAGGGCAGAGCTGGCACTTTATAATTCTTATCGTACAACTGTAAGGTAAAACATTTTACCTCACCCCAACTCACTATTTGATGGAGTAGACAGATAAAGAAGGATACAAAGTGAAATATAAAGCATTGGGGTACACTGAACAGGAAAGCAAACAGATTTAAAGAAATGCAAAAATATATATGCACGCAGGCAGAGACACAAATTAGCTCAGTGTAACAGGATTCTACTGACAAAAAATCCTTTTTTGCTTATGAAAAAGTGTGGTCTCAGACAGGATTCAGTGCCTTGGTACCTTCAAATATCGGCCTCAAGATATAAATTTAAACGTTTTATGTGAATTAATAATACTTTTCGAAATTCATATAGCCCCTCCACAGCAAACTAACATTTGCACTTAACATGTATATTACCATCTTCTGATATGAAATGTTATGTGGCATCAGTTGTCCATTTATTCACTGGAACCAGTGCCCATTGTGGAAAGCATTACAAAGTCACATTCAGACCAAGGACACTAATAAAGACCACAATGTCATTATACCTCTGCCCCGTTAATTAGTGGCTTGCATCAATTAATAATTATAGTATATAAACATATGCACACCTGCTATTAACAATTGCCTGTGCTCAAGATGTTACAAATACGATGAAGGCAGTCCTTAAAGACTCTGCTGGCACATCTTGGCTTGAGTACCGCAAACTAGTTGCCCCTTTCTGGTTACATAAATTTTATTTAAGAAAGCAATGATCAATTCCTCTAAGATACACAAAAATATGATCAGCAATACACAGGATCTAGACTCAAGTTTAACAAATCATGTAGGATTATTTGATAACATCCACAATTAAACTATCATTAGCTTCCTTGTTCAATTAGCAGCAAGGCCCTCTTTTAAGTAGGATGTCCACCGCCTAGGCATTTCTCTAGGACCTGCAACTGTTGCCTTATAATGTATAGATAAGAATGGGAGAGAAAGAGTATAAATAGTAATAAGCACTAGTTGTATAGACCATCTTAAGTATGTATGGGAGGACGCTGCCTGTCGATATTAATTGTTGTGTTTACTTTGTACGTATTTCTCAATTAAAAGATATTAAAAGAGCACAAAGCCATTTCTTAATCCTTGTTTAACTGTGATTTATCTGTCTTGAAAGATATATTGAATGTATAATTTATAGGACATAGTATTCATTGTTCTACATAGTACCCAAAAGAAAGTAAATCACTTTCCATCTGTTCACACATTTTTCAAAGTGTGAACATTTTGAATATTTTTTTTTAAAAAACTATTATTCTTAATAGGTTAGTCCCAATAAATATTTTTACCCCTGTAAATCTCCGTAGCTTTTAAGATAAAAGTATCATCATCAACCAAAGTCCATCACGGTTATGACTTAAATGTCCATTCACATTGAATCATTTAGCTTGCTTTTACATTTGGTATTTTTTTAAACTTTGAAATAAAAAGCTCATTTTCAATGCTTTAATTGCCAAGATGCTGTCATTATTTTAGTAATTGCCAGTGACATAGTTTGTATTCCTATAAAATAACTACAGGGGACGTGTGTCCATTATCTATTATACATAACTTAGGAAAAGTGTGCTACATTTATGGCAATTTAAAAAAAAAAAAAAAAAAAAGACTTGTTAAAGGTGTCATAGGATTTTTCATCGTCTTGCTTTCACACTTTTTAAAAATTTATTATACGGTAATATTGAAAGAACGTTTACTACCTTGTTGAATTTTTTTGTGCTTAAATAATATTTTAGTGTATAGTCAGCAGCCATTTGCATTAACTGTGTTTTGGCCAGCTATATTACTGGCATACCGATATATTCTTATGCATTTTAATATGTTCTAAATGTTCCAATAAAAATATAAACCGGTTGTCTGCATTGAAATGTTATTGAGTTAGCTGTGGAAAAAAACAATCACTAAGCTGCACAAAAAGAAAAATAGATATTTGGATATAGATATGTTGCTAAAGGAAATTACATTTTCTTCAGACAACATTAATGGAGATTACACCTAATATCCTACTTATACTATGATGTATAATACCCCATTTAGAATGTTATCTTGCCATACTGCTTGAGATTGAAATATGTTTTCAGTCCCACATAATTTATCTACATAATATTTTTTTATTTTTACGCTGCAACCTTTCTCTAAAATGTTACCTATGACTTTGACGTAAGCATATTTGTTATAATTGACCGTAGTTTAGTTGAGCTAGGCCAATAAATGCATGTAATGACTACATTTGAAAAGGTGCATTTCCAAGTTAATGGAGTGGAACTGGCATAAAATTCTACAGCAATTCGTGTTCTACGTGAGTTATCCAGACCACACAGTAATTGCATCAGAAGGAAAAAAAAATGTATGCGGCCTCGAGTGTTTAAATATATAACTGTTTATAATGTCCAATTTTGGGATTTTTTTCGTGAAATCCCACACTTAAATCTTTATTAAAAATAGCACAATTTCTTAATTTAAAACAGAAACAGTATTATAACACACAATATTGAAACACTGCGGATAATAGATCAGAATGTTAGTATTAATTGGAAAATAGTGTATAACCAACCCAGATAGAGATATACATTTTGCTCAGCAGAGTGGATTATTTGGGGGGAAAAAAGTCTACGTAGCAAGTAGTTTTTATACTTTGCAAGGGTTCAGTCATCGTTATACATTTAGATACAGTCCTATTTTTACAAATAAAGAAATGTTTTGAATTATTGAAGCATATCTTCAAACTGTGTTTTTGATCGGCTTTATTTGCAGTATCACCAATGTTTTTTTTTGCATGTGGTATCTGCACATTATGGTGGATAATGAGTATGCACAAAGAATACATAAATGTTTCAACGCTGAAGAACATACCTCGGATGGAAAATTGTTGATAAAAGAATAATGCGTGCACACATAGCTTTTGTATTACTTCATGTAGAATTCGTGATATGGGTATGAATAAAAATAAGATTAGTCTGAAATGTTATTACAGGGTATTCGGTATTTCCATATAAATGAAAGGCAGTAACAATAATACCTTCTGTTAAGACATACTTTGTCTCATTTTTTTTCTGTAATCATAGCTATCTCATGAACCTAGATATTGATCATGTAGGAACATTGTGTGAACCTATTTATGCATGAATTGTACAAAAAAAGTGTCATTTGTGTCTGGTTTATAATAGCATCCAAAAATTAACATGCAAGATCTGTCCCCGTGCTTATAGCGATTAATCCCAAAAGGACGAAACAGATGTCTTCAAGAAGGCCCACTCATTCCACAGGCCATATAAGCTGTCGAATGTTTCAAATGAAATAGCTCTAACAATCTCCCCCAGTATGCTAAAAGTGAAGTAGACCAAAATAATTAATTTTGTGTGCCATAAGCGTAGAACAATATTATTAGACATCAAAATTGCTCAATGGGATATTAAAATGATGTCTCTAGAATTTAGAAAAAAATGATGGCAAATCAGCATAGAAAACTAACGATTTTTCTCTGTCAGTTGCATCTAATTGTACAGTTTTTCTTTAATGATGATGACCATAGTTTTAACCAACACAACCACAATGTCTGATGAGCATTTATTTTTCTTTTACCTAGGTACAAGCTCAGTTACAGCTAGAGGGTGTAGCCCATGCGCACCCACATCTCCATCCACATCTGGCTGCTCACGCTCCATACCTGATGTTTCCACCACCACCTTTTGGACTTCCAATTGCTTCCTTGGCAGAAACAGCATCCGCCGCAGCTGTAGTAGCGGCTGCCGCTAAAAGTAACAGCAAAAACTCCAGTATTGCTGACTTACGACTTAAAGCCAGAAAACATGCTGAGGCTTTGGGACTTTGACAATTTTGCCATTTGTGACACAATGAACTGAATTCCTAATTCCCTTTTCCACCTCTACGAGACTCAACAGGCACCAAGTTGTGTTGGTAAAATGCTTTGTGAGCATAATAAAACACTACAAAGTTATCCATGGACAGATACCCCTTCCTTGAGAAGACTATCAAAGAATATGGAATATTCTTTAATCAGTGGTATCTTTTGGGTTAGTTCATTAACTCACAGAAGAAAATGATTCAGAAACCTTATTCTGTTTGGGCAAACATCTTGAACTTTGGAGAAGGTCACCAAGTTAAGAAGTGAAATTTTTATTGACCCTGAAAACAAAAACATCACCACTGCATCTACATCTGCTTTCAGTTTTGCTGACCCATGCATGCGTCTAAGCAAGTACATTTGGAACATTCAAAGTTATATATAACCATGCACAGTAGATAACAGATCATTGGGGCTGGTCTCCGTTAAAGTGGCATTTCTATATTGCTAATGAGAATCTTCCGTCGCTGTTACTGAAAAAAAGAGGTCTTCTAGTTAAAAAATGGAGTTACAGGAATGATGCAAGAAAGACTTTGCAAAAAAAAAGCAGACAGCAATAATTAACTTTAGCTTCAGTGGTCATAGTTTCACTACAAAAAAAATACGCTATAAAAAACCATTTCTTGGTGAGTTCTACTTAGGAAGAAACTCGTATATGAGTTTTCTTTGAGACACTAAACAATTCAGTATTAATACCGTATACGTTTGTGCCATTGTTTGTAAGAACTCACCAGTGTCCAAAATACAGAAATATATTTGGAAGCCCTTACAATATTAACTTATCGGGAAAAGGAAGAAGCTGGACCTGGTGTCAAGAAAATGATGTTGATGCAGCATCAATACTAGTGAAATGCAATTTAGCGCAGTAAAGTGCAATACTGTAAATACTATAGTTTTAATGGTTAAAATGAAACATTCAAATGTTAATAACTACACGTGCCCTCACCAAGGCCCTTGGCGTGGTGCGGTTCATTGCCAAAATCAGTGTATCCCATAGAAATTTTTAATAAAATGATGCCTCTGATATATATAAAGACAGATGCCAAGATTTTATAGTGTAGTCACATGTGCCATATTATTGAGAATTAAGCTAAAAATCTGGCATGCTGGTCTTTTCTATTTGCCAAGACATTTTATATATAAAAAAAAACAGATAAATAATTTTGAGGCAGACATATATAGAATCCGACCTTTGTTAGACATTGCTGGTTGCGGTAAGCGTAGAAAAGTAAAGAAATAACCATGTTAAGACAAATACCAAAGTGTGTTTTTTTTATTTTTACTTTTTGCCTTTTTCTGCTTAATTAACTTTTGAATATCAAATTTTGATTTGCTTATTGAGAAAAAAGCCAACATTGGTCCTGTTTACCTCTAAAGACACAAATATATTATTTCATCGTCATTACTCCGGGATTTGTGTTCAGTGCATTCAAACAGGCAAATCATTTTTTTTTTCTTTGTAAAGATGTATGTGGATGTTTATTTATTATTCTGTTTGAAATTTTATAAATGTGTAATATTTTAATTATGATGAGTGTAAATTTTACAGTGCTTTGCGTTTTTTTTTTTATATTTTGAAAAATGATTGCTTTTGCAATGTTGCGGTCCATCAGTCTAATTTTTTTCGTCTTCGCCTACATTCATACAGATGTAGCCTATATAAGCTGTACCTTTAAGTGGAGGCTAATGTATCAATCACGTACCTTCAGGTTGGTGCAGTGGAGTCCAGAATGGATTGCTGTAGTCTCATAGCATAATTTTGCTTTTGGCATAATGTTAAATGGTACAATAATTCTGGCTACGTATGTATACACAGTGTGTCTGAGTTAACAGACATTTCAGGGATCTCAGATATGAAGAATATTAGCCTGTCAAAAAGCCGCCGGTTTTAACATGTGTACCCCGTTGCCATATCTCAGCTCTTTTTAATTGCCAAATTGCCATGCCAGCATGTTTTCACAAATTCGCGAAACATGTAACATTCAGTTGAAGAGTGAATTTTGTTAATTCACACAGTATGAATATACATCTCGTACAATGACAAGTGGAATATTAATAAACTTATAAATATTTGCATTTTGGAGTCGACATGTCTAAGAAAACAAATTTAATTATTTAAATTCTGTAGTGTATTTTGTCAATTAAGTATTTCAGTTTTATAGTCATATCACTACCTAGCTTAGTTACCTACCTATATATTTACCTATCACTGTATATCCCCTGTCTTCTGCTTTCTGTTCTTCTTTCTTTTTGGCTCTATCTATCTATCTATCTATCTATCTATCTATCTATCTATCTATCTATCTATCTATCTGTAGGCTTACAGTGACCATAACATCTTGTAACAAGCAGTCCATAATTTTTTTAGAACTTGGCTTATCTTTGCAGGTGCTAGACTAGCCTACAGGGATATTGAGAAACTTCTTGGTAGATAAATCATAGTAGGGCTGGTCAGATGACCTTAATCACTAGATGCCAGACCATTAGGTAGGAGACCCAGTGAAAATTGTGAAGGAGCCACTATCTATGCAATGTCAGCTGCATTGGGGACAAAGGTTAATCATTAGTAATTACAGCACAACATTTATGCTGGCATGCTGTCATCATAGACTCATCTGGTGTGTCACAGAACCACGTAGGAGCAACATAAAGAGGTCTGTGCTACCCTTGACACTGCATAAAACTGATAAATGCATTAAAAAAGAGAGGGGGGGCTATATCATAAGTATATAAGATGAAAATATTTACGAAGCTTCCATTTTTATTATGGCCCAACCATTATTATTATGCAAAATAAAACATTACAGGCACCTTGAATTGTATGACATATTCTTCCCAGGACAGCTTGATATTTTTGTCGTTGCTATAGGAGTTTATGATCCTGTTAAATTTGTTTTTTTTGCAAGCATTTCAGTATATGTGTTCAGTGTTTTTTGAGTTTCTTTTTATCTTTATTGGTTTTCTCTACCTGTTGGAGAACCTTTACTAACCAAGACTGGCAGCTTTGTCCTTTATTGGTTACGAGTCATTTTTTACATATGAATAATTTCTTGGCTTATATACACATGGCTGGTAATCAATATCAACATAATTATTTTATATGCTACTTATATTTGTTGGGGTAAGTCTCTGAACATTTCCCCCCTCGTTTTCTTCTTTTTTGGTCACATTAAGTGCTGGATCTTTTCTTTTAATTTCAGTTTATGTTTGTATGTCTGTCTGAATGTGTCGGTGTGTAGTGTTTGAAAGATTTATTTGAACGCATGAGATACAATTTAAGTAAACATCCATGGGAATCAACAAACATATAATAAGCACAAAAGGGCATGATAGCACATACTTATATTTGGTAGACTAAAAGACAAATGTCTTTGTGATTAATGTTAAAATACCATACATGTCACTTTTCTTAATAATGTTCTATATTGTTTAAATAAGCTAATGCCACCATTATTATTTTCACTGACCTGTTCACTAATAAAGTCATAAAGGTGATCATAGTAACACTAAGTAACCTTGAGACAGTGCTCCATAAAAACAGCTGGAGAGTAAAACAACAATAACAATAACTCCCCTGCCACAAAGCCTTCTGAAAATGCAAAACATCTGTGTCGCATTTAGCCTCAGCAAGCCTGAGAAAGCGAAATTCTAGGCCATTCATTAACCTATCAATCCCCTAAGGTGATGCACTTGGGTCAGGCAAATACATTATTTTATTTCCTGGATGCAGCAAGTGTATATAAGTACAGGCAATAAGTTTACAAGCAGATTGGAGCTGTAGACGTTTTGGGAAGCTGCGCACTTCCCCTGCAGGTTCTTGAGATCATCACTGAATATTGAATATGTGACTTAAATATGAAAGGCATACTTTCTATGCCACCTTCGGTAACAGGAATAATATGCCACCATGCCACAATTAATAGACGCTCCTTAGTTCGTGTTGCCGAAATATCATGTCCATCTGTATTGCTTTTCTTGGTAGAGGTGCAGTTACAATTTAGGATGCAAATTAGCCCGTTTTAAGCAGATTCTGACCTGTATGACATCAGTCATCAATGTAGGTACTGCTTTCATTTAATAATTTAGGCTGCCCTGACATGATTGCATTTAGGTTCTGTAGCTGCTATATTGCATTTTATTAATAAACAAAAACTAAGAGCAGAAAGAAAATATGCAATATATATGTTTAAAGATGCTTATTTACAAAAATGTACCGAAGTTTTCTTTATTTCAGATTTCTTTAATAATAAATGATACTCTGTCACGCTGTCTCTCAATGACTCCCTACCTTCTCCCCCAACCGCTTCCGTGTCCCTGTTTCCCTTTCCCCAGCTCTGCTTCTCCTCTTGCCTCTTCTTGTTCTTCTGTCCTCTGTACTCTCGCTTCTGTCTTGTTTCATCTTTCTCTGCCTGCTTCTTGCCGCTATCTGCTCCATTAACCTGGCCTCCCACGGCTTTCCTGCAAAAGGCTGGAACCCTCATCCTTTTTGTGGAAGTAATCTAAGAAGCCAGATTACTGCAGGTGTATTGGCGGAGAAATAGTACCTTTCTTGCCGACCCCTGCAAGAAAGAAGAAAGATTTTAGAAGACCACGGAAACAAGAAGACAGAAGACAAGAAGTGGAGCTGCGGAAAAGGAGACAGACATGGAAGCAGTTTGCAGAAAGGTAGGGAGACATTAAGAAAGAAAGTGAGTGTGAGCGAGGGTGAGTGACAACGAATTAACAAATGCAAAAAGCCCTCCGAATTTCATTTGAACCAAAAAATTAGAATAGTGTTGGGTCCATGTAAACAAATCTATCACACGCTCACACATGCTAACACAATACACACAATAACAACGCATGCTTACACTTGCTAGACATTTGCAAAGTTTTTGTTTTCGGGCAGCAAATTCCGTTCCCTGCCCATTCATTTGGTCGAAAATTCAAAAAAATCTGGGAAGAACTTCGTTGCCCAGTGCCCACTTTCACACTCACTGTATCTCATTCTCGTTTACATTCTCTCTTAGGCACTCTGTTTGCCGACCATTTCAGCTTCTGCCAACCTCTTCTGCTGACTGCTTCCATATCGTCTTCTACCTTCAATTAGGGGAGAGGACGCCCCCGAAAGCACTGCCATTTGGCCCTGTATATGTATGGTTTGAGCTGTTATACTTGGGGCCTACTCTTTATCCACTCCCCAGAATTTCACTTCACTGTCTAAGAGACATTTGCCCCAAAGTTCCATCACCATCTTCACTGGCTTCTACCTCCGCCTTTCTACCCGCCATTGATATTTCAAATTGTCTTTGAGCATTGCGTACAAAGTCTCCAGCTTCTCCTTTCAAGTCTCCTATCACTTCCAGCTGCTCTGCGGATCCAAATGTGTCTTAGGCTACTTATACCTGTGTCTATATCACCGGGTGTATACTGGTCTAAGTGAATTCCATCTCAGCTACACCCATAGCCACCAACTTCCCATTACACAGGTTCCTGTATCGCTGATCTTTCTAGTGTTATACATGCAGTACTGTGCAAAATATTTAGCCAGGTGTGAAAAAATGCAGTACAGTAAGAATGCTTTTAAAAACAGAACATTAATAGTTTATTTTTATGCAAAATCAGTGAAGAAAAATCTGAATCAAATCATTATTTGATGTGACAAAAATATAAGGGTTTGCAATTTTGATTGCGAAGTCCTTCCCTATTCGAATTTCCAATTCTCTCTCTGATCCACAAGATAGACATGCTGTCAGACCCCACGGCCCGCTGCATATGGTGGCATCAAACAGCAGAATAGGCTGCATCCCCAGCCTTGCGTTACTCGCACACTGAGGACTGAGGCGTGACTCCTCTTCTGCCAGCAGGAGGATGTACCTTCCTACCTAAAGTTGCGTCCCTATTGGTTGCTGAGCCCTGCTCCCCCTACAGGAAGGTGGAACTCTTTCCTCCTGACCCTATATAACCACAGCACCTGCACTAATCTATGCTTGAGTATTACAAGCTCTGGTGTCTGACTTAGTGCAAAACCCCATATGCCCTTACACTAGATTGCTACTTGGTTGTCCCCATTTGACCCTCACCTTCGCTGCTTGACCTGACCCCACCCCGGCTCGCCCTGTGGCTACTTTTTCTGCCTGCTTCGTCCTCTAGTTTGCCTTGCCTTGGGCTATCTGCTAGGCCCCAGTGCCTTATTCTCCTGCCTTACGCTTCCAGCCATGACTTGACACATACCTCCATGAAAGGATACATTGCTATTGTCTCAATCACCTTTGCAAATGTTTATTCAGCCAATGTGAAGTAGGATGTTTCTTTGGGCAAAATGTTATGGGCTTTAGATGGGTTCATAGAGGAAGCGCTCATTTTGGGAGAAGACCTTTACCTACCTATTGAACCACAACTAGACACTTTAACATGCACATCTTCTTTCCTCTTCCATACAAGTAGGCACGTTAGGAAACTCCTAGCAGTCAGACAATTATTAGATGTACGGAGAATACAGAGACCATGAAACAGATTACACGTGTGCCAGACTAGATTACTTGTTTATATCCCACAAAAACCTGTCATGGATATGGAACTCATCAACTGAGCCTATGATATGGTCAATCATTGTCCAATCTATTTTGACCTCTCATTTCCAACAGCTTGTCCTAGACAATGGATTTGGAGGAACAATAGGGGAAGCCTTGAAATTAGGGAGGGGCAATCCTTCCCTGGGGGAGGCACACAAGAGTGTAGTTCGGGGGCATCTATTTAAACACGGGACCAATGAAAAGAGAAAGAGAGATGCAGAAATTAAGTCCCTAGTCGACCAAATTCATTCGGCTGAAATACACTAAAGCTATGCTATCTGAGGCAGATGAAAGATGGTAAGCCATCGGTTGCATGCTCACGTTATAGGCCCATCTCTCTCCTGAACCTGGACCCGAAAATATTCACTATGCAGTTGACATCATGTTGGCCAACTTCAACCTTTATATAAATCTATACTTTTTCTTTGCTTTGGCTGGGTCTCGAGGGTAGCTCTTGTGGCCCAACGAGTAATGTTACTTGCTGTAGGCCTGCCATCAGGCAGCAGTGTCTGTTATGATACCAAAGAAATGTTATGTTTTCTTTATGCACAAACCAAACAATATAAATATCTGACTTGACAATAAGACTGACTGACTTAGACAAACATGCTTTATTACATCCATACCACCCACCAACCTACAACACTTGAGTTTGACTCTGTTTACTTTTATTGTATGAATGGTTAAAAGCTATTGCATGATAACACTGTCTTACTACACCGCCTAAGACCAGGATGAATAAAATTATTATTCAAATATTTGGTGTGACAACCATTTGCCTTCAAAACAGCATCAATTCTTCTATGTACACTTGCACACAGCTTTTTAAGGGACTCAGCAGGTATATTGTCCAAACATCTTGGGGAACTAACCACAGCTCTTCCGACATTAGATGGGTGTACCGGGGTCTCATTGATTTCTGCCAGTTCTAAGCGTATGGCACTACTGCAAAGGGGGTAACCATGATGTGTCTTTCATCTGATGCAAGTTTGCTTGGCTGACCATTGCATCTACTTAACATTGCCCATTGATTTCTGCATCTTCATAAGAGGTTGGACAGAACATTTGGAAACCCCTGTCTGCCTTAAATTTCTGTCTGGGAGAGACCTTGCTGATGCAGTATTACTACCATGTGCTCAGGCTTTGACATTAAAATGTCTTCAGTAACCAATTCTTGTTAGTGAGTTTGGCTGTTGTCCACCCATTACACCCATCCCTCCTACATAACTGCTTCTGTTTCAGTTAATCATTGTGTTTTAACCTAAATATTAAATTAATGATCATTAGCATCTGTTTGGTATAATTGTTATATCATACACCAAACTGTATGCCTGCAAATCCCTGACTTTGCGCTGTGTACCTGGGAGAATTAATGCTGTTTTGAAGGCAAAGGTTGTCACACCAAATATTGATCTTATTTAGATTTTTTTTATTTGCATTTTCTTAAATGACAAAAAATAAACATGTTTATTTTTGAAAGCAACTTACAGACATTTCAAGCCTGCCTAAACCTTTTGCACAGTACTGTATACATACACACATACTTTCTGTGTAAATTGCTGTGTGATCACATAACTGAGGTTGCACAACCCTGCAATGTTATTTAAATACTTATTAAGGTAATCAACTTTAATAAATTGTTATTAAAATGTTATAAATATTAGTGTAAACCAGAAGGTTTGGGTGTCCACACCAAAAATATAAAGCAAAAACAGAAAGAAATACGAGTTACACGGACCAGTAGGAACTTCTGTCATCCAGTACATTCAGTATAAGTAAAATCACAATTCTTTTTATGTTGTCCATCCATCACAGCTTACATTGTATTTTATCTGCCAACAACTTAATTCTCACAATGAGTTGGGCTGAGTTGATATTATTTCTTCTGTAAACTTATGGCAAGAAGCTTAGGCCCAGTTCCAGTGGTCCTTCAATATATAATGATTAAGTTGAATTGTGACAGTATTTTTCTTATGGGAAAGACTATGGTTCACGTAAATCATAACCATAGATGTTGCTGTTTCTGACATCATCAAAAAATATGATTTCAGGCCCACCGGGATACCGGGAAATTTCCCGGTGGGCCAGCTGGTCCGTGGGCCGGTCCACCCGGTCGGCCAACATTCAAAGCGGCCGTACGTGTTGTAAATACACAACACGTGAGGCTCCAACGTAAGAGCAAGATTCAAACCAGCCATTGCGCGGCCATCAGTCCGCCTCCACCGGCCACTAATGAAATTAAAACGGCTGGTATGCACGCAACGCGTCACCCAATGGCCTTGCCG
The DNA here is from genome assembly GCA_009364415.1 of Spea multiplicata. Taxonomy (NCBI): domain Eukaryota; kingdom Metazoa; phylum Chordata; class Amphibia; order Anura; family Pelobatidae; genus Spea; species Spea multiplicata. The sequence continues at coordinate 30,801,499 of VKOC01000002.1, read as the reverse complement.
CTGCTCTTCGTCCCACCCCACAAAAGGGGTGGGACGAAGGCCATTGGGCGGCGTGTTGCGTGCACACCAGCCGCTTTAATTTCATTAGTGGCCGGTGGAGGCGGACTGACTGCCGGGCAATGGCCGCTTTAGGGGGTATAAGGCATTTCTGGGGCAGAGTGGCAAGCCTGGGGGCAGATGTGCATAACTCGGGGGGCAGGTTGGAAAATAAAATGAAATAAAAGCAATTTCTCAATCATAGCTATTAAAAAAATAGTTTACATGAATTAACATTTACTGGTATAAGGTTGTCTTATATTCAGGCTTTTTCATTTTTTCCTAAATTAATAATCAGATTTTGGGGGTCCTCTTATAATCAGGGTCGTCTTATAATTGGGCAAATACGGTAATACAAAATGAGGGGGTGGCTTGGGGTAATACACATGGCAGTGGGGGGACAGGTGTGCTTCACATTAACCAATACAAAAGTGTTAGGGGCATCAAGGGGGGGTTAAGCTGGGGCATCACATAAATTAATGCTGGGGGCAATACACAATGGTGTGGGGGAATAAATGCACAAAGGGGGCAATACACAAGGTTGTGTTGTGAAGGAAGACAGTAATCAATACTAAAGGGGGACCTGGCTGGGGCATCAATACACAAGGGGATTAATGACAGGGGGAGTTAATGACAAAGCAGTGTAGAACATACATGTTTTATGCTTCAGTGTAGCAGAGGCTGTCCTGGTTAATCACTTGAATGGTGATTGGGATCTTCAATGAAACCCAATTTAGTTGTAAGGACTAATTTCATTATTCCCGTTGGTTTCACAGTCCTTCCCCCTTAAGAGAGGACCTTTTACATAAACACACTGGCAGACCACTTTGCACCATGAAAATAAAAATTAATAATGTATCTGGGCTGAGGTATTCTTTGGATGATGCAGCGCTAGAACAGTTGTGGTGGTATTAATAGCCAAGAGTTTCTTACAAGAATATTGTGAACAATAATGTGATCAGCGATCACTGTTTTTTTCCACTGAATAAAATGGAGCTTTTTCATCTAAAAATGTTTGCAGTAGCAAGTGTTTTGATTTCATTATGTGTGATGTATTTCATTTATTAGGGCCTTTTAACACTTTTGCTTTCTGGCATTTTAATACAAATAATGTGATAAAAGAATATATATAATAGTTATTTGTATGGCAAATAGTGTGACTTGGGTATGTATAAGGGGTGTGTGTGAGTATAAGAGCTCAGCCGCGAGATAATCTATATGCGGCTGCTCTCCAAATGTTTCCAGGGCTGCTTTTCATTCCCAGTCCGGCCCTGCGAATGAATACATTAAATTGATACCTGTCATTTCAGCCCACGATCTGGAGATGTATTTTAAATGGAAATGTCCAATAATAAAGAGGAACCATGGTTTGATTTTGGGTTTGAAAAGAAGAACATTGTGTGTCCTTAGTGCATCTTACAGTAAGTACATTCAAAAGGTATATGACAAAAAATAAATATTTTTAGTTTGTAAAAAAATGTACAAAGTAACATTACTTTATTAAGTTTTCATTAAATGTTTTTTTTTGTAGTCTTGGGGATGTATTCTATGTAAGAGGAAACTCAATTTTCCATCTTTCTTATCTTAACTCAATTTGACAGCAATTGGAACTAACAAGAGAAATCTGCCAGGTCTGCTTTTTCTATAATATGAAAAAGGCCATTAAACTCTTCTATCACTTATCATGTGCCATTGCACTTGTGATAAAGATTCAGACTGTCTTAGGTCTGGTATAGGAATCCATATGGAATGTTCTGTGATGTTAACAGTGTTAATGATTGTGTTATCACTTTCAATTAACAGGTGGAGAAGTCTAGAGAAACCGACTTTTGTAACAATATCCCAACTAGAACATAGCCAAAGTACCTTAGTTCAAACTTACTTAGGGGGCACAAATAAAAATCACAACTTCTGCAAACGTGTATGGTAAATAATACAATGAGGGTTAAAAGGAATAATAATTTAAAATTAGATCTCTCCTATACACAATGATATTATTTAGTAGTTGTTATTTAATAATACAATATTACATATCACACTCCGAACCTAAAGTGTGATCATGTTTCCTGTATCCAGGTCAATGCACAGCTAAGTGGTAAGATTTTACAATGTTATTTAAAAAAAAATTGGCAGTTAACATTTTTGCTCTTTATTTTCATAGGAACATTTTTAAAATCGCCTCATGTCATCGCACTTCTGGTAAAGATTCATTCATTGTCTTTACAATGCTATGCTAAAATAATAAACTCTACATTTTGAATTCTACAGCTTTATTTGAAAACCACATGAAATATTCACAGAAAAGAAAAAAGAGTATGATTTTTTTACAAAAATCATTAACTATGTAAAAAAAATGTAATGCATATTGCATCAATCAGAAATAAAACAATTTCCACATTTATTAGAAGTAATGCACCGGCATATAATATTGAAAACAGGAGGTATAGCAAAAAAATGTCATTTTTTTAAGAAATAATGGCATTCAGTGCAAGACTTTTGCTGGTAGTTAATGACCTACTGGAAATGTCGATGGCTTGGGGCAAAGCTAAAGGCCCTTTGCTATGTTGGTCATTAGTGAACATAAAATGGCCATTATTGATATCAGTTGCAAAAAATATAGCTCAAAGTATAGAGGTTGAAGTTGGACTTTGCTAATATATCACTCACATGGATTCCAATTATTTTCTCTTGGTTAAGGTATAATCTACTACTCTACTAATGAGATGAAAGTCAATACATTTACTTTTTCTTCAAAAACTGTAAATGAGCTTGTATGTGTGTTTGTTTAAAAGTTGGCAAGCTATGAAAATCTCACCTCATCTATAAATTAACCAAATGCAAATCAGCAACAAATAATCATCGTGTCATATATTTCTGTAATGCATAACATTTCTGGATGTCTTAATGTTATTATACTTACCAAAGCCATTATAAATGTATTTTTTTTTTACCCATTTGAAAGAAACGCTACTCTATATGATGAAAAGTCTTCAAAACGGATTTCAGTATCCATAGGACATGGACTATATCTGCAATCACACTATGATTTGCATCCCCTGCTGTCTAAAAACATTTGTTTTGAAAAATGCAAGTGGAAAAAAGATTAGTAGTTAGAGCTTGGTGAAAAGTGGACAGGACATGTCCTTAAGTAAGCGGGGCCTCTAGTCTCCTGCAACGTAAGAATTTCTATGCATTTTAAGAATAACTACTGCGGCTAATTATATCCTAGAGAAATGACAAGGGAGTTAGAGGCAGTTGCCCCTTGAGCTGCTCTGATTTAAAGATTTGAAACTACCTGTGTCTGTCTCTTTCTATTTTATGTGCAATTGCACATACGGCCATTAGGGTATATGTAGTAACAAGAACTTGTTCATTTTATGGGTTTTCTATGCAGTCTTTTTCTGCCTAGAACTTAGCTTTGGGCGGCACTACCATATAAACAGATTAACCAGCCGCTTAGTCTGAGGAGTACCTCAGTTGATGAAAGCCACTAAGATCCCAAAGCCAGCCAAGATGTAACACAATTCACACAGTAGTTATGTATATACAGCACAGCGGACTAGGGGGTGCTTTTGGAGACAAGGTCTAATAACGTTATGAAACATACTAATAAAATACCATAAGTGCCTTCTTCATTGTAAACCTATGGTCAAAATACATCTGGTAGACATGAGTATGTTCAGATACAAAATCTGCGGCTGTTACTGGATGATATTTTGATAAACCTCAAGCAACAACTTTCTGCCAGAGTCCTCTGAACATTGCAGTTCAAAACGGATGAAAATCCTAAAATTATCACGTGATGTATTATCATGTGATGAAGAAAAAGCACACATATTCTTTATCTGAATTTCTATTATCTAGATCATATTGCTACAGTAAAAAACTATAGAAGAGGAATTTCAAATATGTAAGTATTAGTGACGTGTACTTCTCATCCCTAGTGTTCAAGCTCTTGGGTTTTTGTGGCCACAATTCATGTGTATGTATTTAATTCTTCATCTTCAGTGATAGTAAGGATGGTGATGATCACTTCATGTGGATCAGTACACTAATTAATAATGAGGTTCAACTGGAATATAATGGGTAACGGTCTATTTGTCAATGTTCCTAAATTGTCATGTTGTCTTTTTTGTCAACCTCATAACTCTAACTATTTCTTCTAACTATTTTGCTAATCTACAGCAAAATATACAAATCTGCAAAGAAAATACATCATGTACTCCATATTTAATTAGCAAACTAATTATAATTGTCAGCTGCACATCCAAAATGACATAATGCACCCCTGGTGCTTCACATTGCCAAACCCTTGTCTGAGTATCTAGTGAGATCTAGTCAAGACAACATAAAACACATGGATCAATACAATAAAAGCCCATACATAAAAGAAGTCATGTCCACACAAGTGTAGTTGCAAGACCAAATTAACAGTGTTTATATCCTTAATTAACACCTATTATTTTTTTGAACAATTTGAAAAAACTTTGCAATCCTAGCCGACTATTGACAAGTGGATCCTCCAGAGAGTCCAGAGTGGATGAGTGTAGTTAATTGTATTTTATGTAGCTTCAAATTGCTTTTGTTACTAACTGATATAATTGTTTAATTATAATTTAGGAATGCCAAAGTCTTCATCTGGTTTGTTAAGTAGAACTATTTGTGTTGGCATGTGTTTTTTAATGGATTCCATACTGTTTTTTTTTTGTTTTCATAGATCGGTTTTGACATAAACAAGATGCTAGAGGATCAGACAAAACAGAAGAGTGAATATTTTCTAAACTTTCATTCAATCAGCTTTCTCATGATTATTAACAACATGTCAGAGTAAAATAAGGATTATGTCCAATATGTGCATTCTTTGTTGGAGTTGCTCTGGACTATTAATGAGTTCCAGCTGCTTTATCAAGTTTTAACAAAAAGTTGAAAGAACTCCCCTTTACCTAAAGGCATGTTAAACCTTCAAATCTTTTCAAATACATCACTTTGTATGTTTTCCTTCTGTGAGTATGGAGGAAGACTTCGATTAAACCGGTGAAATGGAACGTAATTCCCCCCCCTGTCCTTAATGCAGCGTGAAAGATCACTTAAAGTGTCCATGTTTTCCAATTTGTACATGTGCCCTAGAAAAAACATGACGCGAGTACGAGAAGATCTTTGTATCATTTATATGAAATGAAAAAAAAATGGTTAGCTCTTACGGCTGAATCAACAACATAAAAATATATAATATTTTTTATTTACATTTGTTTTATTTAAATTAGGTTACATGTACAAACACAACTAATATGAAAAAGGTTTATAATGCACTCATTTACAAGAAAAGTATGGTCACAATTGTGAAATTGTCTAAAACTACTAAACAATACTGTTTTGTTTAATCCTTTTAAAAACTGTCTTTATTAGAAAACTACAAAGTTTCTCTGCTGAATACATTTTTTCTGTTCTTTCTTTTTGTTCCTTATTGCACTTAAACAAGTGAAATACAAAAAACCCAGAAACCAATGTAAAACACGTGTAATGTCATCAGCATATACAGCACGTTCCTTTAGTTGTTATCAACTAATTTTATTTATCAGTGTTTGCAATCTTTTATAAATGTTTTCTGGTGCACTAAGTAATATCTGTATTGTTTGTACAATTGCTTCAGTAACTCAGACACATTAAAGCATCATTCTCAACATATTAAATGTTGAGTAGAGGAAGCTAGGCTGTGAGTGCAAAGCTTGGAGACAAATCCTAAATGATAAGATCTTAGACTGATAGAGCTATCTAACTCTTCCTTGTAGTTTACTTATGATAGGCAGGAAATGAAGTAGATATTGTGGTGGCAGAGATATGAAAGCGCATTACGGACTTTAAAGTTCATACAACTAAAGATATATTAAATACATGTCAATGGTTAGTGTAGCCACACATCATGCACTAAGCCATAAGCCTCAGTAAATTAAACGATTATTTTCTTAATAGAAAACATATAGTATATAACAGATACTTTTCCATACTCGTTGCACCTTTAAATCTTTTGCTAATGTTATGTAGCTCTTAATCAAATAATAATGAGAATCGGGAGAATTTGTTTAGCACGGTTATTGATACCAACTCATAGGATTTATTATAAATGTTAGCCACTTGAAGGTCCGAGGAGGGAAGCAAGGCATTTGTTTGCACAAGGAATATCTCAGTAGTTCATATTTGTTATTTAGTTTTTCAGAAACTCCACCTTTTTGATGCTTTAAATCTCTACAATCTATCACTTTTGTTAAAATACAATGCAGTGTCGGTGCTAATGAAACTGTCCATGTATTTATAACAGTAAACAATACAAATAAACTAATAGATGATGTTTAACTTATGAAAAAAAATATTCTTAAATCAAATCATTTTAAGAATTACATTCTAGGTGAGTTGGTTGCTAAGCGAAGCCCAAGTTATCATGGTATATTTTACAGAAGAAAGGGAGGCTGGGTGGCTCAGCTGCCCCCAGTTTTAGCTCTTTTCTTTTTTCCATATGGCCACATTATCCCTTTTGCTATTAAGCTTCCACCTTGTTGGCTTATACGTTCAAAAATGCATCAGGAGTCAGCCTCAGTGCAAACCTGATATTAAAAACTAACAGGCTTATGCCAGGGAAAACATGCTCCCCTCCTGGTTTCAAAGAAAATGTCTTTTTTTCATGAGTACAGCATATTTTTCTAATAAAAATTCATTAAACTTTAGTTATGAAGGGATGAAGCAGAGAAAAAAAAGCACATAATCATACATGTCCCTTTGAACTTTCGTTTTTTTTTTTCCCTTCCAAAAGCAAACAATTCAGTTGTTACTGTGGCATTCCTTTTTCTTTAAAAGCAAGTCACATCATTAGATATCATTTATAGAAATACAAATAAAAGGCTGGACGATCTTGAAAGTTTAGCTGGTAGTTTGATGCTTTCTTTTAATTTAGTAATTTATTATCACCTCTCCCCCAATAACTACATTATTATTATTATAAGTGATGAGTATGGACCAAATCTCCCAGATATGCCATTAACAGGTTTGAGCACCCCTCTGGCACTTTAAAGTGTTAATTCATTTACATCAAGTGAAAACAAATGTAGACTCACGTTTTTTTTTTGTAGGAAAACCCCAATGGGAGACAAGGAGAGTAAATATTTTAGAAAGTGAAAGCAGTCTACTCACACTTAATAATAATGCAGGGTTTCGAGTAACAAAGAGGAGAACAAGTTCTAAAAGATCAAAGATTACGTAGCGTCTTCTTGCAGTTCCCTGTAGTGATCTCTGGAGAGAGTGGAACTCTTCTTATGTTGCGTTTTTTTTTCTTTTAAAGAAGCCATTTGGTTGTGAAGTAGTCACTTGTGAGTGGATGTTTCAAGACACGGCATAGAATGATTGACTGAAAACTTAACTGTATAAGTGGTTTAGAATCAAAAGACGCGAAAGAAAATATGCATGCAGGTAGCCGTCTTTTATCCTGCAGATAAAACTGCCATCTCTTATACTAATAGAATTTTTAAAAGCATCTCTTTCAGTGGCAGTTGATGACAACCTCCTTCAGGATTGTCGCTGTGACATTTTGTTAAAAGAGGGCGTCCAGTCTTCTGAGGCATGTCAACGAGTCTGCTGGTTCTTCATTCATTAAATTATAAGAATGGTGTAATTGTACTATGTTTAGCGCAACCACCAGATTCAAGTGTATTAAGGCTGATGTGTTACCTTTATACATCAGGGTCTGTGAGCTTTGATAACAGCAGGTAGTGGTCAAAAGATAGATTCGGGGAGAAGAAATATATCTATATATCTAACTACAAGTTGCTAGATTATTAATATAAAATGTACTATATCCAGAAGGATAGTTTCCAAAGTTATTCTTCTACTTCCTCAAAAGTAAGTGAAAGCAGTGCTTTATCTTGGCCTAGACCAACTAGGCCTATGGCAGCACTACAGTGGGCGGCATAAAATAGCACACCTACCCAGAGACGGCCCTTACATGGGTTGTCTCTGGGGTTTTTTCTGGATAGATTCTTGGGAAAAAAGAAACATTTCTGCACCTCTCTTTCTCCTGAATCTATCTGCATTACTGGCCACTTCTGCAACTGGATACAATATTAAGAAAAAAATTACTGCATTAGAAAACAACAACATAAACAAACACCACTGGCCTTGTTTCTACCTTATTGTGAACCAATGAGTAATATGACTTGTCAAGTATATGAAAATCAAAGGGAAAAATAAAGGTATAATGCATAGCATTTTTACAATAGCAAAGCCATACATTTATAATTAGATATCCATACATAACTACTCATAGTGTATGATGTATGCAGAAATATTCATTACTATTAAGTTAAGAAGAAAGACGAATATATGTATCGTCATGGGCCCAAATACATAAACATTGATACATACATTCATTTTGAGGAAGCACGCTAGGAGCAGTGACATATCTGGGGGTTATACATGTATTACTGTATGTACGTTAGAGTGTTTTTGTGAGCATGTATGTATGCATGTATGTGTGTCAGCATGAATGTGTATGCATGGACAAGGCTGGCACTGTTAAGCAGTTGGGTACAAACATGGCACTGTTAAGCTGTCTTGGGGAAAAAGATGTCAGAGACAAGCTGTTTGGGCACAATGTTGGCAGTGATGATCTATCTGAGGACACAGTTGGCACTGTTAAGCGGTTTCAGGAGAAAGTTGGCACTGTTAAGTATGCTGTTTGGGCACAATGATGACACTATTACACTTTGTGGGCTCAAAGATGGCCACTTTGTATGGCGCAAATAGTGTATGAATGTACAGTAGCAGCTGTAGCTGTTACACACATCATGCTCACATCATGAACTGACCACATGCTAATTCAACCAAATTGAACATCTAGTATATATACTTCTAGTATTGTTGACTGATCTTGGTGAAAATGGATGACTTTTCAATCTTTGTTATTTTAGTTAAAGATTATTATACATCTTTTACTTAAAGGGTCATGTGAAAGGCCAGTGCAGCATTTTAAAGGTTAGTGGAAAATACTATGCACGTGCATAACAGTATCAAGAGCGCATTAACTATGATGAAAACATCTAGCAAAAAACAGTATTTCATAGAAAGTCACAGTGATGGCAAATAACAACCATTCGGGCCATCTAGTCTGCCCAACCTCTGAATACTTTCCTTAGTCCCTGGCCTTATACTATATTTAGTCCAGCTTTATGCCTATCCCATGCATGTTTAAACTCCCTCAATGTGTTAACATCTTCCCCCTTATCTGGAAGACTGTTTCAGGCATCCACTACCCTTTCAATAAAGTAATATTTTCTGATATTACTTTTAAACCTTTGCACCTCTAGCTTAAGACAATGTCCTCTTGTTGTGGTAGTATTTCTTCTTTTAAATCAACTTTCTTCTTTTATCATATTGATTCACATTAAATTTTTAAATGTTTCTATCATATCCCCCCTCTCCCGTCTTTCTTCCAGGCTGTAATTGTTAAGATTCTTTAACCTTTCCTGGTTTTATCCTGTAATCCATGAACCATTTTAGTAGTCCTTCTCTGAACTTTCTCCAACATATCCTTCTGGAGATCCGGTCTCCAGTACTGTACACAACACTCCAAGTGAGGTCTCACCAGGGCTCTGTACAACGGCATGAGCTCTTCCCTCTTTCTACTGCTAATGCCTCTCGCTATACAACCAAGCATTCTGCTAGCATTACCTCGGCTCTACTGCATTGTCTACCTTTAAGTCCTCTGAAATTAATACCCCTAAATACTCACACATTGAGGTTAGGATAGTATCAAATAACCCAATTCTTTGAAAAAATTCAAATGACTCAGTAGTTTTTTTTTCCCGAGGTCCAGCTAGTCCTTATCAAGATGAGTTTATTGCTGAGTGAGTGATCCAAATCCTTAATGTTCCTCAAAGAATACACAAGATGTTAACCAATGAAAGGGTTATCATGTTCTACCCAACAGCAAATGTCTCTGGTTACCCTGGGTATGAAAATACCTATTTGGGGAAGGGCACTCTGTTGAGCATGTTTAGGATGAGGTAGGACAAGAGATTCACTATACAAAAAAATTAAACTACACAGTCTTTTGCAACTGTATCATGCCACAGAGTTAGAGATTGCATAATTCCAGCTATAAAATCTTTTAATAATGCAGAAAATGGCATCCCACAACATTTTGGCATAATCACATCGAGGTCTTCCAGGTGCTTCGATGTGGAATTTGTTCCATAGTTTTAACATGCCCCCCCCCAAAAAAAAAATAGCTTGCTCAGTCCAGATGATAAGTGCAGATTAGCCTCCCCACAGGTGCTCAGCAAACTGATTCTTTAAATCAGTGTACTATACACAGCAAAGGGACCTGGGGACTTCACATTTATCTCAATTTTGAATTGAGGGAATTGGTCAATGGTACTATATTTTTTGAAGTATTGCCCAAATCCACTCGACTGTGTAGTCTAGTGGTTTAACATAATTTCCTTGTGCAATCAGCCTTTACTAGTAGGTATTTAAAATTGCAAATGGCCTGCTAGAGTGGATTTACCAGTTCTCTATAAAATAGGTTTTGTAAATGCAGGAGGGTAGTTAGAAGGCAAACTGATAAGCACCCTAAACACAATATATTTTGTTGTAGCACTTTGTTTCTCAATATGGGATTATTTTCTTTGTACAAAATACAAATTTGTATGGGAAAAATCCAGATCTTATCTTTAAAATATAGGTATTTATTTTACGTGTACAAATAAGATAACAACTATAAATAAAAAATAATATATTTAAAATAATGTAACACTTTTGTATATAACATTTTTCTTCCATAAAATTATGTTACATTATTTTAAGAATTATGAATTAAGAATTATGAATTAAGAATTATGTTTTACGTTACATTTCACACTTATCATTTAATGGAATATTGTGATCAGCTGTTGAACATGTCTACATTCAAATAAATATAAAATGTGACGTTATCTTGAGAAAGATGGCACAAATAGAATGCTCTTATCTTAAAGTCCTTAGGCTGGAACATAAGTGTCTGAATGGTGACTGCATCTGACAGCTCTTTGGTTGCTGAACATGTCTTTCTCTCTTCATCAAGAACAAGCCCTTTAAAGGTAGATCAGCAGTCAGAACATAGCTGTAACTACATTAAAAGATAATGAGATCTTGACCTCAATGATTTAAGAGGCAGTTTTCACTGTTGCAAATATCCTCAAGTCAATATTAACATCTGAAAGTTGATGTAGGTAGCTTTCGTAGAGGAGAAGATGTAGTAAAAGCAAAACTAGTGTTGAGCCCAAAAAATAAAAGATTTGTTTCTGGCAATCTTTAGAAATAGAAAAAGATAATATACAACATTTTAAATGTGTTTAGTATAATTGTTAAAATACTTTCTTTCACAAGAAGATCATAAATTGGTCAAAACGCTTTATAACACTTTTTAACAATTGTATATTCCATTTTTTAAAATAAATTGGATTTCGATGAAAATAATGCATGCTATTTATTTAGCTTTTCAAGAAAAAATACATATTTTTTAAACGTTTTTTAAAACGTCCATAAGAGAGTGGAGAAGTAACATCTTTTCATTTTCAAAGTTCATTGTGAATAAATATATCAGAGGGTTGCTAATTATATTTTATTTATTACATTGATTTTATTTCATTAGTTTAATTGTATTGAGTAGTCCACGTTTAAACTTGATATTGTGCATTGTGGTATCCTTGAATATTAGAATTCACAGTGTGCTCATCTTATTGTCCATTTTAATGTTATTGTTCATTTTCACTGTGCCTCAATTGTATCTGCTGGCACTATATACAAATTATTCACAAATTTAATGGTATGTAATATAACGGTGGGGAATAGCGGAAGTCAATAAATTAAATGCAATTCTAACCTCATCATAATTTTAAAACAGAAATATTGATTGCTTTAATTGGTCTTTTTGAATTTTGAAAGGAAATGTCTTCTATTTCTGACTAGCAAAATAAATTTGTTGCTATAATAAAAAATACCTAACCTTGAACCATTACAAAATGATATTGTGCTCCCTTATCAGTAATAGGAATGATTAAACATCCCTAGGTTTACAAAATATTTCACTTGTGGGGCAGAATACTTGGTTGTAGAAAGTAGTAGTAGCTTTTTTTTTTTGCATTCTTCACATTGGTTTAAGTACTATTTTCCAAGATAGAACTTTCTCTTGATATCATTTTTGGATGAATAGTCCAACTTTTCGTTGACCAAAAGAGTATATTAATACAAGTGTGTTGATTTTGAAGTTTCGGGGCACAAAACTGCCTGCTCCCTTTTCTAAACTTTTCATCTTTTATTTTCTACTATTTTTTATTATCTACGTCTTATTTCGGGCTGTTTCGCAGCCCACCACAAATACCCCCACAAATGTATATAGTTTTGGAGAGTAGACAACCCAGGGTATTTCACTAGGAGCATTTGGACACTTAGCATGCAGCTATTTGGTCACAAATCACTGGCATTCATTTTCATTGTTTTTTACATGCAACTGCAGAGAAACCAACCAACATATATTCAGCTGCATCTCTAGATTATGGAAATACCCCACATGCATAGATTTTTTAAATCTACAGGGCACACTACACAGCATGCTCATTTTAATGGGCAACATCACACAGGCTAGGGAAGGGTAGGCACATTTTAATTTAATTAATTAATTTATTTGTATTTTTACTTTTTTTATGGTACGATAACAGGCAGCTTGCTTTTAGGTAGCTATATATATATATATATATATTATATAGTTTTTACTCTTCTGAGGCTGCTGATCAGTCTTTGACATATTAGCAGCACTCATTCCCCGTGAACAGAGCATCACGTTCAGTGTAAAAGCAAGGCGACGGGGTCACGTCAGACTGAGGTAGGGAGGGCAAATGATGGCCCCCTGTACTTGGAACCGTCGCTACTTTAATCAGCATATTCCATGCTGTCATGATTTTTCATGGTGGCATGGGTTTAAATGAAGGTTTAAAGGGGTTAAATTCCCTTTCTATATTAACCTGTACCACTTTTGATCAGAGGCTGTTATAGTTATCCACTTCCCACTTTGGCAAAGTAAAACTTCCTTACATTAGAGTATTTTGAAGCTGCAAATCTTGAAGATTCAAACAAAAAGCCTTACTTCCATAATTAAGTGTTAGCAGATGTTCACCTTTAACACCACCTAGCTCCCATGAATAAAAATGTTATATTATTATATTATTTTTATTATAACTAAAACGCATAAGGAAACCTATATGTTGCTTTGGAAAACCAGGGCACAGCCATTCCTTTTTTAATTGTACAGATCCCCCCGTTTATGATTTATTTAATGATACATCTATAGACAGAGAGAACTTGACGTGAAACGTACATAAATATCAGTGGGGACTTTCAAGCACCAACTTTATGAGAGCTAAAAACCGAAATAAAACAGTGGTGCCTGCACGCTAACTCAATGAGGCTGCAAGCACATGTTTGCTTTATTACGGCGCAAGAGACATCAACTGGGAACAATGACATGCTTGTTTGCACTTAATTGGGAAGTTAGTAATCTGTGGAGTAAAACACTCTCCTCCCTAATGCATATTGACAGACAGATATGTTATATTTTCATTGTCTGCTGCAAAGTCTTTTCATGAGAGTAATGTAATAATGTAGGTGAATTCCACATTGATCCTATCTGATTTAAGTAGCATGGCATAACACGCTTTACTTCATCACCTTTAGGTAACACCTTTGAATGCATTATGAGACAGAACCCCAAATAATTTCCTTGTAACCACATAATGGGTGGGGAGACTTAAAAATGCCGAAAAATGGAATGCACTTATAATACTAAGTGTCTGGTAGTAATTTGTTGGATGTTTAGTTTGCATCTATAATAAATGTTCCATATTACTTTAATAAGCCACATCACATGTAAACAAAGTAAATGGATGTTCCACCATTGCATTTAATAAAATATTTTGTTTCATAAAAAATATATATATATATTGTACCCTTTGTTTTTTTTCTTATATTTATTTCTTTTTAATAATATGCTCAAGTTAGAAATACCAGACTGGTTCTGGCTTTAAAGCATCAGCACAAGTCTAGTAGCGTCTCAAGGTACAGTATCTTGTACATTAATTAATTTAACACTACTCATAGTTTTAGCTGTAGACATTTCCTTTCCCTCTTTTGTGTTTATAATATATATATATATATACATATTATATTATATATATACCAAATATAACCAAAATATTTATAACTTATAACTTAATGTAATATAAATTAAGTTAAATTGTATATTCCAGAGTCTTACTATGACATTTAAGTGCTACGTTTATGTACATAGTGATACCACTTTTATTCCCTTGTACTACTTTTTGGTAAAACTGTGAATCTAATTAAACATCAAGGGTAAATCCCATGGAATAAAATATTTTTCTTTAAGCATAAAATACAGTGGTGGATTTGGTGATGTAGATTAACATCATTTTGTTCCAATGATCTTCATTTACCTGCAGACCTGGTGGCTGCCATTGATTGAGTTGATTCTTGATGGCAGTGCATTGTTGTCTAATAAAATCCTTTACTCAATTTATTAGGAACAGTTTCTGGGTGGGTGACTAAAACTGAGCAATTCTATTGTTTACCACAGGGTAGTATGTTAAGGAGTCAGGGTGTTACTGACTGGCATCTGGCGTACTGGGCTAAGATAACACAACTAGAACACATATAAATGACAAATAAGCAGACATCAGAAAACAAATGATACATATGGAATGGTTTCAAAAATGCACAACACTTTAAAAAATATTTTTAACCTAAGATTGGGAATAAAAAATGGAGAAAATTTCCTTCTAAATTGAAAAAGTAAGCACTCAAAAGATTAATGCAAGGAGGTGAAAAAAAAGGAATATTGTAAGATAATAAATACGTGGATAAACCTGGAAGTAAGACCAACTAAGAAGACCACTTCTGGTACAAACGTAGCAAATGTTGCGAAGTGTCATCATGATGGCTTCAGATTTGTAACAAATACATTAAAGAGAGATGCGATAAGATGGACACCCTATCAAAAAGGGTATCATAGACGACATGGACATAAAAGTGTATAAAACGTTATAGCTTTAGATTATTCGTAAAACGCCATGTTGCTAATTTCCACCAGCTATCTGCTATATTGTAAAATAT
Source organism: Spea multiplicata (assembly GCA_009364415.1). Classification (NCBI taxonomy): domain Eukaryota; kingdom Metazoa; phylum Chordata; class Amphibia; order Anura; family Pelobatidae; genus Spea; species Spea multiplicata. The sequence continues at coordinate 30,786,253 of VKOC01000002.1, read as the reverse complement.
ATTTTCTCTTGTCCTACAACAAGCATAAAGAAAGTGGTTCTGCTTTACCTCAATCAACATTCGACTCCTAAATAATAAAACTCTCTGTCAGTCAATTTATGTTGCATACTACTTGTTATGTCCTGTCTACCCATTGTACAGCGCTACGGAATTTGATGGCGCTACATAAAACAATAAAATAATAATAATTATTGATGTGTAGTTTTTAACAATATAGCAATAGTTTCATAATGAAGACAAGGCAATAAATAATCCTTCTTGTATATATGTATATTATAGTACATATTATACAGTATATTATAGTACAGTAGATCTGTACTAGAGAAATTCACTTTCTCCCCACCTTCTTTAAGTACAAAATGCATAGTGTACGTTTTGCCTTATTTTTAATAATACAATTATACAAATATTTAATATATAATTATACAAAAACAGCTCAACCAAGAAAGAGCAAAGCTGCATTGCTCTTTGGTGCTGTATGTTTATAAAGGTATTAAAAGGGAATTAATTATATTCTGCACTCGACTTGTTCCTCTTAACGTCTAACTGGGGCTAGTCATTGTCATTATCACAGGTACACCAAAAAGAGTTGGCCAACCCCAGGAGGTTCCTGGCTATGATTATTATACAGGTGTAGCATGTGCAGACTAAGACTAGGAAAGCCTAATTCAATTACATCCAATAATTGTTTTAGGGGTGGGAAAATGTACCATTTATGTTTCCTCTTTAATGAAATAATAGATAAAGTACCAAGCCTCTGAGTTCTGTTCATCAATGTATTGTTTAATAGTAAGTTACATGGATGTTGACAAGTGATGGTATATTTATAGCCAACCTCAAGAAGCTCTTCAGTCTAAGGCGTCCTTCAAAAAGATGATGAAGTCTTTAACTGTTAAAACAGCTGAGACAACCTTAAGTAAACTATCTGATTATTGACGTATTTGAAATTACTTTCATAAATCAAAAATATCACTACTCCAGCGGGATTTGCTTTTTTTGTATGAACGATCAGAAAATATATTGCCTACATCAATTGCCCGAGTCACAATTGTGTTGCGAAATAGTGTGAATTGGCTATATATATATTGTGGTTTTAGAAAACATTTTCTTTTCTATCAAATAAGCCGTTGCTTCATAAGGAATTTTACATTCGCAATAGCGTCTCACAGTATTCAATGAAAGTGGCTTATTACACCACTTTGATCACAAAAAAAACACTTACCCAAAATTCACTTATTTTTGGAGTCACCTTAAATTGTGTATAAAATGATAGAAAATAGATGTGTTTCTACAAAACTCCTGTTTGTTTTATAGCAGGTTATCAGCCCTAATTAATGACATATAATTGGCTAGCTTGTATAGTAACAGTAATGCCACTGTTATTGAGCTATCGATTTTCATTGCGCTTTCCTATTCCGTCGTCGTAATAAATCTCCTGTGTTATCGCGTTTGCTCGTTCTTCACTAAGAGGGAACTTTCATGTTGAACGAACCACAAAGTGTCCACTTACAGGCTGACAGAAATAAGTACCTCTAGTTTTAACCTCTTAGCCATAATTGTAGATCTTATACACCAAAAGTGAAAGTGTGCAATATCTACCGTTGTGAATGCCGTGATGTACTGCGAGCAATGCTGTCTCAAGTACATTGCTGTTCTGTTCCTATTTAGGCTACATCACTAGTGAAATCTCTGAAGACTACACGACAAGCATTTTAAGGTTTCCTAATAAAGCAAGTAAAAATTAATAAAAGCATAATGTGCCATGTACATTATATGTAGAACTTCAGAGTGTATTCCCTTAGAAACAAATGTGATTAATTCAAGTAATTTAGATGCACTGTGGGTAATGAGTTAATGCAATTTTCAAAAATTCCGGGAAGGATGTATTGCAGCCTGTGAGCATGTAGATTTATTTAATGAATATTCTTTGATTACCAGCAAACATTTGCATTGTCTATAATGAATAATCAAAAAAGCTTCTGGGAATTAAATGAGCGTTACTGTAATACGTGTACCCATGTAAAGTGATGCATATGGACACTGGAATGTAATAAAGCATCACTTTAATCTTCATTTGCTATCGTTTAAATAAGGATTTATATTGGGAGGATGGCAAAATATCATTAAAATAATAACTGATTATAAATATTTCTGCTTTTTCTACTTTGCAATTGTTTAACAAATTGCCTATAGCTAAACTGTTTTTCCCCAACAGGAATTAACATGATGTAGAAAAGAAGTGTACCATGATTTTTATTTTGCACGCATTGTAATTACAGAATTTTGAGATATTCGTTAGTCCAGGTATTTGTAAGTATTGGGGAGAAGAATGCTAGTAAAAAACTTCAACATAGAATAAAATATTGTACACTGCTGCATAATTTATTAGCGATTTCTGGTAAAAAAAAAATAAAATAATAATACCTGTGTTATTGTTTCATCTCACAGCAGACTTGACACTTTCTTAAAGGCTACATTTTAGGACTCAACAAGCTTAAAAATGTTACTTAATGGGGTTAACACATTAAAACACATAATATATTTAGCATTAAACATTTGATTTGTATACAGTTTGAAGCACTGATCTAGGTTCTCGTTGTAATGTAATGCATGATAATTTCTCCCCATTCATTTAGTCCTCACTTTCGAAAGGAAGCAGATTGCTTGCTGCAGTAAGGAAAAGAAAGCTATGTTCAGGACAAATGAAAAACATTAGTTACGCAGTTTTGTCACCAATGAACTTTATGCTAATATTTAGTAAAATAGCTCTGGGAAGAAATGCTAGTCGTTTCATTTTACCTTAAAAAGTATGGCTTCAAAGATATCTGTGTTTTTTTGTAGTATGCCCACCTTTCCTGTGGACGCTTTGCTGTTTTGTTGGCAAAAACGAAATTTTAGACTTAGAAAATTAAACATAGAAAAAATGCCTATTATAATTGAAAGCATAGCTTAAACACGATATGGCAAGCACATTATACCTTATGATGGACTAGCAGATTTTATGATACCTGAGGCTATTGGCATGGGATAGTTTTGAATGAAGTCCTGTAGACAACCTTTGTGCTTCAGGTGAATAACATTTCTATTTCTATGTTGCACTAACAATGCTACAACTCACATTACACCGGTGACTTACTACATCTGTCTCCTCTTCAAACGTAACCTCAGACACAGCAATTGACTTGAATTTGATTACCACGTGGAAGATCCCCTGCAGCGGACAGTAATCAGACAGCAAAGTGGGGTCCTTCTGTAGGATTAATTCAAAACATGTGAAAATTCTTCAATGTATTATGTAAATGATTAGCCATAAGGCAATGTACAATATACTTACACTGGGATGTGGTCTAGTCTTGTTGTAACTACACAGTGACCACTCCCAGAGCGCACAAAACACGCAAAAAAAGGCAGGAGCCGGGTGAGGTCCATGAGGAGTCTGTCTCTCTGAAGTTCGGAATCTGAATTCAGTCTGTTATGGGAGGAAGTCCATGGGGATGACCAACCCAGTGACGCCACTTGGGAACTCGTACCATTTTCTTCGATGTGTGGCATATTTTTATTTCCAGTAGGGTACCTAGCAATCTGTGTTTGCAATACCACCCCATAGTGCCTGACTAGGCTTTTGTTACTGGAATACAAAGAGTAAATAAACTTGCTCCACATTTTGCTTTAATGTACCTTAGTTCCTATTTTTCCAAGTATGATTTACCTGCAGTTAATCCAATGTCTGCTGCAGCAGAGTGTCTCCTTTCCTAGTCAGGCACTATGGGTTGGTACTAGCCTGAGCTGACCATGGAATCAAGAGTCTTCTTGCAAAATAAAAATGCATTTTGCTGCTTTTGTGACAAAACATGGCTTGCGGAAGGACACTTGATGCAATTTTCACAATAACCATTTGAGCGATTATGTTGCATACTGCATCACATGTACATTCAGTACAATGTTCCAATCTTTTGTCTGCGCTAGCGCAGCGCGCCATACCAGCTCCACAAATATCGGAGGATCATGGATAGGTGAGTAATCATTAAACATAGAAATGGTTGATAAAGTTACTATAAAGATAAAGACTATTTGGGACACATATTTTATATCCTTACACCCATTTGTCAGGGTCCACCCTGCCAGCCTGGACTATGCAATAATTATTTGAATGCTTGTCTACCTGCAGCCACTAGTGGCCTCCCTTCCCTCTCAGAAGCACCCCTATCCAATTACTTGGGACAGCTGAGCCTCGTTACCTGAGTTTAGCCCTGCATTTTCAGTCTGGGCCTTTGTATTTGTTTGGCTTGGGTCCCTTTTAGAACTAACCACAGTTCTGAAAAATACTGTTTGTCTTGTTTTCTGATTTCCTGTGTATGACCTTGGCTACGTTCTCAATCCTGATTTATGACCCCGGCGTGTTCCAGACTTACCTACCTTCCAAGCCGTGTGCCCTGCCAGAGGGCTTCCAAGTCGTGTGCCCTGCCAGAGGGCTTCCAAGCCATGTGCCCTGCCAGAGGGCTTCCAAGCTGTGTGCCTTGCTGAAGGCTTCCAAGCCGTGTGCCCTGTCTGAGGGATTCCAACCTGTGTGCCCTGTCAGAGGGCTTCCAAGCCGTGTGCCCTGCCTGAAGGCTTCCAAGCCATGTTCCCTGCCTGAGGGCTTCGAAGCCGTGTGTCCTGCCAGAAGGCTTTGAAGGCATGTGGCCTGGCAGAGGGCTTCCAAGCTTTGTGTCCTGCCCTCGCTACAGTTCTCCTGTCCTTACTACAGTTCTCCTGTCCTCGCTACAGTTCCCCTGCCTGAGGGCTTCCTGCCGTTTGCCCTGCCAGTGGGCTTCCTGTCGTGTGCCCTGCCTTCTACGGCAAGACTTTCCAGTCCATGTGTTATGATTAACTGCATCCTGTTTATGCTTTATTTCAATGTATATACCAGTTCTGTTCCTGATAAGCCAGCTTTCATCAATACAATCTATTCTTGTATACCAGCCTGGTGTGAGACTGTTATCTCTTGTCTGTACTTACCTGTCTGTCAATATGCATCTTGGAGTACAGACGGGTAGGAGCCCAATAGGAGCCTACAATTGGGCTCCTACCCGGCCTGCTTGCACGGGTCCTGGCACATACAACCATAGGACAATATATACAAGTAAGGTGAGAGTCTCCCTTTTACAAAGACAAATATATGTGGAATACTATGTTATTTCTCCATTTAGGCCACATTATATTTCACAAAACACAGTAAACTAAGCGCCCAGTAACCATTTTTCCAGCAGAGTTACTAATGCAGGTTGAGGAATTTCGCAGTAGAGTGGCAAGATGAAAGACATAAGAGGGAGTGAAAGCTGTGTGCCCTGCACCAATAATGGGAGAGGGGAAAGAACTGGAAGAGGACTAGAGGGAGATACAGAAAGAGTATGTGTATACCGTATGTATGCATCTTGTGCTTGAGGTATTACATTTTACAGCTCGGGACAGAAGAATGCGAGGCGAAGAAAGAAGAAAAAAGAGGGAAAAGATAAGAGAGAACAAGAAGATGAAGAGCAAAAATATGTGAGACATGGAAGCTGAGCTGCGAGACATGGAAGTGGAAATGGTCGTCAGAAAAGTTAGGGAGAATGAAAGAGTCCATGAACTTTGGATAAAAAATTGTAGCTTTTTGCTTTATTTTTATCTGCTGTTTAATTTCCTTTTAGTGCTAGACACATTGAAACATTTTTCAAAACGCTCTATAGTGCCCATTTTACACTACAGGTTTCACAGCTGTCAACTTGTAGTGAATATTTAAACCTTTCTAGACTCCAATATAAAAGCAAATAATCAAAAAAACCAAATGTGTTCACAGATAATACATACACATCTATCACTAATACCCGTTATAATTACTCAGTTTCCTCCTCCTGTTTAACCTAATAAACTAAAGTTTCTCAAAATGATTTGGTGTGAACTAGTCAAAATGTAACCACAAGTGTTTTCCTTTTAACATGCACACCGCATTCCAGCAATTAGTGTAAATTGGGCATTTATAAACAGTTGGCACATTTTATCACATTCATTAGAGATTAATGATCTTCTGTGATAACAAAAGAGAGACTGTTGACAAGTAAAACAATTCTATGTGTTTCTCCACATAGAGTGAAAATATCTGTAGTATGTCCAAACAAAATTAACACATGTGAGTGGGATCTATGAGTATTAATTAGTATGTAAGATTTTACAGCCAATAGGAACGAATAATAATAATAATGTCATAAAGAGGGACAATTTGGCGGCATGGTACCTGTACAATAGTAAATAAATCATTTACATTGTGAACAATATGTGTAAAGATTTCTTATATTATGGTGGTTACTTGTATACAAGTAAGTTTTGTAAGGAAATAGTTGATAATAAACAAATAGCAAATTCTTATGAATTTTTTTTTTTTAACATTTTTGTTAAAAAATAAGTACAATTCTGCCCTTTTCCCTGATTTTTAGGCTTTCACATCATCATGTTGGGTTATCAAAATATAATTATCATGGGAAATTAATTTAGAGCTCATGTGCGAATGCAAACATTGCGTTCCAGGGCATTTTTATTGAACATTTTATGTCAGGAGTGGAGAGTGAGATACATAATTTAACCAATATTAGCTAGAATCACAGCAAAAAAAAGTTAAATAGTAACTGCGCAAAAGGCAGGTGTGAAAATTGCTGTAAAGAAAGAATCCTTTGATTAGTTGATTTTTTTACAAAATGCAAAGTGAGTGAAGAGAAGAAAAATCTAAACCAAATTAATATTTGGCATGACCACCCTTTGCCTTCAAAACTACATCAATTTTTCCAAGTAGACTTGCACACAGTTTTTTAAGGCACTCGGCAGATAGGTTGCTTAAAACAACTCAGAACACTAACCATGGCACTTCTGTGGATTTAGAGAGCCTCAGTTCCTTCTCTCTCTTCATCTAGTCCCAGACTCAATGATTTTGGGATTGGGGGAAAGGGATACCATAACTTTTGGAACTTCTTGTTCTTCTTTACCCAAAAGATAGTTCTTAATGACTTTGGTTGTATGTTTGGAGTCATTATCATGCTGCAGAATACATTTGGGGCCAATCAGATGCTTCCCTGATGATGGATAAGTATCTCCCTGTACCTCACAGCATTGGGGAGACCATTGATTCTGACCAAATGCCGAATTCCATTTGCAGAAATGCAACCTCAAGCAAGCAACCTCCACTATGCTTCACTGTTGACTACAAACACTCATTCTTCTAGCGCTCTCTAGCTCCTCAGTGAACAAATTGTCTCCTGCTACTGCTGCCATTTTACTGCATCCTAGTTCCTGTGTTTTTGTGAATAGTTGAGGCCCCTTGGCCTTGTTTCCACAACAAAAGTATGGCTTTCTGGCCGCATGTCTTTCATAAAGACCACTTCTGACGAGACTTCCTTGGACAGTAGATGGGTGCACTAGGATCCCACTCTGATAATCCTGAACTGATGGCACTGCTTCTGATTGTGAAGGAAAGAAAGCGTGATGTGTCGTTTATCTGCTTCTTTTCCTTGGATGACCACTGTCTATAGTCCTTAAAATTGCCTGTTTCTTTGTGCTTCTTCAAAAGAGCCTGGACAGAACATCTGGAAACTACTGTTTGTCGTGTTGCTGTGCTCAGTGTTGCCATGGTGTATGAGTTTTTTAAAATGTCTTCAGCAACCTCATCTTCTTCCTGAGTTTGTCTGTTCCTCACCAAGTTTTAGTCCTCCTACACAGCTGTTTCTGTTGCATTTATTGTTTTTGTTTAATCATACACCCAACTATATGCTTACAAAATCCCTGACTTTGTGCAAGTGTACCTAGAATAATCTATGCTGTTTTGAAGACAAACGGGTAGTTGCACCAAATATTGATTTGACTTAGATTTTTCTTCTGTTTGCTCGTTTTGCATTTTGTTAAATGATAAAAAAAAACTATTAACATGTCCATTTTTAAAAGCAATCTTACTTTTGCATAGTATATATTAGAAATGAGTCAATTTCATTTCATAATGAAAGAAAACCAAATATTGCTTTAAATAAGAACCTGTTTGCCTCCGAACTGACTGGCATACGCACAATGGAAGTAATTATATGTGTGCCCGTGACTGCTGCCACCAATGCAGCTGCAGGTCCACTTATAATTAGATGGTCGCCCTGAAGACTGGCCTCAGGAGAGACGGACTACCGGCAAATCTCCCAGTATCCCGGTAGTCCAGTCCGGCCCTGCTGCAAGCACATTTACACTCTAAATGTTTCCAATTCTAAGTAAAATGGGGAACGGTTAGAGAGTAAATGTGCTTGAGGCAATATTCACCATTTATGAAAAATATCTTTGGTGTTATGATCTTTTTCAAAACCAAGCGTAAGGTATTTCTACAATTGTACATAATATTTAGGCATATTTAAGTTACAAAACAATCTTTATACAATACAATCAAACAGAATTTACTTTAGAGGGAAAGCACATCTTGTTGCCATCAGGATTCTTTAGATTAAAAATAAATTTGCAAGAACAAATTTAAAAGCATGAATTCTCAAAAAGCAGCATTACCAATTAAAATTGAAAGATAGCATATGCTGAAATTATCCAAAACAAATGTATAGACAGCAACTATCAAACTGTATAGAAGAAAATGATTCTGACAGTATTCTATTGAGTGCAGATTTTTTTGAAACATGGTTTATCATTGTTTGCAGTACAAAATACTTTCTTTGCTTTGTATTGTCAAAATTAATTATAAAATATATTAATCCATGATGACGCATGTTCCCCTATGTTGCAATGATGCACCCTCTCTAAATAGCACATGCAGACTCACTGCAAACGATGTTTGAGCTCTTGGATTGTCCAAGCTTTCTCAAGTATATAACATTTATGTGTCATTGTCTGTTATTTGTCGTCTTCAGTGGTTGAACTCAATATTTTTGTTTTTCCTTTGCAAACTTTTACATTTATATGTAATTTAATTTTTATTCACAGGAGTGTTTGCATGTTGGTTAAAGAGGACTTGTGACTTTCCCAGATCCTACATGTATGTGATAAAGTACACTAAATTGATCTATGTAATAAACACTAATTATGGGTTTGAAATACATCTTATATGTGTCCCATGGGGCCGTGGGAGCAGACATCTTAGCTTCCTATTCTCAGGATTTGCTTGGTTACTCCTCTCTATTAACTTGTCACTCTCTGTTACTGCTCTCATTTGGCCTGGATTGGCCAACATACAAACTGGGCAAATGCCAGTTGGGCTGTTGTCTCATAGCACCTCCTATGTACCTTAATTGCTATTCAGCAGATCTTATGATTTAATGCAACGTTAATTTAATGGGCTTATTTTAATCCCAATTTCAGCCCTGTTCCTCTCTTTTTAAATCTAGTGTAATCAGATCAAAGAGGTTTCATGTTGGGATTTCTTAGCTTCCCTAGGGTGAAATAGCATCTCGAAAAAGCACACCTATAGGTAGCAGTGCTTGCTAAAAAATAAAAACTTCCAGGTTTGCTGCAACTGCCGCTTGACATTTTTATGCACATATTGCTTATTTTTGTAAATTAAAAAAATTCTGTACTTTTGGGACTACATGAAACTTCTATGCATTAACCTTCTGTCCGCGTGAGTGTTTAGTGTAAAATCTAAACTAAACAATTGTTAAAAAAAAGATTTACTGCAAATTACTATTTTATAAAGATACAGAACATTTCAAATGGAACACTTAACAATGACTAATGAAATTTTAAATGACTGGGGAATCCAAAAAACATGTGTTTCAAATTGAATAACAATGATACAGTTTTGTTGGCACTCATCAATAATGAAATTTTTTAAACCACATGTAAAGATTGTTTAAATTAGTCTGCCAATTCTCTAATTGATCTGAAACGTATGTTTTGTCAGTGCTATCAACATATTGATGATTCTGTGCAGCTGCACGAGCAGAGTCCATTATTTAAGCAGAAACCTGGGTGAAAAAAACCATGAAGGTCAAAAAAGAAACTCTTGTGGCTACACTTTTGTTAATAGCAAGCAAATGTCATTTTATAGACTTCATTTGTACATCTTAATGGCAGTATTATTGAACAGAATCATTCCATTCATGAGATTTATGTCACGTGCACCAGTGCTAATTTCCTCGCAGAATCTAGAAGTCATTAAGCTTCTGTAAGAGAGATTTTCGTAAAACATAACAGCTATATAATTCCACTTTAAACACAGAGACGCAAATTGTACTCATTCACAATGTCATCTAGTCGTACGGTGCATTCAATGCATGTAACTGTTGCTAACTTAAGTTCATTTTGCACCAAACAAAATCTTAACATTTAAAAAAAAATCAAGGGAACAAAACAAAATTTAAAATTTCACTGCCATGTTTTAGTTGCCTTCAAAGTTTCCTTCATTTTGGGAGTGCCACGATGCTGGAAAGGCCTAGTCCGGATTTGAACACCAATTACATATATTAATTACACATATAAAAGTTTATCTCCCATCTATTATTGCCTTGCATTTAGTAACTAGTATCAGATTGACCCTTTAATTATGTAAGGGAAAAAAGATAACATATATATATATATATATATATACAATATAGCAAACTGGCTTGCAAAATTCAACAAGTATAATGTAGCATTTCATGTTCATAGCAGAAACGTGATTTTCTAGAAAAAAAGTTCCCTATTTTTTATTATTGCTTTTTATTCTTCTTACAATGGACACAACAGGTCTTAATCCCCACAGCCAGTGTTATTAATTTTACATCACAATTAAAAAATGTATGTGACACAGCTGCAAGAAGTTATTTCCCATATTTTGGATCTGTTCCTACATATGATTCTCATCTAAGAGACAGCTAAATTTTGTCTCTCAAGAAAAATAATCGCTGATAAGATTTTTTGAATTCATTTGGATCGTACATACCATTTGCGTACTACACAAAGATGCACAAAATATTGACTGTAATTCATTCAGTAAAAGAATTTTATACACATAAGAAAGAAACGCTGTTTTTCATAATTTACATTCATTTATATTAACACTAATTAATTGTGCTTAAACAGAACATGAGGACATGGATATTACAAGCTCAATACGGTGACCATTCCAAAAATGATGATGTCTGCAGTGTTAGTTATGCGGTGAGATCATAGGGCACATTATTAAAGGTGCTTCTCTTTCTCCGTCAAATGTAAGATGGAGTAATTAGTAGTAATTAGCATTAGAAACATAATGCTTAGTATTCTCTATTGTTTATAGAATGCCCAAACTTTTCCTGGAAATAATTGTTTAATCCTGTAAAAGTTTTCCATAAACACTTAAATGTCATGTGATACAAAAGCATTTACTGCCAGAGAAAAGGTGTCTCAAATATTTCTATGTTTCTATTTGGTTAGAATTCTAGCAATTAATGTTTTTTTCCTATGGGGAAGACTATTTTCAATTAACAGTAGATGTTACAAATGCTGAGGCCCGTGCATGGCTCCATAACCATTAAAGATGAAGAAAGGACAAAATTTATAAGACATGAAGTTGATGAGATTTCATATTTGACCTAAAACTGACTTTTGGTGAATAAACTCTGCAAGTGATTTACCAGCATAAACTGGAGAAATCTCAGGCAACCTACCAAGTCCATCCGAGAAGAAACGTCACCCTATATGTACACATGCAAGATAATGCTTTACTTTCCATAACTGTTATCATGGCAAGCTACGTATCATAGTTGGCATCAAAGACAAATAACTGGTTGCGAGTCTGCTAACCATGTTAAAACATCAAGAACACGGTGCATTTTAATGTACTAATAAAAGCTAAATGTGCCAATTAATTGCATTAATTATAGAAAGTTTAAAAGCTTATGTTTCATCATATCATTATACAATGTTGGTATTTGACTACATTTAGCATGGTGGCACTTGCCACTACAACTACACCAATATTCTACTACACCTATACCTTTTAGGAGTATACACATAACAGAATATTATGCACATAATATATAATCTTTTCAGTTTATTTTACACAAACACAAAAAAATCAGGATGATACCTGATGCCTTCTTAATTGTAAGTTCATTAGAGCAGGATACGCATCATCCTTTATTTCTATAAGTACAAATTCTAATACACAACATATTGCCTGCTTGTCCAATTTATCCATTGTTCAGTGCTGTGGAATATGATGGCAGCATATACTGTATATCTACAAGTAGATAATTATAACACATTGTTCCTTCTTAGTTGTTGACAACATGTCTAGATTGCAATATTGAGAGCAGGGCTCTCTTTACCTAATGCATCAGTTCATCTGCCAATTTTCGTTTGTCATACACTTTGAATGTATAGTATGTGTAACAAGTACTGTGTAAATTGTTAAAAAAAATATTAATAGTAAGTGAAATCAATACATTCTGATAGCAATGCAGTTTTGTGGTACTGATTCAGACATCACCACCAACACCAAAATATATTATGCTGTTTCCACTATCCACGTGCAGAGGTTGAAGATGCTGCCCACAGTCCCTCAGTTATGTTAGCTGCTACAATTCAGCATTATAGGCAACAACAAATCTGAAGGCCACTTGTTATGCATGCTGTTTATATGATTACCTTCTAGTGGCCTACTAGAAGATTAAGATGTAGCAACCAAAATGTGTTGCTTGATTAAAATGGGAAACAAGTTGTAATCTGCCCAGCAATGTTGAGAGGTTATTACCGTGTGCTCCCATTTTACTAATTGGGGCATGATACACCGGCAGGTCTAGCCATATGGTTTCTAGCGCCCCGGGTGAAATGTTTCTGTTATGCCATGCCCCTCTCCTACATGGACTTAAGAAGTTGTTTGGTGCCCGTACCAGCTCAGTTGAATACACAGCTGCTTATATGGTTAGGCTGCCCAAGGCACAGAATGGCTTGTCCAATGTGACATTCTTTATTCAAGTCTGTAGCTCTTTTTTCAGTCTAAAATATTTCAAGATTGTAATTGTATCTACCCCACTTATATCTCAGCTGTGGCCTTTGCTACAAAAATATGATTACATTTCCAAAAAACTATTTTTTGCATGATGTAAAACGAAATTTCCCATGCTTGCTCTGTCCATATGTATTGCATGTGAATGCAGATTGAATGAATTTACATTTTGTGACCCCAAGTAGCTATAATAAAAAGGCTCTAATTGCTCCTGCCTGAACATAACAAGACTGCAATTACACGTCAAGTGGCCACTCAGAGCTCTAATGATTTGAAACAGCAGTGCATCAACCAAAATGAATTACAGAACCTAGGGACTGGAGAGCAAAATATCTCAAGCTCATCATCTGTAAGACAGTACACAATAATTACAGAAGGTGAAAGTGCATTGTATACTTATGATTTTATTCTGAAAAAGCTTGTTCTCCATTAAGGTAGAATAGATGTTAAAAAAGTGTTAGATAATGTCTTGCTTTTTGCAATTAAATTAACTGATGCATTTGCAATTAAAAGTGCAGGGTAACATAACTATTAAAATGTCTGTTTTAATCATTGAGAATCAGTCTATGTAGTTATTTTGTGGGTATACTGAATGAACATGTGTCAACGTACTTGAGCAACCAGTGCTGTTTCTGATGTTGTCATTCAATACAGCTGAAAACATCATGCAGGAGGAGTCCAAACCAAAGACATCTTTAGTAATCAGAGTAATGACATAACATTCCCAATTGAATACATAGGTTCTGTGTCAGCGCTGATTGCTGAGAATTAATTTGACATGTTTGGCCAGGACGTAAATTCTTAGAATATACCAAGAATGACATTTGTGATTATATACTCAGACCCAAACTGACCATCTGGCACACTAGGCACATGCCCGCTGGCCTGCTGCTCACATGATCTGCTTCAGATTGGGTACTGCAGGGTGCTGCCACCAGCTGGGATATGCCTGGGGAGTATCCAACCTTAGACTGCGCTTACATCATCAAGTGGCTGTGGGCCTTAAAGTGGCAGGGATGCCTTGTCAATGCCAAGCCAGCCCTTGTAGGGTTGGATATGAGTTAGCTACGGTCTTACTAATGAACTCGGGCCTGCCCCCCACATGCGTTTGTGGTAAAAAGACATAGCTTTTGTATAAATTAAGAAACAAATAGACCAAAAATATATTTTATAATATTTATTGCATACATGTTTATTTCAAAATAGTGCCAGGTCTGATTTATATCCTCAGTCCATCCCTAGTAATATTAAGAATATTTGCTTAATGGTTGGATTACATTTGGAATATTTTGGTTCTATATATTCTGCATTCTATTTTTTTTTTCCCATTGATGGCCTATGGATTACATGCTTACAGGGTACAAACATACACAGTTCAATGTATTACTGTTATATATTTAATTAAAATAAATATGTCTCAGTCTGAATCTCTTTATGACCCAATTTTCCAACAGATAACTTTTACTTTGTGAATATACCACAAACTGGCTCCAAACTACAAAAATGAATAGGACGTACAGGAAGTTCAAGTCATTTGTAAAGGTGTAGGGACATTGTGAAATATTATATATATATATATATATATATATATATATTGTAAATATACATAGGGAGGTAAAAACAAATAATTCATTGAATCCAGCCTAATAGAACTGCTGAAGCTGGGACCAATTCCAGTATGAATTTTAATACCCATCAAATAGTTTAAAAAATAACAAAATATTCACTTGTGTGCAGTAGAACCCCACTGGCTTAAATCTTTACCAGTCAAACAACAAAGTGAGAGAAAGAAAAAAAATAACACAAATTACAGCTGAAACAAATCATCAGCATCACCATTTCCAAATTATTACATTTCTGGGGAATTTCAGTCAGTTACATGAAACAAGAAAATGCCAGATTCAATGGAGCTTTGATAGTCAGGTTATGTTAATAATAGAGACTCATGTAAAATGCATAAGGTATACCTTACAGATGAAGAAGATTGCTCATAATTATTCTGCATGCTAAGAGTATAGCTCTTTCTGAACTGATTCATAAAGGGCCTTTACATCCTGGCCTAATTACTCATAGACAGTTAAGCACAAAATTACTTTCATCTGTTCGGACATACAATGATCAAGATTAGAGTCATTCCTTTTTACACATCTGTTTGGCTTGTACACTTGAAAAACATATATTTTTACTGATTAAAAAAGTATACTTTTTATAATTATATACGCCAAACTATTGCTACTGCATTTTTTAATGCAAGTTAAACATCAAGTGTAACGTAATTGAAAGTTGTATATACAGAACATATTGTTAAGATTAATCTGTATTGTCCTACAAATATAAATTGTCCAATAAATAAGTGGTTTGATAATGTGTCACTTGTACTAAATGGACTGCTGAAACCACAAGTGGTAATTTTTCAATTAAAAATGTGTTTATAAATGACAAAAAAAAGTATTATATTTATTTTGGGAAATTAACATGTACTACAACCACACTTACACACTTAGCACATGGAACTCTGAAACACTATTTTCAATTTAAAATCACAATAAGTGGATTAATGCAACTTCCAAGGGGGGGAATTAAGATCAAACTAATTGAACAATTGGGTTCAATTAAGATAAACTAGCCATAAAAATCTTTCCAGATCCCCTTGATACAAACTGAAATAAAACATTTACATGTATACATATATATTTAAATATCTGCATATTATCATTATATAATAATAATTATTATCATTATATTTTAATAATAATAACCAATAGAAATAATAATTCATAAAGGACATCTGCAGAAATTACAAAAGGAAGATTAAGGGAAAAAAAACTTGATATAGGTGCCAGTATTGCAAAGGTTATATTTAAAACCATATGTTTCTGTGTTAGAATACAATGTATTTATGTCCAGAGGGCTTCTACCTATTATGAAAATTTAATTGTCAGCGATTCATGCCAGAATTCTTTGCTGGTAAAACAATCTTGAACATAACATAAGTAGATTGCACATTGTATATTCTGGAAATCAAACTTTATGTTAATTGTTTCTTTATGTTAATTATTAAGAGGTCCTTACTTGAAGCTTATAATTATCATTATTATTTATGTAATAATAATTATAATTATAGCAATTTATTATATATATTATATATATATATTATAATATAACTACATAAATCACACTATTCTGTATTTCATAACAATGCTGGCACATATCAAATTTCAATTAAATTTCATCTGGCAATGAAGCTGTTAATTTGTGTTAATGTGTATTTAGACTCCTCTACGCAGTTACTGGGTTTTGTTTCATTTTTTTTTGATGAGTTTAGACCTGAATACAAATTTCTAGATATGGTTTCTGATCCCCTACAAGATATGACTAAAATGTATCCATTTTACATTGCCTGATGTTTCCAGGAGCTTTCATTGTACCATTTTTAGGAGTCAGTAATGTAAAATAAAGGCAACACCAATTGCACCAGAGGAAGATCAGCCTCAGGTAAGACTGGTTCCTATTTTTCCTCATATTCCTGTCGCGGGTCGTCTCGCCCATTTTTTCCATGTCTGGTCTTGCCTTACGTCCGACCCTTGGGTCCTTCAAACTGTGGAGGGTTTCTGACTGGAGTTTCCTTTCAACCCTCGTCAAGGTTTTTTTCCCTCCTCTCCCCAGGTTATCTTGCGATGCTGCCTCCCTAGTACATTCCGAACTCTCTTCCCTACTAGAGAAGGGTGCCATAGAAAGGGCGCACTCCCCTCCTTGTTTTCTCAGCAACATTTTCTTGGTGCGCAAGAAATCAGGGGAGTTCCTTCCCGTCATCAACCGGTACGTCATGCACTGTCATTTCAAAATGGAGGGTATACATCTCCTCCGCGACCTTCTCAGGGAGAATGACTGGGTCTATCGCCTCGACCTCAAGGACGCTTACCTCACTGTCCCAGTCCATTGCGACGATTGGAGGTTTCTGCAATTTAGCTGGCAAGGCCACCTCTGGTAATTCACTTGCCTCCCATTCGGCCTCAGCTCGGCTCCATGGTGCTTAACCAAACTTTTGATGCCGGTCATGGAGTTCCTTTGGGCTCCATCATTTACAGACGACATCCTCCTGATGGCCCAGGATGTCGAGTCCCTTCGACGCGATACTTACCTCGTAGTCTATCTGCTTCAGGACTTGGGTTTCATTATCAACGACGCCAAGTCCGTCTTGGTCCGGACACAAACCATTCAATTCCTCGGTTTTGGCTCATCTTTTTTCCCGCACTATTAATTTGTTTTGTTCTGCCATTTCGGCAGCTCATGTTCCGGTGCAGGGCCTGGGTGTTGGTAAGGATCCTGCGGTCTGTCGTCTCCTCTAGGGTGTTCGGCTTTCCAGGCCCCGAGGGCTCATTATGAGTCCTTTTGGGATGTCTCCCGGGTGCTCCGTTTCTTGGAGGCTTGGCCGGACAACGATGGTTTGTCCTTCCGCCAGCTCTCCACCAAAACAGCTCTCCTTTTGTGTCTTGTATCCTTTTGACGGGTGTCTGATGTTCATGCGTTTTCACTCGAGGGGGTCTCGGTCTCTGTCTTTCGTAGAACTAAATCTAATTCAACATCTGTTTCTTATCCTTATTTCCCTGATCGGCCACGTCTTTGCGTGGCTCGATGTGTCCAATCTTATCTAGCCAGGTCGACTCAGTTTCGGTCGTCCCCTTCAGGTCCGCTCTTCATCTCCTACGTGCGTCCTTTTCGGCCTGTCTCCGTTCCCACGCTTCCCTCCTTTTGGCCGGCATTGAGGGATCCTTTGGGGCGCATTCGGTCACTGGCGCAGCCGCCTCCGCGGCGCTGTCGACGGGCTGTTCCCTTTCAGACCTTTTATCTGCGGCGGATTGGTCCAGGGAATCTACTTTGGCTTTGGTTTAGGGGCGTTAAAACAGCAAAATACGAAAATTTAGATTAATACTGCACCAAGGCTGGATTAATCCCTAATTTATATTCAAAATGAAATCTATGGGTGTAATGTAGGTAATTTTGTTAAAACAAGTTGTGTCTGTTAGTGTGTCATTGCGTGCGCAGTGCTTTTCTCTTGCACTTCGCTCGTACCAAATGCAAATTTAGAAGTAAGTTCTCAAGAAACCATTTGCAGGATATGTATTTATAAGCCCATCTTTGCAACATTACCTATTAATAAACACTTACAATATCACGCTTAAAAGGAAAACCTTTCCTACGGTTTTCACAAATCTACACATTTCGATGGCCATATGGTGACATATAGATTTAACAGGAGTGAATGTATTAGCTTAATTTTACACCTAGTAAATTATTGTCTACAAACTCCTTAGTTAATATTTTTTATTTAATTTGATTCACATTTCAGAATCAGCATAACTTAGAAGAGTATGCAGCAAAAAAACTTTACATGATTATAGGGTTAGATCCCAATGATATTGAGTTTCCTGCTCAAAAGCAGTTTAAGAACAACTTTGTTTTATACTTGCCTTTGGCTTTGGTGTTATGAGAAATACAGAATATCTCCTTCAGTGTTAATGGTGAGATACATCTGCCAGCTGGCAATGTGTTTTTGAATATGTAGTCATCTGAGTATACTAACATCAAGAATTCATGCCCTAAATATGAAGACATTATTTACCAAACAAGATGCATTTACAACATTATCTATTGTCTGCATTTTAGTGTAAGTAATAGAATAAAAATATGCAAGAAATAATTCTAGTACGTTTACATTTACCTGCATCAAATGTCCATGTTTTCTTTGAATTTCATTGTTAACTGTCATCACAAAATAAGCCAAGAAGACCATTGTTTTTGTTGGCTGCTGACTTTGAAGCTTCAATGTCTTTCAAAAGATGAAATTGAATTCCTGTGTGTCCAGAACTTTGGAAGACGACGTAATAATTTGAAGGTTAAGGTAATAAAACAGGGATTTAAATATTAGTGTACCTTTGAAATATTGGTGTATAGCTTCAAAAAATGAGAGGAAGCTTTGCAGGCTTATTTGAAACCCCTTGTAAAATATGTCTGTGACCTAGTTTTGCCAAAAGTTTCCGTTAACGATTTTTAGAAAGGGATACACTGGGGTAAAAGTATAAACTTTTATGCCAAAATGGGCCAGAGAAGCAATGCTATTTATTAAGTTTTATTTTAAATGTTGGATAAAATATATAAATTAAATCTATTGGATTAACACTAGATAATTTTCTGCCAAATCTTTCTTTATGAGTCACTCTGCTTGACTAACTTTGCCATTAGCATGTTGAGATTTATAACTTTTAATGTGTTATAATCAGCGAAGGCCATATATGAAGGAAATATCTGTCATGTATGACTCAGAAAACCTGTCGTTTTTGCATTCATTATCTCTTTGCAATTGTGGTAGGTGAGCCAGATGGTTGTATTTGTGACTCAAATCCATGTAAAAAATAGAAACATAGAATTTGATGACAAATAAGAGCCATTCAGCCCATTCTGTCTGTTTTCCCAGTAAAACATTGCCATGTAATGTAAAAACCCAAACCTAAATCAGGCCTTGATCTCATCGTAGATTCAGAAAAGCCATATGCCACATCACATGCATGTGACCCAGCCAGCGGCTACAGGTACATCATTTAGTAGCCTCTGGCCTTAAACTGCAAGGTGGCTTTTTATACAGACCTGTGAACTAGTCATATGCCTTAATTTGCTGCCTCATCCTTAGATATTGCAATATTAATAATTTTACAGATGAACTACATAGTTCATCTATAGTTCTGTAGTGAAGGTACATGTAGAAGTGCATGTAGGCAATGTATGAATAGCACTGTCTTCGGTGGAGTTTGGTGGGTTGTCAGAGTTATTTAATATACAGTAAATCTGATGAACTTAAAAACATAACATCATTTTTTTGATGCTAGAGGACGACCTCAATATCCACCTCTGTGTGATATTGGTTATGCTGGGTTCCATTGCTAGAAGAACCCCAATGAAAGGGAGACATTAGGGTGTCAGGATATCATGCGCAGAGATCTGTGTGGCGAGTACTTGTGCATTTTAATTATTATATATATCATGGAATTTGAAATGTACCTGCTAAGAAGACAAATAGTAAGTGGACATTTAGAGATACAATTTGGATGTAAAGTCATTTACCAACTATTGCTTGTTTTAAAATAGAACACACAGGTAATGGTGGTGCTTTTTCAACAAAAGAAATCACCTCTTGCATATCACCACATAATAAATGATGCCTACATTTGTACCACAAGTCATATGGTAGAAGAATCAATTCTAACATATTTATTTGATGAGAAGAAAGTAGACTAGACTTTATCATTACTTGTGTAAAAAAAGGTAACATTTATTTCATGCCTGTGATGCTTACAATCTTTACAGTAGTAATATCAGCATTATTGTCCCGGCTATTTTTATTACCGGAGGCAGTGCTAGTTTGCCACAGATTACCATGGCTCCATTACTCCCTAGACGATTTCTGTTAATCTTAAAGGTGCCTTTGCTGGTAATCAGTGTAGACTTAGGAATCCCAGGATATATATATTAGCAATAACAAGCTGTAAGGCCAAGGCTGACCCTTAGCTGCAGTTTATATGCAATCAGAACCAAGCAAATGACTTTTCAAATGAAAAGGCGTGCTTTTTGGAAATAATAATAAATCAATCTTTAAAGAACTAGAAATACTTATTAGTTTTATTCTCTGCCGGGTTGTAAAAAAACAAGTACTCCAGCTTAAACACCAGACGACTTTCGCATATACATAGATTTAAAGAGGTCATACATCAAAAGGGATCTTTTTTCAATAGTGCTTTTTAGAGTGGGAAGCATTTCTTTATTTAGTGAGTGACAGAGTCTAGTTTAGCGACTTCCACGTACAAGCAATTTTCAAGCTGCAAGGACAAAAAAGATTAATATTGCTAAAGAAATGGGGTGTTTTGTGAAATGTCATTTTAACTTGAAAACGACATGTTTTAACTAATTTTAATGTAAAAAAATGATTATATATATAATTTTTCTTGTCATTAAACAGTCTAGGTATTTTCCCACAGAAATGTATACTGTAACAACTTCTCCATGAAATAAGTGTAGGTATACAGTAAGTTTTTGTTATATAAGTAATCCCAGAAGTTATCTAATGCGCTTTAACTGTTTCAGTTACATTGTTCTTCGAAAGACTCTTTTTAAATATCATTAAGTCCTGCCATAGAATGTTCAGAGCTGTTAAATAGATTGGTGGTCATGCATTTTGATACGATTCACAACAGTTTCACCCTTCCTGCCAAGGGTCCCCAACTATACTGAATACTCAGTATTGGGTAGTCTTAGGTTCTTCACCTATTTATTGATATTTCTTAAACACCAAGCATGATATATGAAGAAGTCAACTGCATTGTAAAATAAACTATTGGAACAATTCACTAAAATGCTATTGCCTCAAGCTATACAACCCAGTAACCCTTTTCACGTATTTTGTTGCTTTGTTGCATTGCATGCTTACCTTTAAATCCTCAGATATAATTACTCCCAAGTACCCCTAATACTATAGTTTTAATGCAATTTAATTTACTGAAATCATCAGCCATTTGGATTACTCGACCATGTAGACCTGTTATAGACCTTTGTATCATCTGCAGAAAGACATACCTTAACGTTGATACCTTTTGTTTTGGTAATAAATATTAAATATGGGTCCCAGTACTGATTCCTGAGGCTCTCCTCAAGCTTTTTGTTTTGTTCTGAGGCACTGTGTAAAATGCTTTACTGATGTGTAGGCTATATCTACTATCTACTACTATTTTATATACTTATTTACCTCGTTAAACCTAACTTTGAATTTGCCCTAATTCAGATTATGCTTATATTTCCTAAATGCAAGCTTCTTCTTCAATATTTGTGTTACCATTACTCCAATGTTAATCCAATGTTCTGTTTCCTTTAGCAAGCCATTTTTTACATAATATAATTTCTCTGGACTCCAACCAAAGATGTCCAAACCATAAAAGGCTCACCTAAATGTTTCAATTTTAGTAAAGTCAGTCTTTCTAAAAACTAAAACCTTAGTTTTATTACAACGCAACTAAGCCAATTAAACCACACTGGTGCTCAAACACTCTACTAGTGACATCCATGTACCAGGATGCTTCCCAGGGTAGCCTTACTCAGACCTGTCCAGGGGAGTGGCTTCATAGAGGGTAGCCATCTGTGGAGGTAGAACTAGCTAAGCATACGTGTAGGGATAGCCCTAAGCAGTTTTAAGGGGCCAGGAAATAGGGAATGAGGGTGGGTTTGGACACGGCCTAACATTGCTCCTCTTCCCAGAAAAAGAGGAACGTGACCTGACAAAGCATTATTTCACATGAAGACTCTGGTTCAAACCCAGAGAGTCCCGAGGTATGGACATTCATAGCAGCCTTGTATGTGCATGGCATGATTCCTTGGCCATTCCATGGTTATTGTGTTTATCTTAAACCCTAGCAAATGTTCCAAGAGTGCCAACCAGGTACTAATGACCAATTGTAGCAAGAATATTTGCTGGGAATCAGATGGCCAAAAGCCACGTCTACATAATAGGTAGACTGTTGCAGACAATAAGAAAAAATAATTGAAAACCAAAAAGTAGCATTCAAAATTATGTTTTAGCAATATATACTTAAAAGACTTGCCCATTGGGATTTGTACGAATTTGAATGATAAAATGTTGTCGGTTTGTACAAATGTCTGAAGATGAGGAAGGACCCTAATGAAAACGACTCAATGGCAATGTCTCCTTACCTTCTCTGTATCTTCGCTTTTCGTTCTCTGTTTTTTCAGTCTTCTTTCTTCTGTCTTCTCCAGTGGTCTGTTTGTCAATGCTCTCCACAGCGTTATATCATCCTACTGTAGTAGTTCTCTGGCAGATTGGAGGAATGAGGAAAAAGGCAGAAAAGAGAAGTGTTGAAATGAAGAACAAAATGCGGAGGAGGAGGAGGTGAAGCGGAGACACAGAGATTTTAGGGAGACATCGACAGAGAGGATGGGAGGGCGTGTGAGAGAGTGAGTAAAAGTGTGTATGTCAGAGTGCATGTGATGTTGTTTCTGAATTTTGTTTCCTAAAAGGAAAAGCCCTCTGAATGCTGCCTGAACTGAAAGGGCAGAAAACAAAATTTTTTATCCAAAAACGAATGGACCAAAAAGGAAACAAAAAGTTTGTCTCAACTGTTTTTGATCCATGTACACAAGTCTAATTGTCAGCATTTACGTTCTGCAGTCTGGATCTCCAATACATGGGCAAATAGTCAGGTGGTCTAAAGGTAAGGGCAGACAGCATCACAATCTCAAATAGTAGGCTTAAGTCAAGGCAGGCAGCAGGAGACATAATCCAAGAACAGGCCAAATCATGAGTTTTTTAGGAGAGCCTTTTTAGGTGCTTTTAACTAAGTCAGCTGTAAAACAAGTTGAAAGAAAATCACAAATTAATTGCTTTGTTTCCTTGAATGATTTGATTTATTTTACTGTAACTGTATTTCCCATGTTGGCAGTTTTTTCTTGATTAAAGTAGATCATTGACACATGGTGACCTAATTAATTCTTGTCACATTTTGATTACAATTTTATTTTCACAGGGTTTTCCTTATGGTAATAGTCAGAGTTAGATTAGTTGATGTAATAAATATGCATATTTTAGATTCATGCAATATAAAGTTTAAAATCCATTCCAGACAATACAGAACTTTTACAAGTGACATTCAATCTCTTGTTAAGCATTGGAAAGAACTACATCCCATTACACCCCATTCCTAATAGAATATTTTCTGATTTGTCATTTATTGCTAAACATAGATTGACCGTGAGAACGTAAAACAAAATGCAATTAGTATGGTGCAATCTAAAATCACATTTTCTACGTTTATTTATTTTAGATGATCATAGCTATCGTAAATACACTAAAGTTTGTATAATGTACCTTTTACTTTTACAGCACTAATGTCCTTGTATGTTTTTATGTGTTTAATGCAGTTCATTGCTACCATCCTATTGTAGTGCTTACAAATGTGTAATAAAATGGGAAAATATAATGTAATTCAATGTTATCTGTTTAAAATAGGTTATGTTATTATCATGCAGTTTGTCTAGGCTCACAACAAAAAGGTGGTTAAAAACATGAATACACTGGGAGATGGGTTCAGTGATGTCGACACAGCATGGCATTTACACCTGAGATTTACTAAGTTGTCGGTATTTGTACCCCAATAATTAAATTACATATTTTGGTACAACAATAAAAACCCCTACTCATTACTTAGGTGGCCAATTGGGGAAATGATGGAGATCACTGTGCAATAGGTTTCACAAGATAGCAACATACTGTTGTGTTGCCTTTGTGCCCCTAGACATGCTCATTTGTATATCAGAAAACAGTAAAAGCTGGCTTTAGATTCACTAAAGACCTGTCAGGAACCACTTTTTTGCTGCCTGAACCATGGCTTTTTCATACATGTGCCATCTACATCTCCTACCACTAGTGGCCACCCTCCGCCCTCTGGAGCACTCAGAACTCAGGTGTGCCTTGTTACCTGGGTTGAGCCCTAGCCAATACATACAGCTGGGCCTTGTTACCTTGATTACCCTGCCTTAATGAACCTGCCCTGCCCTTCAGGCAGGGCCTTTGTATTGAAGTCTATGGACCTTCCTGCTGTGGCTCTGCACCTGTACCGTTCCTGGTTCCCTGCTATTGCGTCCTTCCAAGAGGACTCCCTGCTATTGCGTCCTTCCAAGAGGACTCCCTGCTATTGCGTCCTTCCAAGTGGGCTCCCTGCTTTTGTACCTTTTGTGCCCTTCCCAGCGGGCTCCCTTGCCAAAAGACTTATCACGGTATTTTATTTTGCCATATGTTTCTTGCTTATACTGTATTACCCTTATCCTGTTATATACATAAAATACACTGCATTACCCGGATTTCTACTTGTGGTGTCTGTTTGCATAATCATGCACTGTGGGTTACAGACTGAACCCCAAGTGCATGGGCTCCTAACCGACCTGATCACCCGAGTCCTGACAGAATACAAAGGCCATTACAAGGAGTCTGCGGGGTTACTTTCAGTCATCAAAGTGATAGGAGAATGCTTGCTTGAACTGTGCAAATCATTAATGCAAATCTGGGACTCCAACTCCAATCACTCTCATGAAGACCATTCACCTACACCTGCTGCAGCACCTGAGAAATCCAACAAGCCTGTTACCAGTATTAAAAAGGAATCTTCTAGGAAACGTGAACCCCTTACCGCAACCGAATTGCAACAAAGGCGTGATGAGGAATCTTGCTTTTACTGTGGCAAAAAGGGACACTGGATCACCCAATGTCCTCTGAAACCAGCTAAACCCTCTGCAACCCACACCAACAAACCCCAGGCCCAGGAACCTGCATGTGACAACAGCAACGCATCAAAGCTGGAGCACACCCTATCTCTTCCCCAACCTGGTGATCCTGGGGTTAACCAATCCACAGTACCTGGAACTTCTGCACCATCTGTAGCCATGTCGGATGACCTCCAGACCATCTCTGATGAAACCGACTGGTCTGATATGGACAGTGTGTCTTCAGATGTTTCTGTTGCTGATACAACGGACACACCCGCAATTGATCACCCCACGGCTGTTTGTGCAGTTGGGACCACCACTCCCATCACTCCCAGGAATAAGAATCGTAGACCCCAAACAGCAAAACACTCCTTAGGGGCTCCTGGCTACATCCTAGCATCTGACGGGACAATTGTGCATCGTAAAGAACTTAACCGTTACGAGCAACAGCTGCGTGAACAGAAGTCTGTTAAGCCTGCCACTCCAGCCTTGAACCAGTGCAGTTCGGTTACTACCCCCCGGCCCCCAGAGGTGCCTTGGGTACAGGGCAGCTTCGTGACCCCTGGTGCATGGACATCCAAGAAAGAGGGAGTACGGAACCGTGCCATCATGTCTATGTATCCAGCATCCAATACCACTATGTCTTACATCTGCACTGCAGATGACCTTTCCTCAGACAGAGGCAATGACACAAACGGAACTGTAGTAAGAAAGGAGGACCTGCACGTATTTGAAAAAGCTCTACGTGCTAGGACTAAGTGTTCTTACCACAGGTTTTGATACTGCCTCTCTACAGTCCCAGGAGCACCCTGAGGCCGCTCCTTGGTGAGGGGGTACTGTCAGGAACCACTTTTTTGCTGCCTGAACCATGGCTTTTTCATACATGTGCCATCTACATCTCCTACCACTAGTGGCCACCCTCCGCCCTCTGGAGCACTCAGAACTCAGGTGTGCCTTGTTACCTGGGTTGAGCCCTAGCCAATACATACAGCTGGGCCTTGTTACCTTGATTTCCCTGCCTTTATGAACCTGCCCTGCCCTTCAGTCAGGGCCTTTGTATTGTAGTCTATGGACCTTCCTGCTGTGGCTCTGCACCTGCACCTGCACCTGTACCGTTACTGACTCCCTGCCATTGCGTCCTTCCAAGAGGACTCCCTGCTATTGCGTCCTTCCAAGAGGACTCCCTGCTATTGCGTCCTTCCAAGAGGACTCCCTGCTATTGTGTCCTTCCAAGTGGACTCCCTGCTTTTGTACCTTTTGTGCCCTTCCAAGCGGGCTCCCTTGCCAAAAGACTTATCACGGTATTTTATTTTGCCATATGTTTCTTGCTTATACTGTATTACCCTTATCCTGTTATATACATAAAATACACTGCATTACCCGGATTTCTACTTGTGGTGTCTGTTTGCATAATCATGCACTGTGGGTTACAGACTGAACCCCAAGTATCCCCTGCGCATGGGCTCCTACCCGACCTGATCACTCGAGTCCTGACAAGACCCTATATATATATATATAGTTCATTAAGGAGCAATGTAAGTATAGATATTCCTCTTAACTAAAATCTTCCCTCCTTCTTAGTCATATTGTGGCCCATCTTTATAATGTTTTTTCCAGTTCTATCAGGTTGTATTAACTAGTTTTCCAACCTTGGTATAACTATCCATTGCATGCACATAAGGGTGACATTAAACAGCTGTGTTTACAGAAGAAGAATTTCTACTCAAAAATGATTCCAATAGCTTTGACGTGCACAGGCAAAACCACTAGCAGACTTATTTAACTAGTCACTAATGGCAGGAGTAGCTCCAGAAAACTTGAAGTTGGCAACCGTAGGACACAAAAAAGTAGAAGGGAAGACTCAGCCAACTACAGACCAGTAAGCCTCACATCAGTAGTTGGCAAAATAATGGAATCCATGCTAAAGGATAGGATTGTTAAATATCTTGGCATATCTTTGCATGATCAGAAACAGCACTGGTTTACTACAGGAAGATCTTGTCAAACTAACTGGGTGACTAAGATAAAAGACCAGGGAGGAGCTATTGATATATCTTATCTAGATTCTAGTAAAGTATTTGACACCATCCTTCATGGAAGACTTATAAATAAATTGCAGTCTTTGGGCTTGGATATAAAAATAGTTGAATGGATAAGGCAATGGTTGAGTGATAGGAAGCAGATCTTGGAGCAATATTAGAACAAGAGGTCATAGTCTAAAACTGAAGGGTCAAATGGAACATAGAACGTAAGAAAGGTCTACTTTACCGAGAGGGCAGCAAATAAATAAACCAGTCTCCAAGCAGAAGTGGTGGAAGCTAATACAGGGAGTGAATTTAAACAGGCATGGGATAAACATAAAGCTATCCTCACTATAGGACCTGACCAAGGATTACATCAGGGAAAATGTGCAGACTAGGTGGGATGAATGGTTCTTATCTGCAGTCGAATTCTATGTTACTATGTTAGAATCTGTTGACAGGTAAGAACCATTTAGCCCATCCAGTCTGCACAGTTTCCGAATACTTTCCTTAGTCGCTCGCCTTATCTTGCATCTAGGATAGCCTCTCAGTAAAGTAATATTTTAAACTTTTAAACCTTTGCAACTTTAAGACTATGTCCTCTTGTGGTATTTTTTTTCTTCTCTTAAATATACTCTTCTCCTTTTATTGTGTTGATTTTCTTTATGTATTTAAATGTTTCTGTCATATTCCCCCTGTCACATCTTTCTTCCAAGCTATATATATATATATTAAGATAATTTAACATTTTATGGTAAGTTTATCCTGTAATCCATAAACCATTTTAGTAGCCCTTCTCTGAACTTTCTCCAACATATCTATATCCTTCTGGAGATCCGGTCTCCAGTACTGTACACAATACTCCAAGTGAAGTCTCACCAATGATCTGTACAACGACATGAGCACTTCCCTCTTTCTACTGCTAATACCTCTCCCTATACAACCAAGCATTCTGCTAGTATTACCTGCTGCTTTATTGCATTTTGTTTTTCCTTGGGACATAATGCTTTACGTTGTGCTTAAGTGTGAAAACTCTCATTAAAAATCATTCACAACACCTCGTTGCTACCAGTCCTTTTACAAGGTTCAATGTTCATGTTCAAATGGATATCCATTTTTAGCCATCTACTCATAAGGGAATATATAAAATGTTCTGTATATTTCCCTTCCTTCTAGCACCACTAAGCAGCTCACCCTTCTTACTCAGGGTTAAATAATCACACATTTTCTGATATATTTAATAACCTGTTAAGGTTTGGATTTGTTTTTCTGCATAATTTGATTCCTACAGTATATCAAAACTCTGATGGTCACTTTGGTCTCATGTCATTTAAAAGCCTGCTCCTGTTTGTATGTCCTTCTTTCTATTGTGATAAAGATACTTTGAATATGAACTGTCTTGAATTTATTCCAAAAAGATCTAAGGATGAGCATTCTTAAGAATTACCATCTTAGAGCATAAGCTAAAGTTTATTTATGACCACCTGTTGGATAAAATCCTTCGGATGACACAGATGATTAGAGGCCAAAATGCATTGAAACTATGTTTCAAGTCAATGCAAGTTGCAATTTCCCGTTTATGGGAGACTTTTAGTGATGTCATCATTATGTTTTGTTATCAACCGTGCTCACTTTTTACTTTACTTTTACTGGTTTGGTACGTTTTATCAGCTTTATCAGCTGTTTTCAATAAATATAGTTACTTAAATCACAAGATAATATCAGGGGAGGTAAATTTTCATAACAAAGCCCATCATAATAACATTTTTCATGCGTGTTGTGTGATACTCAGCTGTGGAATGCTAGACCAGTTACCATGTCACCCTCACATTATAGATCATATATAGAAACGCGCACTTAGCTAACTAAAGCATAGCTCCTCCATATATTTAATTTTTAAATATACTAGCAGAGATGAGCAAGTTTAGCATTGAAAAGGGAGCCTGCAATAAATAAGGGGTGATTCTATTGCAGATGGATCACCCTAAAGATGCATTTACAGATCTCAAAGGTATGAGCCAACTTCACTTAGTGGTTTAGTGGTTTGCATGCATATCAGGTTTTTGCCGCATTACACGTCCGAGAAAATGTAATTTTTCTGTTCTTTTTAAAAATCAATTTACAATGTGACATTTAATAAAATATCTTTTGTGCAGCTAATAAAATTGTGCTTCAATCTTATTGCTTTAACAAATAAACCACACAAGTCAAAACACTGCTTCTGATACACTTTATGGCTTAAGCTTTCATGTCAGCTTTTCTTATAAAAAAAAGGCCCATTATTTATTAATAGCCTTCTATTTTTTATTTATTTTTTAAAGCCCCTTTCCTTGTAGGGAGAAAAAAATCATTTGCCATTTAATGGGGTGTCAGATTTGTTTTCCAAATCTTCTAAAAGGTTATCGTTGTTACATATGGACAAGTGCTTTTTTCAGAATCAATGTAAACTCTGTTACCAGGGTGATTTACTGACCTCCCCTGGTAGCTGTACGGGAAAACTTAATTTCAACATTTTGTAAAGTGGAGGGGTGGGACTCCTTCCATGTGGTTAACTATTTTCACATGGGGCAAGAAGAAAAATTCAGGCTTCTAGCACATACTAAATAATGGGTGATGGTTTCTTGCAGAGGTTTTACGTTCAGTGCATATATGCTATCTGGTATAGTTCACAGAGTAGTGAGATGACAAAGCCAATTATATATACAATAAAATTTCCGACAATTTAGTTAAGCTTTCCAGAGATTTGTTTGTGTGGAAGACCTAAACCCAACCCTTACGTTGTATACTAAGAAAACCCAGGATTATAATAGAGTGGTTCATATTATCAAGTTGAAACTATACATACTTTCTGACTTACAAAAAAGAGAAGAATATTATGGAAAAAATATACTTATTCAATTACATGATAGCGGTTAATGTATTACATATCAGCTGTACTTTTATGACTGATAATATCAGATATTGCATTATCTATTTAACAAAATAACATACTTCTAGAAGAATATGAGCATGCCTCTAAAAATTCTATACCTTTTAATAATTAGGAGGTTGTTATGAAAGAACTATGGTTTGGCAATGTTCACTGTTTATTGTTTGCTGTATTGTAATTATTTTTGTACCATTTTTTTCTAAATTAAGAAGTTGTTTAATAATAATTAATTTAATAACAATAAGTAGGGTGGGTGTGGGTTTTTAAGAGCCCCAAATGTAAACATTTATGGGGTCTTTATCATAATGAATACAATAACAATATATTATACATAAGATAAGAAGTGGTATAACTTTATGAGGTATCTGTATCCACTTTCTGTATCTGCTTATCCATTAGCCCAAGCACTGCTAATATGTAATCTAAATGCAAATGTGTTTGTATTTGGTTATCAGTGGATACTACAAATAGTTATGTATACAAAATGTGACTTTGGCTTAATGGGAAGAACATTTAGAGCAGAATGTTCAAGACCTGGAAATACTTGGATTCTTGTTAGTGACCCTGATTGACTTAACATCTGACCCCAGTCCTCCTTCTAATCTAAATAATGCTTTGTGGCTTCCACCTGTCACAGTTATGTGAGATAAAAAAAAAGCATCCAGCTGTGACCCTGTTCAGGTTGTAGTTGATGTACTCATACTACAGCAATCACAGATTTCTACAAAGCACACCGAATGTAAAAGGATTCTTTTGATCTATTCCACTTTTACAGGTGTTATTGCTACCAATAGTTAAGATGAATGTTGTATTATTACAAAAGTTATACCACGGCTTTTAATATTTCTTTCCCAGTAATTGTATGAGTGGGTTTTTCCATGGAAAGCAAATAGGATACATTAAATGTATGTGTTGTGCTGCTCAAACCTGGTTGGGTAGGGAAATCACAGATTTTGATAGCAGTAGAGCAGCTCAGGTTATTACAAACCAAGTAAGTCTACTACACGATGAAGACCCAGGGCACCCTACCACTCTGGGGCCCTGGGACAATTGCTCCATGTGCCCTTTTGTTAATACTCCCCTGGTTTGTATAACTGTATTGTGATAGATTTGGGATTGGATGCTTGTCATTGATGGTCATGATATAGTTTGTTATTATGTACTGCAATTATTGCACAATAAAGAAAATTATTGTTAATTATTAAGATTCAACAGACAGGAGGCCAAAATAACTTTCTTTACCAAAGGAGAATATAAGGTATAATTTATAAAGGATAAGGAATAGTTTAGAGATCACTGTAAGGGGCTTGCATTTTCTAAGTGACTTGCTTTCTGTAAGTGACCAGTTTGTGCACCACAGCAGTTAGTGCAACACAAGAGTGCAAGAGCAAGAAGGGTAAGTGACATAAAGCAATTGTTTAAATTCTGTACTCGCGTCCCTTTATTAAGTATGAGCAAGCTTGGAGATTTCACTCAGTGCACATCATGCCATATGTATGCATGCTTGGAACAGCAGTTCCTGGGTCCATATCGCTGTGGTAAGTGTGATCAATTGGTCTCTCTGGAAGCTGAGGTTTGTGCTCTGAAGAGGCACATTGAAACACTGAGAGAGATTGACAACCTTGAGAGGAGTCTGTTGCTCACTGAGCAAAGTTTAGATGGGGCCCCTAGCAATGAGGGAGGAGATCAGTCAGAAGGGAGTCAGGCACATAGCTGGGTGACAGTAAGACGTGGTTGCAGTGGGGAAGGGAAGAGGAAGAGGCAAGCCAGCCCAGAGTCTCTCCCTCCCAACAAATTTGCCCTTTTAAGTGAGCATGTTGGGGAGGCAGACTCAGAGGTAGGCTTTGCGGAAGAGGCTGTTCTCTCTGACAGCCGGGAGAGCAGCTCATCCAATGTGCAGGGGATCCGAAAGGAAGGAAAGCCCAGGCAGGTTGTGGTGGTAGGGGATTCAATAATCAGGAAAACAGACAGGGTAATCTGTAGCTCTGATCGCAGCAACCGAATGGTTTGCTGTCTCCCGGGTGCCCGGGTTCGGCATGTTGCGGACAGAGTGGATAGATTATTGGGAGGGGCTGGTGAGGATCCAGCTGTCTTGGTGCACATTGGCACCAATGACATAGTAAGAGGAAGATGGAGTGTCCTAAAAGGTAATTTTAGGGACTTGGGTAGTAAGATTAAGAAAAAGACCTCCAAGGTAGTATTCTCAGAGATACTACCTGTGCCATGCGCTACACCAGAAAGGCAGCGGGAGATTAGGCAGCTAAATGCATGGCTGAAGTCTTGGTGTAAGAAGGAGGGCTTTGGGTTCTTAGAGCACTGGGCTGATTTTGCTTTGGGGTACAATCTCTATAGTCGTGATGGATTGCACCTAAATGCAAGAGGGTCCAATGTGCTTGGGGAGAGAATGGTTAGACGGTTGGAGGAGATTTTAAACTAGGAATGGGGGGGGAGGGAATAAATACCGGGTTAGACAGTATAGAAAGGGAAGGCGATTTACTTAGTAACCAGGTGGGTGGATCTGGGGGCTTGGTCTATAAAGATAATAGGGAGAAGCATATATTTTGCCCCCCAAAGCAAGGACAGAAAGTGATTGCAGCATCGGTGTTAAATGACAAGCTAAAGGTCATGTCTACAAATGCTCGCAGTTTAGGGAATAAGATCCATGAACTTGTAACAGTTGTGGCAACTGAGAATGTTGATATAGTGGCTGTTACTGAGACATGGTATAATGAGAAAAATGACTGGGACATATCAATACCGGGGTACTCTTTATATAGAAAAGATAGAAAGGGCAGGAAAGGGGGAGGGGTGGCCCTATATGTGAAAAATAACATAAAATCTAATTTAATACAAGTTGGTGAGGAGAACTTAGAGTCGGTTTGGGTTACAGTACAATTTGGCAAAAGTAAAGTAACTCGCATAGGTGTGATTTATAGACCCCCAGGACAAGTAGAAGAACTCGATAATCTACTAGTGGAGGAAATAGCTAAAATGACAGTGAAAGGGGATGTTATAATCATGGGTGACTTTAATCTCCCTGATGTGAACTGGAAAACGAAAGTAGCTGGTTGTACCAGGAGTGCGGATATTCTAAACTCCTTATTGGGATTATCTTTAAAACAGGTGGTTGAGGAACCAACTCGTAAGGAGGCCACATTGGATTTAGTGTTCACAAATGGAGATTTGTTAACAGATATTTCTGTAGGTGAAAGTTTGGGATCTAGTGATCATCAGTCTGTGTGGTTTAATATACGAACAGTGACTGAGTCACACCACACAAAAACAAAAGTTTTAGATTTTAGAAAAGCTGACTTTTCTAAAATGAGAAAATGTATAGAGGAGTCATTATCAGACTGGCACAATTTAAATGGCGTTCAGGAGAAATGGGATTTTGTAAAAGCTGTTTTATCGAAGATAACAGAAAATTGTATTAGGTTGGTCAGTAAGAGTAAAAAATTAAGGAAACCGCTGTGGTACTCTGCAGAAGTGGCCAAAATCGTGAAAGACAAGAAGTTAGCCTTTAGCAGATACAAAAATACCCAAAGTGAGGAAGATAGACAGATCTATAAAATTAGGCAGAAAGAGGCAAAGAAAGTTATAAAAACTGCCAAATCACAGGCAGAAGAGCGAATTGCCCTATCAGTAAAAAATGGAGATAAAACATTTTTTAGATATATAAATGAGAAAAGGAAAGTTAAACAAGGATTAGTTAGACTAAAAACAAAAGGCATATATGTAGAAGAGGATAAAGGTTTAGCTGACTGCCTCAATGAATATTTCTGTTCAGTTTTTACAGATGAGAATGATGGAATGGGACCTCAGTTGGGAAAAAAGACTGAATCATTTGAAATATGTGAGTTTATCGAGGCGGAGGTTCTGCTTCAGTTGTCTAAGGTAAAGACAAATAAGTCGATGGGGCCTGATGGGATACACCCCAAGTTATTAAAAGAGCTTGGGGGTGTACTAGCAAAACCGTTAACTGATATATTTAACGAATCATTGGTAACGGGAGTTGTCCCTGGGGATTGGAAAGTAGCGAATGTTGTGCCTATACACAAAAAAGGCAGTAGGGAGGAGTCGGGCAACTACAGGCCAGTTAGTCTTACATCTGTAGTGGGAAAATTAATGGAAACTATGTTAAAGGAAAGGATTGTTGAACATCTGAAGTCACATGGCTTTCAAGATCAAAAACAACATGGGTTTTCCTCAGGAAGATCTTGCCAAACAAATCTTATTGATTTTTTTGATTGGGTGACTAAAGTAATTGATCAAGGTGGTGCAGTAGACATTGCGTATCTGGATTTCAGTAAGGCCTTTGACACTGTCCCACATAGAAGACTTTTAAATAAACTGCAATCTCTGGGTTTAGATCCCAATGTTGTTGAATGGATTAAGGAGTGGCTGAGTGACAGACAACAGAGGGTTGTAGTCAATGGCGTATATTCAGAACAAGGTCTTGTTACCAGTGGGATACCTCAGGGATCTGTACTTGGACCCATTCTCTTTAATATTTTCATTAGTGATATTGCAGATGGTGTTGATGGAAAGGTATGTTTATTTGCTGACGACACAAAAATTTGCAACAGGGTTGATGTTCCTGGAGGAAGAAGCCAAATGGCAAACGATCTAGGTAAGCTGGAAAAATGGTCAGAGCTGTGGCAATTGGCATTTAACGTGGATAAATGCAAAGTAATGCACCTGGGGCATAAAAATCCAAGGGCAGAGTATAGAATATTTGGTACTGTCCTAACCTCAACGTGTGAGGAAAGGGATTTAGGGGTAATTATTTCTGAGGATTTTAAGGTAGGTAGACAATGCAGTAGAGCAGCAGATGCGAGCACAATACTTGGTTGTATAGGGAGAGGTATTAGCAGTAGGAAGAGGGAAGTGCTCATGCCGCTGTACAGATCACTGGTGAGACCTCACTTGGAGTATCGTGTATAGTACTGGAGACCGTATCTTCAGGATATAGATATGTTGGAGAAAGTTCAGAGAAAGGCTACTAAAATGGTTTATGGA
>VKOC01000002.1:30739191-30750911 GCA_009364415.1 Spea multiplicata | reverse complement strand
ACCTCCCTTTTTTTCTGCCATGCTTCCTTTTATTCGGACCAGACTTCAGTGTTAAAAATATCACACAAAAGACTAACTTAGCATGACAAAAAGGCAAAAAAAAACACAACACTCAAACACACTAAGCAGACTATGTAGCAGACAATAAAGTCCAGTCCGTCTACTTGTCTCATTTTCATCAAGACAAATAGTACAGAACTTGACCATGGCCATTGCTGGAAAACGTTAACACGAGGCACTGCTTTTTTCTTTCAATCCCTACCCCAAGCAAAAGGTGTCATATTAATTATTTAAATCTTCACAAGATTTCAGCTGTATCTTCCGAAGCTGTGCTCAATGCCAGAAGGTCTCCTGTCTGCATTTGCTTTTGTTAATTAGAGCTGAAACAGGTCTTTGATCTCAATGAATATAGCAACCAAACATTGTGCTTAAAGAGGAAAACTTGCCCTGTTACTCAACATTTTTACATCCTTTTAAGTTAACATTTTCTCCCAATTTTCCATTTTGGATTTGGTTATCTATATCGGAATAAACCATTAAAGAACTATCAATAGCAGAATTTGCACAGGTCCTTTTTAATCATTTGGTTTACGACTAAGGTATCTATGTTAGGGAGGTCTAGTTATGTTGACATAAATGGGAAATACACTAAGGTGAGATCCACCAAAATATTGTTGTTTACCAGGATGCCCTATACTGTACTATGGAGCCTATAAACTATTTATTTAAAAATAATTTTTTTCAGAGGTTGCTCCACATTCTGAAATTTTCCTTTGGTTTACCAGTTTTACCTTAGCAAATATAGACTAAAATGTTGTGAAGATTATTTCCATGGCATAAAAGATTTGTAATCTGAAGAAATTCTGTTCCAAATGACAAGGCAAATTGTAGTGCAAATTAGAAGCCTATTGTTTCCAAATGATCCTTTCTAAATATATAGTTTAGTTAGTGAGTATAAGCACACAAATTTAAAGCAACTACCATAAGAAATAAAGCCTGCTTCACTAATAGAACCACCATCCATAATTTTGGAAAGTGACACCACTGCTTGGTTATCTAATAGCTGTTGGAGGTGCTTTGGTCTCCATGATTGAAGGGAACCCTTTAGACAGCTGATAGACCACACACTGATGGCTGTCCAAATATTTGGAGGACAATACCACTGCAGCTGGTGTAGGCACGCAGGGTCAAAGGAGGGGCGGAACTGGGGCAGACGGGTTATAGATCTTTTATACTCCATGCCGAGGTTATGGATAAGCAACACACAACAGCTCACATTTGGCAGCTCTTAGGACAATGCTGATACAGTGGATTGGACTACACGCAGCCACAGCAGTATAAATGGGAATTCCAGCAACTGATGGAGCAG
The DNA here is from genome assembly GCA_009364415.1 of Spea multiplicata. Taxonomy (NCBI): domain Eukaryota; kingdom Metazoa; phylum Chordata; class Amphibia; order Anura; family Pelobatidae; genus Spea; species Spea multiplicata. The sequence continues at coordinate 30,749,542 of VKOC01000002.1, read as the reverse complement.
CAAACATGGTGAAAGCAGTTAGAGATGGGGACTTTGTGTATTTGCCTTGCGAGGCATGTATACTACACCTGGCAGTAAGGGCAGCTATTCTAACTGACAGGCAGTGTAGGCTGTTAAAAGTGATTAAAACGTACCATAAGATTGATACGCAGTTTCATAGCAACATGAAGGCAAGCCAGCAGCTTGGATAGGATCAAGAGAAGGCAGGTCTATCCCACCACCATCTAAGTCAGGACATAATCACCCCCTAAAACTCCAACCTGGACATTAAGGAGCGGAGTGGGCTCTTCATTCCATGTCCTCTTAGCAGGACATTGAGGTGTCCATCCCATTGGGCAGAGGGGAATTGGGCATTAATGGGACAGGTGGTGGCAGTCCTGAAGCTTTTAAAAATAATGTTAAAACTAGGGACATGTTGTCCGTAGGGTGCCATGCTAGCCAAAGGAGAGATCCAGGAGTTGGAAATTCGGAGCAGCAGTAGCAGTAGTGGCACCTACATGAGCAATTCCCAGTCCCCTGTACCCATGCACCAAGGGGCTGCATGTGCCTATCATCTTCCAGTGCCTGCCTAGGCCCAGTGCCCTACTTTGGTTCTGCTCCTCAATCTCGTTCCTTAGTCGGGGTGGTCATTGGTCAATTATTTAATTCTTTCAATATTGGGCAATTTCAGTCCTGCACCAAGTAGCTGGATGTGCACCTCAATGCCCTTCCTTACTCTGGTGGATCAGTTCTTATTTTTTCCTGCAACATCCATGTGAATGTAACATTTTCTCTTTTAAAAACACTGAATGCACTATAATTGATGATCGGTATAATGATCGGTGGACCTTGGATACTGCTTAAAATGTCTGGTCAGCCTACACCACGGTCAACTTTACTAAAATATGCCATATTTATCTATATATAACATATACTTACGAAAAAAAATATTTTATGGTAAACATAAAAATACATAGATGGTAGAATGGCTCTTAAAACTGTATTGGCTTGAATGACGGCAGTTCCCCAAGGGTTTTTTTTTTTTTTAAAGTTGGCTAGTTCTGTATCTATTATTCATACAGAGCTAAAATCAATTATAAAGTTGTAGTACATTATTGATTTTTTATACAACGCTGCATACCATCTGCAGTTCAAGATATGTTACAGAAAGAGGTGAAGAATGGAGAGGTCCCTACACATACTAAGCCTTTATAGTGAAACCTGGAACAAAAGCAATAACATAACCGGCTTCATAAAATATCCAGCCCAAATAGCAAATAGGTTTTATTTATGGGGTGGCTTTCCTCCGCATTACCAGAAGAAAAAAGTTAACCAAAAAAGTATACAATAATGTGTAGTTCAGGGATATGTCATTTTGTGTGTAGTGTTTAGGTAAGCATGTGAGTAACACTTTTTTAAAAAAAATTTTAACTTGTCTATAGTGATATTGTTTTTTAAATTATGTTTATGGTTATTTATCTTCGATTTTATTGCTTTTCAACATGGAACTCATGCTAGTTATGGTTCTGGTAAAGTGTGATACCAATTCCAATTCAAGCAAATTATACAGTATGTGGTTTGGCAACACTTTATTTTCTTATTTTAAGACCATATTTAAGGTTCTGTTTAAAATCAGTATGTTCCTATTCCTCAGGGAGCTACACAGACAGCAAATAAACCCCTTGGATTCACACTTGATTTTGGAAAAAGCTGTGGGTTCTCTTGGGAGCTCTGTTGTTTGTTTGTCCCCACTATGGAAGCATAGCAAGAAATCAACACAGCGTATGAGGCCCCAGTGATCACGCATAGAGCCACCTGATATCTGTCAGTTACTGGCTTTATTCAACTTGGCTTTTGATTCTATGCAACAATACTCTTTCATAAATGTCAGATTCACTTGTTTACTTTCAAAGCAACATTGACAACTGGCATACTGTCTTCATAAAAAAAACTATAAAGGATTTATATTATTCCGAAAAACATCATTTATAAATGGGCTTAATTGTGTCTTTTTTGTCGTTCTTGAAATGAAGACATTTTGTCATTACAACATTTTACCAATAGAAAATCTGAACAAAACTATGATTGAAGTGTTAATCTGTTTTGATACCTTTCTTGATACTAAAACAGAGTGTCCCTTTGTTCCCACACATCCTCTGAATGCATGACAACATTTTTTTAGCATGTGCTTCACAGAATATTTTTGTCATCTTCTTAGTGCAAATGATATATTCCTGGCCGGGATCATATTACTTGATAACTTGATATGATATTTGACCTAATCCTGACCTTTAGTGAGCCACATGTTTTTAACTATATAGCGTCTTTAAATTAAAATTGTGTTCAGAGTGCATTTTAAGAGAGAGAGAGACTTGTCACTGTGGGAATTATCAGTCGCAGTGGGCAGTGTTTAAATCCAAGATCCAATCATACTGTACTTGGTGCAATATGTTTGAAAAGTGTCACATTCAGCATTTTAGTTTCCACTAGACTTGGGCGCCGGCCAACTCTTCGTATTCGTCTTTGTGTTCCTCTTCGTGGGGAAAAAAATCTTAGTATTCCACAAATATTTACCCATTCCTGTGTTCGGTTTGGGCAAATATTCATGTACAATCTTCGTGTATTTTTCTTATTTTTTTGCCGTTTTTTTGTAGAAGGGGTTAATACGGGGTTAATGCTGTACGCACTACGCAGCAGCTTTGGCGGCAGGATTTTAAAGATCCACCCGAGCAACTCTATTGGTCGCCGGCAGGGGCCTCCTCGGTCATCAACCAATGAAATGCACCTGCAACTTAGCACAGGATACGTCATGTCGCTCGTATGGACTTTTAGCTCTTAGAGCGGGGAGACCATGGTCTCCCCAGGCCAAGTTCTTCCGTCAGATGTTAAAGGTCCGTGCAAGCGACTCTATTGGTCACCGGCACGGGCCTTCTCTGGCAATAACCAATTGCCGGCGACCAATAGAGTCGCTCTTTTGGACCTTAACTCCTGACGGCGAACCTATGGATTTCTGCTCCCGTTATCTATGCAGCATAGCGGGGGTTAATGGGAGCTGAAATCCGTAGGTTCGTCGTCACAAGTTAAATGTCCATAAGAGCAACTCTTATGTATGACCATAACGTGGCCATGTATGACCATAAGGTGTAGCCACAACACACACAAACTGGCACTTTAAAAGAAATGATAGAATTGTGTAGATCACACTACTGGAAATGTTAGAGAAAAACACAACAACACTGTCTCCAACAACCAGAGCCACCAGCACTTCATTGAACTCATTCATGTTTTAGGATAGAACCCCAGCACACCCAACCTTTGCTTTAAATATTCATATGGAAAAGTTGTACTATATTCCGATAATATTTAGGGACGTAAAGTATTTTAATCATTTTTCAAGGTTCCATTGATGACATGCCCCCTTTTGCCTCATTTGTCATTGGATTAATGGTATAGTCCTTGGGGACCAATTACACATAAAAACAAATCCATGGACCTAAAGCCGTCTGAGAACCTGTGGTATAGTTGACCCCGGGACTCCTTCTGACAGCGTTGAGAACCACTTCAAATTGTGCCTAAGTCATAATTTTGTGGCATTCATCAGGAACACAAGCCGCTGTTATTAGTCGTACTTGACAGAAGAAATCGCTCACTAATGGCTCTTGTCAGCTAAGGGTTTTCAGAAAAACTACACTTGTATTGGTCGACTCTATTGGTCGCCGGAAGGGGCCTCCTCTAGCATCAACCAACTGGTTGACGCCAGAGGAGGCCCCTGCCGGTGACCAATAGAGTCGCTCTTATGGGCTTTTAACTTCTGACGGTGAACCTATGGATTTTCGATCCTGTTAACCCCTGTGATGCTGCGTAGATAAGGTAGGCTAGATGGGGAAGGGACCAGGGAAATTAGTAGACGAAGACAAAGACGAACATGAAGATTCTTCGTGTTGTGTGTCTTTGTATTCGTATATGTTTTGCCTCCGCCATGTTCATTTTTGTCAGTATTCGGGCTGAACAGCGAAAACGCACCCTTCGTGTTCGTTTTCATGTTCGCCTGAATACGAATGCACAAATCTATTTTCCACAGCGTGAGCAAACACACACAGTCAACCAGTGCCATCACCCTGTTTACAAAGCGGTGGTCATTGTAGGAGTGGGAGACTGAGGTAATAGAAGGAACAATTGGAACAGATGCAGGCCATGAAAAAATTTGATTGATAAAATAGTATTGACTTTATAACATAACCTTGGACTGTTGTTGTAGGTCGTAATACCAGCTCCTGATATTCACATAATTATTAATGATGGGCAGATACACTGGCTACGAGCCCCTTTCTTTACGTGATTATAGAAAAGTAGAGTAATGTTTTTTAAAGGACAGCCTTAAAATGAAAACACCAAGTTGGAACAGACTATACTTAAAGATGGAGTGGGCTATTATTTTAAGGATCTGTGTCCTCCCCCTGATACCAGTGGGGGCATACATTGCTTCTTTCTGCAGCAGCTGAATAAGGTCACCAATAGGGGACACAAGAAGAATGCTTTTGCCAGGTACTTAGGGTGTACATTTAAATATATTACATTGAATTTTACCAATTGGGCGCAACCTTGATTTCTTCCAGGAGCTTGGAGTCATCAACTTCAAGTAAATACTTCATTTTACCTTGGACTGATAGGGTATATCCATTTTTTTAACCTAGCACATAATACGTCATGTCCTAGCATTCACCACAGCGGACATGCAGTTCAAGAAGACACCTTCCATAAGGTAGGTCTTGGGGGTCTCCTCAGGGCTCTGCTATTATTTAGGCCTAGGGCTGCAACAAGCATAAATAAACAACCATATTGACAAATTATTTACATTTTAAACAGTTCTTTACCTAAAACTGGATGGACCGCTCACTCTTCATACTGAAATACCTTGTTTTGTCCTGCAGCATTTAGAATATTTTTTACACTCAGTAAAGAAGGCTTCCACACAATACTTCTTCTTTAAAATTTGCAACTGAATAGGAAGCTTTCACAATATATATCATGTTAATCTTTCAACTTCAGTAAGCCAGATGGCTTATGAGCACAAAATCTATTAGCAAAAAAAAGCAAGAACCTTCAAATGGTGGATTTGTCATGTAATTCCAGCAGAAAGCAAACAAGTTTGCTTTAAACAAAATAGACCGACTTTTAATTGCTCAGTAGTTTGCCATTTGTCTAAAATTAATGAATTTAATTGATTAGTATAATGGCATTGAGGGAAGTAAAAACAAATGTCACATCACTGTGTAATTTATATTTTCTCATATTTAAATAATTGTTTCTTAAGCTTTTATTATTTTATAGCTAATGGATTTAATTTTAAGTAAGATAAATTTGGTAAAATCTTGTAGAATAAACTGAACCTACAGTTAAAGCACATTTTTACACAAATTGATTTGAATTTACACACCTTTTTAAAATGTTTAAAAATTTTCAACACACCATAAAGTTTCAAACAACAAATTTAAAATGTGCCACAAATTTTAGCCCATTCCACAAAGAAATATATATGGCTTCCATGGCCAAATATATATCCATACCTTGTACAATTTAGCCCCAAATGTCAAAATGTAATTAGCCATCTTAATAAATATCATCGAATACCCTGCTCCAACCTCAGCTATGCATTTCATCATAATGCCTTTTAGAACATTACATTAAATTAACCATATTCTAAAAGGGGTCATACATAAAGATAAAATGATTGCTGCAGTATCAAATAAACTGAAATACACCAATGCAAATCAAACTCCAAAATGAACAGGGTGCAATACCTTGCAAGTCTGTTTCACATCGCCTACCATGTCCATATTTATCAATTTGGAGAAATGCAAAAACATTGGCCCTTCTTCCACTAGGGAGGCGCTAACCACAGTAAGCGCCCACATTTTTTCTATATGTTATAAGAGGGTAAAAAAGGTGTAGGACATTTTCTTCATGATACTTATGTGGTTAATATTATCAACAATCGGAGGAGGTCTAGGGTTCTTCCAATTTCATGCAAAGCACTGTTTTGCACCAGAAGAATTTAGCCTCCAACTTAACCCCTTTCCTTGGGAGATCATCAGGATCATCATTTTGGAAAGTTGACTGCATTATGCAGGGCCAGCTCATCACTTCTTGAATTAGTAACACTTCATGGTAAGCTTTCTTCTTAATGCTGGAACCACACCATTCTCACACAACAATAATGACAGTGAGGAAAAGTGAGAAGAGAGAACACAATATAGGAATCAGGTAGTTGGCAATAAGTATAACATGACATGGTAACATATGACACAAATACATTTATTATAGAATGAACATTGTACTTATACGTGTATTTTCTGGAAACAAAATCAGAGAGATTGGGTTTTGTCAGCCTACTACCCGCTTACTCAAAAGTACGGTTATGCCATAATATTGGAGACAAAGAAAAAAGCCAGAGAAGGTAAAAGTGACCCACGTACCTTATCCAAGTATACCATAAGACTGTTTGATCGGCTAAAATGTAATTTATCCAGAATGAGGGAAAATGGACAGAAAGGCACCCGCCTCATTCTTTTTGTGCCTCAAATGGCAGTTAATCAAAGGCTGCCATAATATTGGACTGATAAATAATTTGATCTGCTGTAAGAGTTGTTCAGTCAAGTATGGCAAGTATGTATGTTAACAAGAAGGTACAATCAGCGTCATTACTTTAGATAGATTTATAAAGGATATTTGATAAAATAGTAGAAACTTTTTGTAGACACATATTTCATATTTTAGAGGTATCCATTACTACCATAAGTAAGCTGACTTCATGAATATGGAAGAATGAACTGATAATTGTGATATGTTTTACAGAAACAGATGAGTTTCTGGTTTCTTGCTCAGATAGTAATGACAGCATCATTGTTTTACTTCGCTTTGAGTTACAATAGTACAGCATTATGTGTAATTCTATCTAGCAATATATATTATATTATCATTCAGAAATATATCTATGATCTACTAAAATAATTTATTTCTTTACTAGTGGTTTTAGTTTCATAGGACATTATGTCATTATTTTCTACAAAAAAGAGGTTGATTCTAGTTTTTAGAGTTCTGCCCCATTTGATGTAGCGTTACTGGAACCAAATCCTATTAAAGGATAAAGAGAATGTTTTGCAAAGTTGATGAAAGTGAAATGAGAACATAGAAGACTGTGGACAAAATCATTCAGGACAGCGCCATACAATATCTAGCATGGAAAACGGAACATTTCAGGGTAGTTTCTAAAGGCTATGATGACAGGAAATAAACTGCATGAGTGATTGCTAACAAAATGAAATATATGAATATATTGTAATTTATATCAGAGGGCAGACATAGTTCAGGTAAGTTTGCGAATTAATAAATTCATGTTGATGCATCTTTAAGGGTTAACTCCTAAAAGGTCCACTAATTATAAAATCTGAGAAGTAAACCTTATTAAGAAGGTAAGGCATATTCTGGACTTTACAGGATGTATTTTGCAATTAATTTAAGTTACCTATAGCTAATAACGGTACCATATCACCCCAAAGTGGATGGAATGTCTTATCCGTACTGGAGCATTAGAAATATATTTTGGTATGTATTTTAACTTTACTTTTTTAGAATGGATATTACCTTATACTCTAAATTTAATAATATATCTTACATATTATAAAACAAACAAAGGCTAGACCACACTGTATGTCACTACAAAGTATAGTACATTTGAAGAAAGTGGGCAGAACATCTCTTGATTCTTTACTTTAGCCAAACCCCATTTGCCAAAACACTGAAATTATTTAGAGTTGTTGTATGATTTTAGACCTACTGTTAGACATATGTTACTTCTTATCCGCATATCACTTACAGAGATTTATCAACATAATTTACCAGCAACGGATATTTAAAATATTTGAAAATAATAATATCATAGCACCTTCATGTACTTCCACTGCTCCAGAGAGAGCAAGGCAGACTCATGTTTCAAGCACAGAGGAAAGGATTTGGAAGACCGTACCTCACAAAGAAAGTAAATGGCATACAAATGTTCCTTTAAGGAACAACGGTGCCAGAACATTAATAGGAACATGACAAACATATTGTCGTTATGCAAGTAGATGCTCCGGTGCCACAGACAGCATCAATCAGAATCAATACAGAAACTAGTAAAAACTAGATACACCTAACAATGCATTGCAAACAAGCATTGATTTCTTGTAGTGACAGACAGCTTAACAATGAGGATACGACTAAAATATTGATCATTTTTGACACCAGAGGCCAAGAGAAACACATTTCGTTACATCAGTGTATTTTACTTTTAGCAACTTTTAATACTTAATATTAAGGGAAAAAAAAAGGCTCATCTTAGACCAGATGGAAAACAAGGTAAAAATATTCTTTGGTAAACCTTTTTTCTGTTTGCCTCCTTTTTATAGCATTCTGTTTTAATGTGTGTGTTTATGCAAACTGATTTATAAATATGTTTTTCGCTTTGGCTTACTGTTTTATCGAAACATTATTGTGGCTTTTTGAGCTGTAGGGTGTGGTGCACGCATACATCAAACATTCCCAGATCTCCCAAGCTACTTCATCCATAAAAACACAATTGTCACATCCACCAACACCAAAGGAGCACTCATTGCAGATGTTATTCCACCCTGAATCACCTACCAAGGGGTTGTGCCCCAATCTAAGAAGACAGGGACTTAGATGATCCAAAAAGTGAGGGGGCTCAGGTGTAGTCAAGTATAGTTTGGTACTGAGTGTAGTACGGATGGATCCTGATACCTATATAGGTAAACTACTGCAGATGGGTGACACAGGATGCCAGGGGTTAATATAGAATGGATGGTCAGACAAAGGTCGGTTCACGGAGTGGGTTATCAGACAAGCCAAATACAGTGTACAAATAGATCAACCAAGAGCAGAAGCCGGAGAGTAGTCAGGCAACCCGAGGGTCAAAAATCATGAATTAAGTTCCAGATGTTTATATCCGCCACGGTGTATGCTCCACCTCCTGGTGCGTGTCACGCCTCTTTCATTCCTTAGCAGTCAGGACCACGCAACGTGACACGAATACAGGAGATGATAGCCAGGGCAGAAACATAGTCTTAAACAAGCAGGGGTCAGAAGCCACCATCACATAACAGGAGATGGTAGCCAGGAGGACTGGACAAACGGGAACATAGCCTTAAACTAGCTGAAAGCAGTAGCTGAGGTCACAATCACATGGGTTCAGGAGCAGGTCAGGGAGCAACAGTTACAGGGAATAGGAATGGGGAACCCGAGGCTCTGGTGAAGTATAAGGATGCTGAGTTGCAATACTAGGAAGAGCACACAACTGAGCTGATAACAAAATGCACCAAGAGTCTTTATATAGCTAGTGTACAGGTAAGAAGACTATACCGTAAAAGCAATCATCCACCTAGTGTGATGACAACTGTTCTAGTCAATAAACCTATTGTCACGTGTTGGCTTGATACACTACTTTGCTTCTCTTAACCAACAGGGCTAGATGTAAGAACACATCTGTACTTTCATAACAAATTAACAATCATATCATATTTTGCAATAAAACAAAAACAGAGTACTTCTGGGCGGGAACCTTACCATGTAATAAATGCATCGTCTACATAACAACCAAGTAATGGTTTAACTGGTATAGCCTAATAGTCCTGATGTAATTGGATTTTAAATTTGCCTCAATAATATTGGCTTACCTGGGAGTGGATCTGATATTATACATAAGAATATCCTTGACTCACAAATAAAATAGTTTAAAATAGGTACATTTAAAGTGCTCTGATGAACACATGATCCGGCTCTTCTACTTGAAATGACATGGTGGTAAAGTGTGTATATGTTCCTGTAGCTTTAGAATAGTATCAAGTAAGTACTCTTAGTTTAACTTCTGGGACAACTAAGAGTGCAGATGCCAGAAATTGTTTCATGTGTCCTATGTATCCAACCTTGTCTATGTGGGACCTCAAAAGGAACCTTTTTGTAATATGCCATCTTGCTCTTGCAGTTCCATCCATTTGACATGTAAAATAGAAGCACAGAACATGCAAATCCTTTATCATCCAAACAGCTGTATATTAAACCCTCTTAACAAAAAAATCCTTACAAACTATGATCTTCTGATACAAAATGTTAGCTGTGGTTCCTATATCTAATTTAAATGCAACGTTTCCAATAATGTTGTGCATTTATACAGCTTTTATAAACACGTCCTACATTTGTTTTATTTATAAACTTAAATGTAGGTTTTATTATTATTTTTATTTAATAGGTGCAAGTGATCTTCTTTTCCATAATTATTTTGTACATCATATTTGGTACTCATACCCCTCTTTTTTAT
>VKOC01000002.1:30704461-30732970 GCA_009364415.1 Spea multiplicata | reverse complement strand
CCCCCTCATTTTGCACATCTCTTACCTTTCTCTTCTTCTTCTTTTCTGCTTTCTGCTTGCTCTTCCTCCTCCCCTTCTGGTGGTTTGCCGCTGACTCTCTGTGCAGTGCAGCTGCGCAGAGCTGTTTCTGCTGAGCCCCGGGGCTGGGATATAAACGTCATATCCCATCGCCCGGCGCTCAGTGACAGACAGCACACCGGTAAGTGTTGGACTGGTTAGGGAAATCCATGATCTCCCCAACCAGTCCTGCACGCTGCAGCTGCTGATCGGGCAGCTGTGCACCGAGGGCACTTAAAACCCTGGGGGGGATTGCCCTATTATCGGTCCCCCCCGCATGATTTCCTGCGGGGGATCTGTCCCCCCCGTCCCCCCCGGTTCCTACGCCCGTGCTGTCCTATTGAATATTCATTCTCTGCGTGGCACATATTTTTCATCTTCCCATTCTTGTATCAGTTACACCGAGAAAAAATCATTATTAGACTAATAGAAACATCCTAAATGGAGTGGAGGGCTTGTGGCTCTTCAGGGGTACAAAACATCCTCCATCGTGCCTGAATAACTTAAATGTTCTATCATTGAGTTAATAACCCCTCCTCATCCATGCTTCTGCATGTGTTGTGTTTCTCCATATTTAAAACATAGGTAGCACCAGTAATGTATTTAGACTAGATAAGGCCAACACTTCAACTGCACCTCACCTCTATGCCACTGTCCTCTCTGCTGGGCACAGGGTAATAACAAAACACTCGACATCCTAAGGACTCGCAGTGCAGGCAGCACATGCTATAGAAGCTGTGCCAGCAAGAGCACATGTTCTAGGTATAACACTCAGGGTGTTTATGTTTGACCTTCCTGTCGATATTTGGCACCTGTATTCTAGTTAATGCGCCCAAGACTCTTTTGTTTGCTTTATGTTAGAATTTAAATAATCAAAGACAGTTTTAATTGCAAATGTGCAACTAGCCAATGTTAGTACACAATAAAATAAGTTAAGCACTAGCATTATGACCCACTGGAGACAGCAGTATGTTTCTTTCACCTAGGAAAACCAGTGTTGTCTCATATAAAATCCAGAGTTTGTTACCCAGCTAGTAATCAATATTTTAAAGCTGAGTAAAATACGATGGCAATGCAAAAGCCAGTATTTTCTTGTGCAATGGGGACTCTGACACATTTTTTGGTACGGATACCAAAATGGCTCAGGCTGTGATTAGCATTTTTGGCAGCATTCCCAGAAAACATGGTTAAGGTTTAAAATGGGTCCAATAAATGTAACAGTTGCTGCTTGTTAAATATTGGCAAATACAGCAAAGACTTTATTACATTAAATGAAAGTACACATTTAAGGGGTTCTATGGACCTCATGCTTCTTCTGCTGGGAGGTTGTTTCACATATCTATCACCTCCTCAGTAAAGTAAGCATTCCTTACATTAAGTAGAGTGTAAAAATCCCAGGAGGGCATAAATAATATGCAAATGACAACCTGTGTTTTCAGTGCCTATACCTCTACAGATAAGCAAGGATCAAATTATAATTTGGGACAGCGTCTAATTTAGGCACTGAGTACACTGCACCCCTCCCCTTTCTTCTGTCTCACATACTGATCCCTCTCCTCCCCTCCCCTTACTCCTTATTCTGTCTGCATGGTTTATGCTTCTACAAAGAGAGATCAGAGGAGACCAGAAAATGGCTGGAGAAGGTAAATGAGCACGTGGGGGGTAGATACTAGACAGGGGAGAATGCAGGGGCCACGCAGGACTCAGACAGAGAGACAGATGCAGACAGGACTCAGAGAGAGAGAGGGAGGCATTTTTTCAGACATGTGTACAAGTCTAAAGTACAACATATGCCTTGGTGTGTAATCTTGTCAGTTTCATACTGTGTCCCTGAATGGCAGAAATAAAATGTGGTTACCCCAGCCCTCATTTGTAGAGGTGTCGCTAGTCTCCCACCATGTCTGTATGATGTGCATGCACATGGCATGTCTGAGCCATCTTGCCACCAAAAGATGATTATGGGCTGGTGTGTACTGAGAAAGGGGGGGTCTCTGGATTGAGGGGGGCCTGTTTTGTCCAGAGGCCCCAAAACCAAATGGGGATCAGCAAGCTGGCAGAATATGTGAATGCGATATTCGGGATAGTGTGCTATGTGCATGTTGTGCTACCATTCGTCAGAGGAGGAAACTGGGGTTCTGACTCCCTTCAGAGTTCATCGCTTAGATGGGTGCAGGGCTGTTTTTGGCGACACTAAGGGGGACCTACAGAGTATTAGGCATCGTGGTCATAATGTTATGACTGGATCTCTGTATATATATACGTATAATATCGGATATATAGTATATATATATATATATATATATAATGGAGGCATTGCCAAACACTAGCTTACACTTAATACATGGAACTCCCTTAGAGCTAGACAACTTTTAAACAAAGCCCAGGACAGAGGTCCAGAGGCTAAATACCCACTCATAGATAGCTTTGTTTAAAAGCTGTCTAGCACAGCGTGAACTGTGTATAAGATGGACAAGGAAGCAAAGTAGGTGATCATTGTTAACCTGATTTGCCTATACCTACTCAGAATCCCTTGCACTATAGGATTTCTGTGGGGAAAAACAAGTCTTTAGGCTTGCCTGCTTGATGTTAGTTAGTGTTACCAATGCCTCTGTTATTTCTTAATTTTAAATAGAGAAAATGTCATCACCTTTCTTATCTGGTCATAATGTATTATGAGTGTGATCTCTTTCTCTCTCTCTCTCTCTCTCTCTCTCTCTCTGTGTAGTTGGGAAAGACCTCACAGCATAACCTTCCCCTCACTTGCTTCCTGATACAAAAATGGGAACAGTGATTATTGATGGAAAGGGTTTTGCAGAACATCCCTTAAGCTAATTTAAAAAAAAAACAGTCACATCAACACAAAATGTGCACACTAGACGTTGATGGTACATACCCATCCCTCCAAGGTTGTCATGGTAAGCAGGCTAAGAAAATACAAAGAGAATAAAAATGCAGGAATGCGTCACTTAACATCCACAGTATGTCTTCTATGGCCTGTTCTCCAACCCTATTGTGAGCTTGTGGGGCCACAGACATATATGTGGTCAGATGTTGCTCGAATGAACATTATACACTTATACACTTATACTATAAACCTAAAAGGTGTCTCTGTAAAAGTTGGGAGTGGGCAAAAACATGGACATGCCATATCTGTGGTGGCATGTCCAGTCTTAAGACAATAATTGTCACTTCATCAATAAAGTAAAAACATAACTCAAACAACAACACAGAGTTATCGAGAGGCAATAACACAAATATCGTAAGTGGTCAGAGGCACAGCAACAAGTATGTTGAAGAATTCATAGAGTCATAAGTTGTACCCTGTAGCTATGAACAACAAGAAACTCGATTCTTATAGCAGAGGCAGCTGGAATAATGGCAAAAGTTATTGGCAACTATTTAACAAAAACGAATTAATTCAGTATTATGAAAGGTCTATTCATACCTGCTAAAAACCCACCTGTTCAAAGACCTATAATATATATTCTCTGAAAACCACCATAAACCATATTCCAGTAAGAAACCAATTGTCAAAATCTCCAAGCTATTGACTTCTGCACACAACTCTCTTTATTGAATGTAAATTCACAAGTATAGGTCATAGCTCTCATTCTGTAATTAATCCTGCATTATTCCATTATATGTATTATACATATTCCATATAATGCTGATACTTTAAGTTGTTTGTCTTAATAGGAACAGCTCTAAATGAGCACAGAAACACAAATAGTATTAGTTGTATAAAATGATGGAACCATGCATGGAACCATGAGCATGGAACCATGAGATGAGTGTAATCTGTGAACACCTGTATATTTTAAACCAAATGTTAAATTAACTGATCGCAAAGGCAGAAAATTTATAAGAGAGCAGACAAGGCTGTCTTACAAGTACTGCAAAGCTCCGAACTCAGTTTTTTCAGATCTGTCGAGAAAGTTTATAAATAATAAACGTTCAGTCTGCTTTATTAGGAAATATGCCAAGGCATGAGAATGCAGTGCAAAGTAAAACCAAAGTTAAATAAAAAAAAGATGCAACCACTCCACCATCTCCATGGAAATAAAAGAACAACCCCTGGCCAACAATCCGTGGCTCAGTGTTCATTAACTGAACATGGTTAAAATATAATTTGGCTATGAAGACAAGTTTTCATAAGCTTCATGTTCAAAACAGTATGTAAGAGTAAAATGATTGGCACAAACATGACACATGGTCTGGTTCAAGTAAACGACTACCACGTAATTGATAGGAAATACTTGAAGAATGTATCAGATGAAAATGTTGGGCCTTGGGGGCCTGACCATGCAAAGCTTTCAAGGATCCATTAAATTAGAAGTCAGATTAAACAATTTCATGAGTCTGTTCAGGTGCTGAATGCAATGATCATAGTGGCACTGATAGCAATGGCAGCTACCTGATGTCATTCTGATGTCGAGCTGTCAAAAGAGTAAAGAATAAATTGTTTCTTCAACTTCAGCGGCAGGCAGCTTGATTGTGGAGCCACAAGCAATCTGTAATGACTCTTCCCAACAACGACAAACCATGCAATATGAAAGGATGCTTTGTTTTTTAAAGTTAGGGCGGATTGTAGTAGCTTAATATAATCACTTTAAAGATATGAAGTTAAGGGAAAGATAGTATTTATTGGCAAGAACCTCAAACACTGAGCACAGTGAACATTATGGAAAAATAATGTACATAAATGTCAATAGACATTTGAAATGGGTTTTGATTTTTTTTTACATAGAAAATATAAAATGGAAACCTTGATAAATTATACTTTTGAGCGAGTGACAAGACTATATGGCTAAAAAATAAAATCATACTTCATTTCAAAATATAGGAAAAGGAAAAATCACTTTGTCCTAAAACATGATCTTCATCAGGGTTGGTCTTCAAAAACATGTTCTTAGGCCAAAACAACCAATGGAGGTTCTTGTAACCTATGTGCTTTTAATAAATCTTTATTTGAAAGCACAAATCTGTGGTGTTCATCATTTTAGTTAAGACTACATGGTTGGCATACAACTTGGTGAATTGGATTAGAATGAATTAAGAGTTAACCTAATGTTAGGTGTGTTGGGAGGGAAAGCATCTGGAAAAGCATAATAGAATCTAGGGGTATTATTTCAAACGGTGTGCAAGTAATATGTTTGTTATTAAGCATTGTTATAACTATAAAGCTTTTCAACTTAGAATATTCTAGCCTTAACACTGAGATATTATGTAAATTACATGTTTTGTAATATTTCTAGGTTGTGTCTTCTAAAAAATAAAATTCTACCCATTTCACCATTTTTTTATTCCTGATTGACCAAATGGAAATATACCGAAATATACCGAAAATAAATTTGCAACCTTAACCTTACATTTTTTTTTACAATATGTTGATGAATTAAAAAATGTCCACACAGAAACTTTGTATAAAGTTGCCCAGTGGAAAATGCAAAAATCAGTAAAATCTGAATATAGTGCTTAAAATTAATATTAGCAACCTTAACCAAACTTTTTTTTTACAATATGTTGATCAATTAAAAAATGTCCATACAGTCATTTTCCATGCTGCTTTGGGCCTTGGTATGTATATATATATATATATATATATATGTGTGTGCGTGCGAGCGAGTGTATATATATAGTCTTGTAATGGATTGCTTTTTCATATATGTTTAGACATTTGTATTCTTTAGAAGTAATGCTTTGTAGATGTTTGCATCGCTGCTTGTCAAGAGGAAAGTGATGTCTCTTGTAACATTTTGGAACATTGCAAGGTATTTGGTGCATTCAAATCGCTCTAGAATAAATCACTCTATATTGCAGCAAATCCCCTGAGGCACTTTGTACCTATGGAACCTTCTGCTGTCACTACCCTTCCACATATACCTTAATCATGATATTTATTATGCTTGGAAAACGTACAATATAGTATGAAGCTTTAATCCCCAACTGCCGCTGATCTAATACCTTGAGAGCAGTGAAACGCACCTTTCAAATACATATATTGCCACACAAGATGCACAAAGTTTCTGATTACCATAACATTTCCATACATTTGTTCTGAGGGAGGTGTTTTTCAATCCAGACTGACATTAAGAAGTAAATGTTACCTTTAAAGTACAATACTTTTTTCCTCCCAGTGCATTAGTGATTAGATCCTTGGTGGCTACCAAGTACCAAGGGAAATACCACAAATTACTTTATCCATTCTTACATCTATTCTCCAAAATTCCCTGTTGAACATATTTCCCTTCTGTATTATCCCTATCCCCCTTGAACATACTTGAACATGTTCATATTTTCACATTTTCCTGAGATTTGAAATTGCAGTAACCAAATATATTAAGACAATACATATAATAAAGCTAGTGCTACGACTATTGAAAACTTAAAGCTAGAAATATTTTTTTCCTCCAAATAACTTATAATATCAATATAAGCATGATCATTACACAGACAATATTTTTCCTTTCTTTAAATATGGATTATGACTGTAAAGGTCAAAGTTTAACATATGTGAATATGTCTTATTATGTTCGTCTGGGTCAGCAGGCCCATAAAGTTGGACCATTAAGGTTTTTAGCAATAATAATAACTTGGTTCTTGGCACGCTTAGCAACAAATTGTATATCATTTTGTAGTATGAATTATACTGGCTCTGATGTGTCCCTATTCATGCATTCTGATTGATCAAAGTATACTCCTAAAACAAGACACTGTCATTTATATTTTTTAATATTTACATATAGTTGTTTTTCAGTTATTGGCCTTTGTAATTATCTCTGTTAAATACAGAGATAATAAGTCTTCTAGGTATGAAAGTTAATAAAAAGTTAGTTTCTGGTCGGACTCTGGGACACCCCATTATTATTTTTTTTAATTGCTTTCATCACTTCATTTCCAATTTTGTTTTCAAAGCACATAACATTGCGACTGCCAGATGGGTATTGGTTCAAAATATAACTTTTTTCTCCAAGATTACAGCAGAAATTAAGTAAAATATGAAGTTGTTGTGTGACAAAATGGAATACTGTTTCTTAAATACACTATCCTATTTATTATCAGTTTAAATCAGTAGGCTTGGGAAGGTGATTATTAAAAATGGGTAGATGTATTGACTGAGTTCTTAGATTTGATTTAAGTTAAAATACAAAGCTTTTGAGGCAGCAATTAAACGTCCTTGTAAACTGAACCGAGAATGAAATGATAAATGCAAAGAGGTTTAGTTAATGGGGATATTAAGTAAACTACTGGTGAAAATGGCCATTTATCATTTTCTGATTGCTAATTGGTTTCCTTTTCCTGCCTGCATGTGGCATTTTTAGAAGGAATTGCCTTCCTATTGTGTGATTGCTGCAAATGTAATAAATCAAACCAATAGATTTTAGCTAATTTAAATGGAGACCAAATTGGATCCAAACCGTGCAATAGTGCACACATAATTAATGTTCATTAATTTTTTAGCTTAGCTTGGCAGACAAGAACTATTTCTTTCTATGTGTCACTTTAACTCTGACATTTCAAAACCATGTACAACATTAATGAAATACTCTTTAGCACAAAATAGGCTTAGAGTGCAACATGGCAGGGGCTAAGTATGCACTATTTTGTCTAGTTAGGTAAACATGTATTTTTATATATTTGTTTTCCAGTACAGCATAGTGTTAACTGATTGAGAGTATGTTTAAAACTTCCAAGAGTATGGCAGATGTTCAAAAGAAAACAACTGTCAATGAGGTTGCCACAAGGCCCAAGGAAAAGCAATGTAGCTTTCCCCTGGGTCTTGTGGCAACCAAGTGGAGGTTTATGTAACAGAACTATACCCAAATACTCCCCCCTAGTGGCTGCATCACCCATTATAGTTGGGCAACCTGCAGCAGCTGCACACATGCCACCTCACACTGAGGTATATAAGCTTGTCCTAATCCTCCTTAGGTATAAAGGCAGCCCTTTTCAGGAATACATTTTGCTAGTTCTACATTTCCCACACTAGATCAAAGAATCAGATATCAGACAGTTGGATATTGATGCACCAGTACAAGTCCAAACCACCAAGAGCCTTCTTGCTAAATGGATATAGAAAATGTGGACCCTGGACCAAGACATGCCTAGAACAGAGGGGAGAAGGACACATTAGTACTGTATTTTGGCTAAAGTACATACATCCATCTGCCACATCAAAGCACCCCATCAGAGAGGTCTCCTACCTTCCATATACTGTCATTAATGCTTGTGCTTCCAAACCAAATATATATATGATAAGTAAGAGTGCAGGCTTTATATGTATTATAATGTATTTTATAGTAGTTAAATTAAGCAGTCTATCTCTGCTGTTTGGAATACTGAATACTAGTAACTGTATGAGTTCCAAAGACATGACAATAAATCTTCTAGCAATGAGCTTGAGACTCTACTCTTTAAACCAGGTTTATGTGAATGATAAGTGAGGTTGCAGATGCCCCATGCCTCGGTTTCTGCAATGAAAAAGTTTCAATATGACTTTTATGAATTTTTTCAAGACGATACATCCACAATTATTTTACAAGAATCCACACATATCATAATACCAAACGTTTCACAGTAACAGAGATATGAAAATAGCTCCTTAGTTCTTTATGAAAATGGCTCCTTAGTTCTTTATGAAAATGGCTCCTTAGTTCTTTATGTTGCTGCCAGTACAAGTTATAGGAAAGAGGGCCCCAGAAATTCTAGCGTATGTTGTTAATGACAAACAACAAACATAATTTTCCCCTGGCTTCTTCACTAGAAGACCCAACCCTGTAAATCATGTTACAAATTAGCTTTCCAATACAGGAGGCCTTCTTTTAATTGTGAGCTCCACAACAGAAGTTCAGAATCTCCTTTTTTCTAATTCCTGTCAAACAGCTTCAGTGTTAAATTAGACTTCCCGGAATTTATTCTGGTTCATTTTGTTTCTTTTTTTTTTATAGCAAAAGTTCTGCATTGATCAAGTGCAAAATAAATCAACAAAAACCCATTAAAATTACACCCAAATTATTTTCCACCAGTTTATGGTAAGGAAATTGTGACAGTAATAATATTATTTTACTAACAATAGAAAAACTAAAAAAAACTTTAACAATTTAGAAGATTAACATCTGGAAATAACATATGCTTGAATCTGATGACTGAGAATTATTTAACTATCTCTTAAAGCAGGAAATCATTGCTCTAAAATGACTTATAAATAATATTAACAGACATTAAAATTTCCCAAAAGAATACTGTACTCTCCCTTCACGTGGAGTTCACACCAATTTATAAACCAGCATGCATTGCAACATTATATGGTGTTAATAATAATATCTAATATTGCTTTTCAGTGTCAATATCATTTTTCAATGATATTGCATTTTGTTTATTAAATAAGGGTCTTTCGATAACAATACTAAATTAAAATATATTGACTTGAAACAGTGTTGCTAATAAAGGTTTACAAGTGTCAAACTACTGGCTTCTTGTTTTCAAAGAAACTCTTGAGGTTATATTTATTTTAAATGTTTACCTCAACTGAGATGTACGCCTCACTGTGGAACAACAAGTATAGTCTAAACAGCTGATTCAATGGGAATACTTTCCGTTTACAATATCTTTAGTTTACTAATTGTTTACTAATTCAAGCAAAGTCAACCAAAGACAGGCCTACAGTATTTAAGTGTGAAGAGGTTAGTCACATTGTTAGTGAATTGCATGGAAGATTCTCAGTCAACATTGTTCAGGTATAATTTGACAAGGTTTATTGTTTTTTTTTTTTTTTTATTATCATCATGGGTGTCCAAAAGAGGATTTTTCTAAGAGGGCCACCATATTCTGTCAATGCCCTGCTCCTTCCACAGGGCCTATATTTTGTAATCTCCTCCAAAACAACTGGTGTAATTTTTGCTATTAATGAGTTATTCCAGAATAAATAAAATGTAGGTGACATCAGAGGTTGTTAGTGTTCCATCATGCCACCCTGTGCTTTGTGATGATTATATGCAGTTTCCGATATGTGGAAACTGGGAATCATATGATCTGACCAGCCTCACCAGCTCAAATAACTGTCCAGCAAAATGTGACATGAGAAATCAACGTTTGGTGTTACCATCCTTTCCCCTTAAAAACAGCATCAATTCTTTTAGGTACGCTTGTACGAAGTCAGAGATTTTGTAGGCCTAGGTGAATAATTCAACAATTATACCAAACAGGTGCTAATGATCAGTTAAATATGAAGGTTTAAACACAATCATTAACTGTAAAAACACAAAACCCAGCTGTATGGAAGAAATGAAACTGAGTGAGGAAAAGCTAAACTCAATAACAAGGTAAAGTTGCTGGAGTTTAATATCAAAAGATATACACTATGGTGAGAATGAGCACAGCAACAAGACACAAGGCACTTATACTGCATTAGCAAGGTCTCTCTCAGGCACAATTTTTAAGAGGTTTCCAGATGTTCTGTCCAACTTATTTTTTTTTATGAAGAAGCACAAATAAATGTACGTTGACCATAGATGTAGTGGTCAGCCAAGAAAAATGAGTGCAGAAGATAAAGGACACATCAAACGTTCTCCTTTGTAATGAGAATTACAAATTTACCCTTTGTAATGAGAAGATGTCCAGAAGTGCCATTAGCTCAGAATTGGCAGAATACAGTGAAACCCATCTATTGTGCAATAAGGTCTTGTCAGAGGTGGTCTTCATGGAAGACATGCAGCCAAAAAGCTGTACCGCTGACGTGGAAACAAGGCCAAGCGACTCAGCTATTGACGAAAATACAGAAACTGCAGCAAGTACTCTGGACTGATGAGTCATAATTTGAAATGTTTGGCTGTAGTAGAAGGCAGGCAATTGGCTGGAGAGGGGTTCAAGAATGCAAGCAACAAAAGTTAGATCTGCATTTCTGCAAACGGAGTCAGGGATTTGGTCAGAATTAATGTTCTCTTCAGTGCTGAAAAGTACAGGCAAATACTTATCAATCATGCAATTCCATCAGGGAGGCATCTGATTGGCCCCAAATTTATGTTGCAGCATGACAACCACCCTAAACATACAGCCCAAGTCAAGAACAAGGAGTCCTGGAAATGATGGTATGACCCCCACAGAGTCTGATCTCAACATCAACGAGTTTGTCAGGGATTACATGAAGAGAGAGAAGTAGCTGAGACTGCCTAAATCCACAGAAAAACTGTGGTCAGTTTGTCAAGATGTTTGAAAAAACAGCGTGCAAGTGTTGATACTGTTTTGAAGGCAAAAGGTGGTCACACTAAATATTGATTTGATTTAGATTTTTTTGCTTCTTTTCACCAAAACTTGTGCATTCAGATTCATATGAATTGCAAATTAGTTGATTCGTTGAATCATTTTTGGTCCATTTGCACATCCATTGTTCACTTAGATTGCATTTTGTTAAATTATAAAAATAAGCTATTTTCATGTCTATTTTTGAATGTATCCTTACTTTATTGCACAGTACTGCATAAGAAGCAAAATAAACAATAAAAAAGAAAGAAAATACTCTGCAGGGAAAATTGTCATTTTCTATGGAAAATCATAACAGTATATATATATATATATATATATATATATATATTGCCTGAAACTACAAGTATATTGTTATTCTAACAGCCATTCTTAGAACTAACAGTTGCAACAGAACTATCGGTTAAGGATGGATCTTCCCTTAGGCTTTTTGCTTCAGTTACAAAATGTCTCTTTGATGCAATTTAAAACCAAAAGCAAACATATTCTATCCATGGGGCATTCATAGGGCTCAGAGGAAATATTCTATGTTTACAAATATACTGTTTACATGCTCTATTTCATGTACCTGTATATGACCTCAAATATGTATGGTTTTTAAAAGGCTATCTAAGGGCAGATAAGGTAAGCACCAGCACCAGCACGGCTTATTTATGCACAATATGAGTTTTCTGTGTCAAGAGAAATGATTGCATATAGTCAAAATGTATTCATTCTTTTAATTTAGGGATATGCCAGCTTAGCAAATTTAGACCTTCTGATAATCACTGCTGGCAACAATGTGTATAGCATGTTTACAAATTACAAATGACACATTTTTAAACATTTTTAAATAAAAAACAATGTTTTCATTTAAATTTACCAAAAAAACACAAAAAAAGAAAATCTATTGTTGTTAGTATTATTATTAGGAAAAATGTGCTCATTTTTGTGGTCATATTTAAGATTCATTATAATTTTTAAGGCCTTAACATAATTGCAAAAAGGTTTTCTAATGATCCATTAATTTTTTAAACTTAAACTTGGATTAGCTAACACAACATGATATTGGAACACAGGCATGATGGTTGCTGATAAAGGGCCTCTGTACACCTATCAAAATATTCCATAAAAAATCAGCTGTTTCCAACTACAATAGTCATTTTTAGCATTAGCAGTCCTACACTGTATTTCAGATTAATTCTATGGTTTTTTAATAGAAAAAATTTGCTTTTCTTTAAAGAAGGACATTTCTAAGTGACCCCTAACTTTTGAATGGTAACATACATATAGAAACTTTTTAAACAGCTAGCAGAGACCTTGTAAAATGTAGTATTTGCATTTTAGAAATTGCTTACATGTGCAATAGTAGTGTTCAAAATATGATGGTTCTGGATAATGATAAGAATATGTTATATATATTTTTTTTTCTTTATTAGTGATTAAAGTAAATAAAAATGCCAGGGAATTTCTGTAGAGAGTTTGAAACTAGCCTTTTCCAATTGTATTCTGATATATATATTATGAACGTGATTTAACTTGATTGAAATATTTATATTATAAATATTTATATTTATGTTGTGTATATTTACAGTACTGTATATGATTCAAAAATGGCAACATTCTAATTTATCAAGAAAAAATAAAATGAATAATCACCTTTATATTACTATAAAAAGTAAATATACATAAAAGACC
Source organism: Spea multiplicata (assembly GCA_009364415.1). NCBI lineage: Eukaryota > Metazoa > Chordata > Amphibia > Anura > Pelobatidae > Spea > Spea multiplicata. The sequence continues at coordinate 30,719,977 of VKOC01000002.1, read as the reverse complement.
TTGTAAAAACTATGAAAAGACACATTTGATTATCTACATCTAATTCACAAATGTATCTTGTGCTTTAAATCCAGTAAGCAAATTCTAATTATTTAAAAAAATAGACCCCTCCTAATATTAGAAAGAAAACTTTGCAAGCATAAACATTTTCATTTAGATATTTACTTAATTTTTTTAACTCAACTTAGTGACCACAAGTCATAGCACAGAAACAATGGAGACGCATTGGTGTTGGAGAAATGGAAATGAGCTTTGTGCTCAAGAAATTGCCATAGATTAGGTCCAAATATTGTAAGTAGCATATCGGACTCCCAGATACCATCGAAAAAGAACTGTGACATTGTTCAGTGTGCAGGATTACTGTAGTTAATGAAAAGTGCCATGCAACTTGGAAAAACACAGCATGCCTGAAAGGTTTAGGAAATTAATTAATGATTACTACTTTGCCTTTTTAATAATAGCAGGCATTATCAAACACTTATTTACATCCACCAGAAAAAGAGAAATAAACACTAAATCATAGAAATATATCAACAAGTTAATTTTTATTTCATTTCAGATGTTTACTTTGTAAGTTTACTTTTTCATTAGTCCAACAGCACAATTTTCAATGGATCCCGAGAAGACATAATATAGATCACCCAGTGACAGAGTTTCTTTGGTAAATCCAAATGTGATCCCGAAAGATGCTGGGTAGGTCCTAATGGAGGCCATCCATTAAAAATCCACACTATGAACCTTTAATTTCCGTAAATCTAGTTTGCCACTGTAGTTTATTGACCTTTTAGTCATCCCCCCCTAAAAATATTTCAAATACATCATTTCATAACACAACTGATACCATACTTTGATATATTAAGTCTAATTTACATCATAAAAAGTCTTTGAAAGTTTAGTATATTTACAGTATATCATTAACCATAATATTCTGCTTTCAAACCAGTACTGGAACTTAATGTCTGGAAACTAGATGTAAAGTCTGGACTAGATCAACATCCAGTGCATTTGCAATTCCTATTTTAGATTTTCTATTTTGCTATTCTGTCGCTCAAACTCATTGTTGGTGCTGAAGTAGCTATGAAATGTTGGTTGGTTTCTAGTTGGAAAGGAACTGGTTTCTAAAAGGCATATTTCCGACATTGAATGTACTATATAGTTATTAAGAATAATATTTATGATCAAACAAAGGGCAAAATATTATTACTTTGTTTTGGCACAGTAGCTGAGTTTCCTTATTAACTAAGCAGTCGAAATATAATGATAAAACAATGACTTTGAGACAATTATTTATCACATACCAACATACAGTAATATGCCTAATACTCACCCGTGAATATTTCCATATGCCAAAAATCTTAACATTTGACAGACACGGTCCCTGAAGCTAAAAATACATATTGTTTCTTTGTAATTAATCATGATTATCTAACATGTAAATTATATCCCGGACAGGTGAAGGTTTCACTTTTCACTTCTTCTTGCATTAAGACTATATGTGTGAGATTAAAAAATACAGGAAAAATGGATGGAATGAAATAAATAAAACCTTCACCTTAGCGAAGTGTGAGCTGACATGCAGTTTGTTGAAAAAGAAATTTAAATGATTGAAAGAAAGAAGCCAAAGTATACATCAAGTGACACCATCCTTCTTCGTTCTTTAATCACATGCTCGCGCTCAAAAAGGATCCAAATGTAGGTTGCTACAGAAGAAAATGTCTGTACGATTAGTGTCTGTGAACAAATGCAATGAGCCAAAAGAAAAAAAAAAAGATTTATAGAGAATTGTAGCGGGGGTTAAAGTACAGTTTAATAATTCCAATCTCAGTCATTTTTTCATATGTATTGTATGTGTGAGTCCATAGTACAGCATAATGTGTCATAATTTGGCCTTCCGTTCTGACAGCCGAGCTTGAGTTGGGCATTAAATCATTGCCCCGAGGAATTCTCATTCTGGCAATTCCTGGCGGTAGGACTGTCATCTCCTCCCACACATTACCTATCATTTTTGACATGATTGGATCAAAATTAGTCAGTACATTTAGATGTAAATTGGGACATCCAAGAATAATAATGAGCACAAAAATATAGCTCTGTGTAATTGACATGGCAACAGCTTAGTACAGTCTTCCACAGCATCTCTGAGATTATTAAAACAATGATAACAAAAGTACGGTATCAAAAAAAAAAAGTAAGAAAACTTTTTTTGAGATGGATATTTACCTAATCTTTAAATTGAATGAAAGTTGTTGTGATAGGTCCTCCTGCAGTTAGACATAGCAAAGCATCCTATTTATAATTACATTAGTCAAAACTCATTAAAAATGGTAATTTTCCATTTTACTGCATTGCGCAGTCACTACCTATCTTTTTTTCCATTACTACAACTCTGATCCCTTTATTAAGATAAGCGTGCATGTAGAATAAAATAGACATGTTATGATAATTGGAAGAGTCATAACACTGTTTTTCTCAATTTTTTTACACTTTCGAGGAAAACTCCTACGTTGGCCCATTTGTCAAAAAAAATCATTGATTCAAATATTTATAGCAATCTTACCATCTTTTTCAAATCTGAGTTCGCACCAAATAGTAGGAGAAATGTCATTGTACATTTCAGTTAGTCTCTTCAAATGTTACTATTGGTCTTGTTGGAGTTGACCCGATAAATGCAACAACTAACTAAATGTGTTTATATCATTATTTGAATGATTTATATATCAGGTGCCTAAGATTAAAGAAGGAGTAGTTCAGTAGAGGTTTTTTTTATTATTAGTAGTAGTAATTCTAGTAAAATGAAACAAGTGCCATTCAACTGCAAGTTTAAAATGTGAGATATAGGCAATTATTTTTTCTAGACAATGAAAATGTGTGGCAGGCTAAAAAATAGCTGGAAACATTTTTATAGTGTGTGTAAATAACTGAAACCTCTAGTAGAGATACTTGACTTGAACAAGGTTAGTACTAACACCATTCAATAAAAAAAATTACACATTTGAATGAATGAATGAATGAACATTGTCTTGAATTCATTTATCAGCTCTCCATTTGCATTGTTAACATAGGCTAATGGGTGAGTGTTTTAAATTTCAAAATAATTGCTCATTATTTTTACTAATGCTATGAAACCCAGCTATTGTTTACATATTAAATAAAGGCAGATGACTAAATTTGGACTATACCATGATTCTAATCATCATCATCCCAGCATGTCTAAATTATGTACAGTGTCGTATGGGCTACGATACACATACTGATAGATTCATTGCACACTAAACTTTTATTAAATTAACATTAAAATTACATTTTTAAACCAGTGTTAGAGGTTTAAAAAAGTTCTGAAGTATTGACTCCAAAATTCACTCAGGACAATCAATTAAGTTTATAGAATTCTTGGTTTACGTTCCTCTACTTCCAAGAAATCTACATTGTGTACCGTACATACATCACCATGATTGTTATTTTTTTCTGGTTATTCATTAATACTTGACACGTCATAGTTTTATTAATCAGATTCATGGCTTCTGCTGTAACACCTTTCAAAATGTTGTTTTTTACTTAGTAGAAAGTTGTATCTATAACATCTCAAAATGGTGGTGTATGATTTACCATTACATTAAGCCTTCACAGGGACTGAGGACGCAAATGATTAAATATTACATTAGCACAAAAACTTTGGAACATAATGTTTTATAAGAGCCAGTGACACACCATTGTTTTATTATTTTAGCTTTACAATATAAGAAAAGAGTGGCATACAAAGAATATATGAGTAAAAATACAACTAGATATTTATGTAAAAAAGGTGAAAATACTCCAACCTGTGCCCACCACATATACTGAATGAAAAGTAAATAAATGGTCAAATCAAAAGTACATGCAAAAAAATTCTCAAATACAAGAAAAAGACCAAAAAGGACTTAGGTTCAGTAGTTAATACAAGCATATGTAGGAGAGGAGCGGAAAACGCTTGAGATCGCCAATTTTTAGACATAAAGTCTTCCTCAGGAGAGTGCTACTCCATTCAATTATGTTAGATGTACTCACTTCAAATCTTTAATAATGCTTACAAAGTTACCAAAATACTTGTTTTCTTACTCACTGGATGTTTAATTTCTAAAACATCGTCTGTGTACATTATTTTGGCATTTATATTATTTTTGTTATTATAAAATGAAATTACACATTTATATACTACATCGTACAATGGATTTACATAAATAAATGTAATATAAAAGTGTATATACCTGCTTTATAACCAGTACTAGATTTTAACATAGTTATTTCAATTATAGTCAGATACCTTTTGTTTTATTTCTAAATAATATTAATCTTGATAGAGTTTACAACTCTTTTTATTGCATATATTCTTGTACAAAAATTTCCATGGACTATGAAGTGAAATCAAAATACTTAAAGTACCACGTGGAATACAATGAACCAGTACTCTTACTGTAAATACCCTGTAAATACTGATACACTATGAAACTTATTATTCTACCACTACTAAAACAGTAGTATTCCTTTAAATGAGTACCCTGCTGTTGCATCAAATGTCAATAGCCTTGATCCACCACCTGACCATTAAGTGTTACATATATCCATAATCAGAGATACCCAAAAAAATCTACAGGTAGCCGTAACACATACTTAAATGGAGCAGAGCATACAAAAAGTATTACGGAAAGAGAAAATCATTATTGATGTTGCAAAATTGATTTACACAGCAATCATACATTTTCCTTCTAAGCTGATGTAAGAGAAGGAATTAACGTCAAATTATACTTTTAACATTTGAACGTCCAAAATTAGTTACCTTTAATAAAGCAGAGTTATTGCCTATACGTTACTATGACAAGATAATGAACATAGCATATGAAAGGTATTTCATTGTCGTTCAGTATGCTGGGATTCACTCACAGTGATGCTTTCTGGCACACTTTTTATTGTTTTGTCCCATTACCTAGGAATACAAAAAAAAGTATATTAGCAGATGTCTTTAAATTTAGACAGTTCAGTGTGTATATTTTGTCAGGGGATCAAGTTGAAAAGGTCAAACGCCTGAAGCCACACATGTCACAGTCTCTTACTACCTGGCACATAATTCAAACCCATACTGACTAGAGAATATGCAATCTAAAATACAGTTATTTTTTCGGAACTGCATGTAACGTCTAGTGGAAATGAGGGAACCAGAAGCAATGAAATTCTAAATTGATATTTTTCCCCCATCTGCTTATCAAGCATCATTCACCTGGTCTCAAAAAAACAAAATTTACCAATTTAACACTTCATTTTGAATGCACTTTTTAAATGCATTATTAATTCATTATTAACTAAAATATTTAACGTATAGAGTTTTTCAATAAGGAGGGCAAGTAGTAAGTAGACATTTAATCTGATAGGTGTAATATATATACAAGCAAACTAAAATACACTTATGCCATTCATGAATGTTAGTTTTTGCTGCTTCATTTGCACATGCCTGCTGTTTTAGTGTATTATATTTTGCTTAATTTGCCTTTTTCCTACAAATGAGGGCTTTTGCCAATCTTTTCGCCAAATCTGTGAAGGTGTGTATTTGGAAATCTATGTAAAGTGATTGATATATATTACTGTATGTTACTTATATTCTTATATGTATATAACATATACTCCCATCATGAAAGGAAGGAGAGATACATTATGAGTCCCAAAGAGGGACTCTCTTGTCTAAAGAGGAACACTTGAAACATATTCATAAGTACTGTATATAACAGGCTTCTATTCTGTTTGCTCCTCTTCTGTTGTAATATATTACCTTTACTTATGTTTAATGTGTATTGTAAAACAAGTCTTCTTTGAAAAATAAAGTATAGTAGCTACAGAGCAACTACTTACAAAATGTTTGTCAATCACAAGCAGTGTGTCATATTCTTATGAATATATGCACACACACTGACTCACACTGTTATACCTGCAATGACTACTGCTTGTGCCACCCACCCTCCTCATGGCATAGCCTCAAGCTGACCATGTAAGTAGAAAGGGCTGTAACTTTAAGTCTAAGTGGGCTTTTGGGGTGAGAGTTACTGGGATCTGGAAACTGCAGGTTGTTGGTAACATATTTAGTTTGAAAATGATTGCCACCTTCGGTTACGAAAAGAAAAAATACATTATTGCTTCCATTCCATGAGGGCCAGACAGGGGATGTAAATCGGTCCTGACACCTTATGGTCAACTTAACAACAGGGCAGGAATAACCTAATGGAACAGAAAATTGTAAAAACATGTGCCTCTAATAATATGTATTGCTTATGTTTATTGAGTGGTACTGCCCACAAATATATTGACTTTATGCTGTAGGTATGTATATAGGTTTCAGCGATGGAATCATGATTCTAGCTTCTAGAGCAGTAAATTAGCACCTAAAGGTGTCTTCACTCAACAAATAAACTACCATCTGTCTCCATCATGGCATACTTGGTCATTTTACATTCACTGTTAATATTTTGTGTTTAATTATTTTGTCCAGCGAAAACACCTTTTTAAGTTAGGTGAAAAAAGCCTCCATCATATTTAAGGCCTAATGCAGGAGCCATATGGAATATGATGGAATCGATCAGCAAAAATGCATTAAATTCACATTAACCCAATGCTTAAATGTTCTGTTTTCCTACTATATATTTTTATTTGAGAGAGAGGTGTGAGACAGAACAAACCTTCCTAATTTATAGTCTGTAAAGAATTCCATTACCTACCATCCTACAGCTGCACTTAGGATGTTTAAAGGAAAACTGCAGTGCATCAAAGCCCACTCGTTATTCTAAAACTGCCCAATTAGTAGGTTACTGCATTAAAAGTGCTATGTTCCAACACTTTAAGAGCACAAATTGAAATATGAGGACAATAGTAAAGTAACAGAAGTTCCAGTCTCAAAAGACTAAAGTATCAAGTTGATGAGAAAAATGGATCTGCGATCTGTCTCATGAAAATGACATGAATTGGCAGCATTGAAACCATTGTCTAAATAATCTTTTTTCACTGAGGTTAACATCTGTATTATTTACGGCTTTAAAGTACATTATACTTCGCTCATTGTTAGTTGGCTTCAAAAACACTTGTCCAAGCATGCTTTACATTACATATCTTCTACAGGCTGGGTTTAAAGAATGTAAAAGTCTCTCAAATAGTTTATGCACATTGAATAACTAGCATTAGTAATTTTCTCCAATTATTTTTATTTAATCAATATAACATCAGCTATTTAATTTTGTATATTTATACATGTATATGTAGATTTACACTAAAATAGACGGGAGGATATATAGGTACTTCATATGTGTCATATAATGTTTACTAACAAATGTTTTGTGAAAAAGAGAATACATTTCAAGCAGAACATAAACAAAAGAGCACAGATATTTCACCTGTCACCATGCTACACTCACAAATCGGGCAGAGCATCTATACTCCTATCGATCAACATTGAAAAGGCCTTCAATAAGTTGGATCCAACCTTCATGTCAGAAGTCCTTAAACATATGTGCTTTGGCCTAATCATTATGACCTGGGTACAGACCCTATATTCCTGTCCATCAACAAGACTGAGGATAAATGGAGATCTAACCATTCCTTTTTCCATCACCAACAGGAAACTCAAATATCTGGGCATCTGGCTCACCAACGACCTTACATGCCATTACCAGCACAACTTTCCTTGAAAGGATGAGTGCGCTAAAAATGATTGCCTTGCAATGATGTTTGTCATTTAAAATAAACAATGCTATATAGTTTAACTCTGTAATAGAATTATTGGCTGTACAGAACATTTTTGCGCATTTTCATGTATGATGCAATAGTTTTCATGAAGCCTATAATATGCCATAACTTTTGGCTCTAGATGATACCCTAGAGGCTACTATGGGAGCAGTGTTCCCTCTAAGCTGTGCGCTTGTGCGCGCACAAATAGCTTTTTTAGAGAGCGCACACGTCAGAAAATTGTGCGCACAAGTTTTTCCCAAAAAAAGAAAAAACTAATAATTTTTTTGAAACTATGCAGCGCAGATATTGTGCGCACAAAATTTTTGCTCTGTGAAAATGTTTGCACAAGAGAAATTTTCTGCGCACGCCAACTAAGAAAAATTAGATGGAACAATGTATGAGAGGCTTGCCCAAGGCCCCATTATAAATAAAGACAGTCTTATACTTGAACCAACAGCATGCCAACTTTTACTGCATAGAAAAGGTATGTGGGCACACTTATAGCACTGGCGCACATACATTTTCTGATATTGTTTTAACAACTGAAGAGTAAAAAAGTTACCCATAGGGAATGCCTAATTCGACATGATTCTAATTCTGACCACAAACTGGTTATAAAACTGATGGGCTAAAAGAGGGCAATTTTTTGGCTGACAGTCTGGCTGTTAAGTTGAATAGCCACTTAACACAATGATTACAAAGAGCACCAATAAGTGTAAACAATGAGTCACTTCCAAATGGATTTTTCTCAAAAGCTTTATAACTTTATGATGGTTAAACAGTGCTGTTTTTTAGAATCTTATCAAAACATTTTGGCTCACAGGATGTTCTAGAGTGGCAAGTAGTTATTCCCCTTTGTAACCTACTGCAGTATTCTAAGAAGCCACAAATCTCAACTTCATAGCATTGAGGAACACACTGGGGCTAAAGCATTCATAAAGCAAAACGCCTCCTTTGGGATGACTGATAAAGAGAAATCAAAGAGATGAGATAAATAAAAAGAGATATAGTGAAGAGAAATAATGAAAAGAGAAGATTAAAGAAAAGTGAGTAAGATAAATGAGTAAAGGGAGAGAGAAAGATGAGTGGAGATATACAGGGAGAGATAGGAAACAGGGTGAAGTAAAGAGAAAGAGGAGAAAAGATGAAGAAAAAGGGGAGAATGGAGATACATTGTAAAGAGGAAGGTAAAAAGATAAGGAGAACAAAGAGAGATAAAAAGAAAGGGAGCAAATAAACATAAAGGGGAGAGAAAGAAAGGAGCGATAAAGAGAAAGAGGAGGAGAGAAGGGGATCAAAGAGAAAAAATATAAAGAGACATGGGAGAGATAGAGAGAAAATGGAGAAATAAAGGAAAATAAGACGAGGAGAGATAAAGACCAAAGAAAGAGCTGAGATAAAGAGAAATGGAAGAGACCATGAGGAAGAGGAGGATCAAGAAGAGACCTGAAACTCTAAAAAGAGAGCACTGTGGGTTCAGTCTGGGTGCGTGGTAAGTCCTGCAGATACATACATATTATTTTACTCCCAGCTATGAGGAAATTGACAAAACCACTAAATCACTACTTCAGTCCTCATTGCAAACGTACAAAATATTAAACTACTACTCTTATTAACAAAGGCTGAAAAGGAGCTCTTCTGGGTTGACTGGTCCTTTCTATGCCTCAGTTCCTATGCCTCAAATTGGGTCTGGGTGAAGGCATGCACACATGGTTAGGTTCTTTATATTCTCAGTTAATGGTCTGAGTGAAGGTCTAAAATTCACTCTAGGACTCCATTAGGGTGTCCAGTGGCAAGACAGGCATTCCTCCTGTTGACCCTACTCTTTGCCCTTTTTTCCAAAACCCGACCTAATATAGACATTGAAGGGCTCTTTGTGTTAAGGACAGTGGATGGTATGTTGTTAGTTCATTACCACCAAACAAATAGCTATACTGATCACATTGGGTAAATTTGTTGAATATGGAAATCAGTCAAATGTAAAAATGAACTTCAAAATCTGAACTCTTAATAACAAATCAGAGAAGGCAAAAAGCAATGGTGCAACATAACTACTTTTTGGTGGTGCTCCTCTCACTTAAAATACCTTAGGGTTAATCTGCCTATACAACTATATTAAATGACTATATGACCTTAATATTCCTCTTCTATTGGAACAATGAGGCCAGTTGCACAAAGCTCCGAATTTTATTCCACAATATGTGTATTCACATTCATTCACACTCTCACACTCTCATTCTTGTTCATTCTCTGAAGCTCTCTAAATGCTTCCTACCTTCTCTGTCTTCCACTTCTGCATCTTCTTCTGAATCTTCTTTATCTTCTCCCTTCTCTTCTCTATTTTATCTTTAATCTTCAATCCTTAATCCCCCATCTTCTTTTTTCATCTGTATCTTCATGGACATAACCCAGTGGTGGCTCTGCAGTGACATCACGATCCTCCAGTGAGCTCTGCCATATTGTCCTCAGTTCAAGTGAGGGCAAAATGAAGGGATTTGCTTTGACATCCTCTCCTTCTGATTGGAGGATTTGGGAGATGATGTCTGCCATATATAAAATGATGTGGACAAAGAAAGAAGATAGCAGATTGGGAATTGAAGACCGAAGATAGAGAAAAGAAAAGAGAAGGGGGAACATAGAAGATGTGGTCGGCAAAAAAGGTAGGGAAACATTTAGAGAGCGTGAGAGAGTGAACAAGAATGAAAGTGCGAGAGAGTGAGTGTCTGAGGGAGTTAGACAACAATGTGGGCATCAGACAACAAATGTTGTTCCTGAATCAAAAATGCCCCTACATTTTTTGCCAAAACAAATGGGCAGGGAATGAAATTTGTTGCACGAAAATGAATGGGCCAAAAGTGAGCCGAAAAATTTCTCTGAATCGTTTTTGGCCCATTTGCACATGTCTAGTATTTATCTTTTCAACTTCACATTGCTTTATCCTGATCTCCTCCCCCTCTGGCCTCCTAAAGCCATAACCCCTCCCTTTTTTCCTTTAAACTTCTTTTCTTATCCATCTCTCTCTCTCTCCTACCCCTGTTGTAGCCTTCTTGCATCATTACAAACAGTCTGCTTAGTGCTTGCTACCATCTTAAGCCAAGCACCAATAAAAGGTAGTAATAATAATAATGCTTGTAATTTGTAATTAAGGGGGTAGCACTGCCATATCAAACCTAAAGGCCCCAACACATACACAACCAATTTCTATTTTATTGAGGGGAGGATGAAGGCTGCTGGAAGGTAATCTCATGGGACTGAAATGTCAGAGAGAGTTTGAATGTTTAGAGGTTAAATGTTATTATTTATAGAACATTATTACGGTTTTATCAGTGGGGCAAAAACGTATTTAGTCAGCCAATTGTGCAAGTTCTCCCACTTAAAAAGATGAGAGAGGCCTGTAATTTTCACCATAGGGTACACTTCAACTATGAGAGACAGAAATATGAAGAACAACAAAAGTCTCATAAATTTTACATTCATTTGATTTTTAAAGGAATTTTTGCAAAATTATGGTGGAAAAATAAATTTATTTGGTCAATAACAAAAGTTTCATATCAATACTGTGTTAGTATACCCTATCGTTTTGGCAATGACGTAACGTTTTCTGTAAGGTCTTCACCAAGGTTTTCACGCCACTGTTGCTGGTATTTTTGGACCAGTCCTCCATGCAGATCTCCTCTAGAGCAGGTTTTGGGGCTGTCACTGGGAAACATGGACTTTCAACTCCCTCCAAAGGTTTTCTATGGGGTTGAGATCTGGAGACTGGCTAGGCCACTCCAGGACCATGAAATGCTGAAAGACCCAGCCACGTTTCATCTTCAATGCCCTTGCTGATGGAAGGAGGTATTCACTCAAAATCTCACGATACATGGCCCCATTCATTCTGTCGTCCTGGTCCCTTTGCAGAAAAACAGCCAAAAGCATGATGTTTACACCCCCATGCTTCACCGTAGGTATGGTGTTCTTTGGATGCAACTCAGCATTCTTTTTCCTCCAAACATTATGAGTTGAGTTTCTACCAAAAAGTTCTACCTTGGTTTCATCTGACCATATGACATTCGCCCAATCCTCTTCTGGATCATCCAAATGCTCTCTAGCAAACTTCAAACAGGCCTGGACATGTACTGGCTTAAGCAGGGGGACATGTCTGGCACTGCTTGATTTGAGTCCCTGGCGGCGTAGTGTGTTTCTGATGGTAGCCTTTGTTACTTTGGTCCCAGCTCTCTGCACGTCATTCACTAGGTCCCCCCGTGTGGTTCTGGGATTTTTGCTCACCGTTCTGACACCACGGGGTGAGATCTTGCGTGGAGCCCCAGATCGAGGGAGATTATCAGTGGTCCTGTATGTCTTCCATTTTCGAATAATTGCTCCCACAGTTGATTTCTTCACACCAAGCTGCTTGCCTATTGCAGATTCAGTCTTCCCAGCCTGGTGCAGGTCTACAATTTTGTTCCTGGTGTCCTTCGACAGCTCTTTGGTCTTGGCCATAGTGGCGTTTGGAGTGTGACTGTTTGAGGTTGTGGACAGGTGTCTTTTATACTGATAACAAGTTCAAACAGGTGCCATTAATACAGGTAACGAGTGGAGGACAGAGGAGACTCTTAAAGAAGATGTTACAGGTCTGTGAGAGCCAGATATCTTGCTTGTTTGTAGGTGACCAAATACTTATTTTACCGAGGAATTTACCAATGAATTCATTAGAAATCCTACAATGTGATTTCCTGTATCCCCCCCCCCAGTCTGTCTCTTATAGTTGAAGTGTACCTATGGTGACAAATTACAGGCCTCTCTCATCTTTTTAAGTGGGAAAACTTGCACAATTGGTGGCTGACTAAATACTTTTTTGCCCCACTGTATACATGTATTTTGATAATATTTATGGTCTATTTAATTAATGTAAGGTATACTCCAAGGGATATGTTAATTTAAAGTATAAACCAAGTTCAAAATTTGTGTTTTATTAAAATCATAGTAATAGTGGATGCATATCCATTTTACATAAACATGATACATCTGCACAGATAATTTAATTTGTTTCTACATTCTCTTATTTGTATACCAGAAACATCACACACTTCATCTGTGTGTACAGCCTGTAAAACATGCTCTTACTTAGCTAACTGTCTTCTGAATTATTTAGTATTTTATAGCAATTCTTTTAATATCTATGGTCATTCGCTAAAAGCATGTTTTTTTCCCAAATGACCACAGAATACAATAGTACACATGATTTGTAGTCTTGTTTTACTTTTTCTGTGCTCAGTGATTCAAATACACATTTGTACAGTACCGATTTCTTTATCATTAAATATGTATTTGCTTTTAAGAAAAGCCCTTTGTTGCCCTTTTAGCTTTATTTTAGGTGTTTCCTAAGACCATTGCAAAGGAATGGCTAAAAAAATAAATAATGAAAATAATTCAGAATCAACCTAACTTTGGAACAGACATAGAAAAGTATGTGCATGTATATTGTCATTGGATATATTCAGATGAGACTGAAGTATGCTTAACAATGAGAATATAGGTGAATGTACTTCAGAGAGAAAGCACGTTACCTTCAGTAACCTAGTTTGAGATTCATTTTTATTTGATGAAATATAACCTGGAAAAGTTTTACCCGTTCTGCCCATTGTTTATAGAATATCTACGTCAAGCCTTTTAGCATATTTACGTTGCACAGGATTGATCCTCAATTTCCTGCTGTGTATGTCCTCATATTTGAATGTTTACAGTCCCCCTTGTTGGCGCTTGTTGGTTTTTCCTTCAGTTTGTAGTTCTGACATCCCTTTTTGTGAAAAGATTAATAAAGGCCTTAAGGAATATAAAGGCAACTCTCTTCCCGTTACAGAAATCCATTTGGGTCAAATACCCAGTAATATATATGCTCAGTTTGCTCACCCATTTCAATACTGTAACATCCTATAGGATGACTATTTGTGGCTCTTGAAACTGTACTCTTTCATTAAAATATGGTATATAATATTGCACACTGACAACTAGAGGTACTAGTAACTCACCTGTGGCAGCTGCCAATTGCTAAGATTTTGTAATGTCACACTCACATGGCCAGTAACTAGGGTGACCACATGTCCCGGATTGCTGGGCAGCCTCAATCCAGGACAATACATTGTCCCAGAATCAGTGGCGCTGACGGGGGAGCATTGATTGGCGTGGAGGAGAGAAAGGGGCGTCAAGCGCTCACTCGTCGCCCCCTCACTCTACTCTCGAGCTCGGTCACCGTGCGGGCATTGCATGCTGAGCGCCAGAGTGTGACATCATATACCGGCACTTAGCAGCGTGCACTCCGGCAGAGCAGCGAGAAAGAGGCCTTGCGTTCCCACCGTAGGACCTCTACAAAGTAAGTGAACTACAAAGGGGGAGAATGGTAAATAGTGAGAAGGGGAGGAGAGGGGGTAGACAGGAAGATGGGGTAGATAGTGATGATAAATGGAGGTAGAGGGGGTAGATAGTGAGAAAGGGGGGAGAGGGGATAGATAGTGAGAAAGGGGGGAGAGGGGTAGATAATGGAAAAAGGGGTAGTAAGAATATTTAAATAAATAAAGAGTGAGAATGATGAGAGAATGAAAACATTAATCTGTGTATGCATCGTGAGAGTACAAATTAATGTGTGGATGAATTGTGTGAATGAGTGAGAGAATTAATGAATTTGTGAGAATGCATTAATGAACATGTGTAAATGATTTGTGTGAAATACAACCTTTATACCCTCAGTGCTGAGTTTACATGTGATTTCCAGTTGTTCTGTATCCAGTTGTTTCCATACATTATTATTGTATACCTGCAAATATAGGGTTTGTATCTCTTATTCTGTTGATCTATACTTGCAAGTGCTGTTTTATGTGTTGTTTATTTGATCTATACCTGAACTACAGGATTTGTATGTCTGATTATGTTTATTTGATCGATACCATCAGTGCTGCGTTTACATGTGAATTTCAATTGATCTATACATGCAAAGCTGGGTTTGTGTTTTAATGTGTTCATCTATACCTGCTATGCTATGTTTTCATACATTATTTATGTATACCTGCAAGTATAGTGTTTGTATGTCTTATTCTGTTGATCTATACATGCAAGTGCTGTTTTATGTGTTGTTTATTTGATCTACACCTGAGCTACAGGGAGTAAGTAAAAGAGAGGTATGGCTTAGTAAATGAGGAGACAAAGGGACTCTGGGGATGATTAAGGGGGACTGTGTTTGTCTCTTTGCATGACTGTGTGTGTAATGTCTGGTAAGGAGTTAATTCTCTGAATCTGCTGATGTCTGGTAATAGATGGGTTAATACTCTGAATCTGCTCAAGTCTGTAATGATTGTATGTATATTATTAAATCTAAATCAACATGGTTTCCAAGGCCTCCTAATTATTAATATATAATAGTAGATGTGAATCAGTGTGTATGTGAGATATATATAAAATGTATTTATATGTATGTGATGGTGTGTATATGTGAATTAGTGTGTGTAACCATGGTACATTGCTGCGGGATATGATGGAACTGTATAAATCAATAAATAATAATAAATAGCTAAAACTTCTGGGCTAGGGTTACTTTTTTACCATGCAAAACCTAATTAATTCAACTTCTTTTAAATAATCATATAATGTAATTGCTAAAATAAAATAACTACTGAAGCACCTTATGTGTTAAAGTTGTTTGTGCAGAGATTAAAATATCCTATAGACCACAGCTTGTATTTTTTGTCTATGATTTAGAATTGTATACCAGAAAATGGTTTCTAGATATAAGAATTAGTT
>VKOC01000002.1:30642610-30680870 GCA_009364415.1 Spea multiplicata | reverse complement strand
ATACCAATCCACACGCATACCAATCCACATATATACTAATCCACACATATACCAAACCACACATATATACTAATCCACACATATACCAAACCACACATATACCAAGCCACACATATACCAAACCTTTCGATGGGGTTGAATTCAGAGCTCTTCCACCACTGGGGCACAGTCATGATGGAATAGAAAAGGGCCTTTCCCAAACTATTCCCACAAAGTTGGAAGCATTGTCTAAAATGTCTTGGTATTCTGAAGCATTAACATTACCCTTCAATGGAAGTAAAAGGGCCCATTATCTCTTCTCCATCAGACTTTACAGTTGACACAATGCAGTCAGACAAGAACTGTTTTCCTGGCATTCGCCAAACCCAGACTCACCCATCAGATTGCCAGGGAAGTGTGATTCATCACTCCACAGAACATATTCCCACTGCACCAGAGTCCAGTGGCGGCGTGCTTTACACCACTTGATCAAACACTCGGCATTGTACTCGGTGATGTGAGGCTTGCATGCAGCTGCTCGGCCATGGAAACCCTTTCTTCCATGGAAAAGTCTTCCGCTGCGGTTTTTGTGCTGATGTTAATGCCAGTGGAATTTTTGAACTCTTCAGCTATGGAATCAGCAGAGTATTGGTGACTTTTTCGCACCATGCGCCGCAGCACTCGGTGACCCCGGCATCCTATCTCTGTACCGCACATAAATTTACTGAGCTCTTCAGAATAACCCATTTTTTCACAAATGTTTGTAAATGAAGACTGCATGGCTAGGTGCTTGATCTTAGTTCATATAAAAAAACTTTTATTTAGCAATGAGTATTTGACAGCATGCTACATTACTAGCACTTTTTGGCATGTGTGTGTTTACAAGCGTATTTTTATAGGGTGTTCTCAGAGGGTTGATTTATTGAGGGGGGATTAAGTAGTGGGTGAGGTGGGATGACTTTATATGTATTTATTGGGTGTGAATACCTTTGAGTGTGTCTTGAAAAAAAAAATAATTGACTGAAATTAAATCCCATACGAAACGCCCATAGCACCAGGAAACAAGACGCAGTGGAAGCACCTGAGTGCAGTTCCAACAATATATATATATATATATACTATTTTTAAAACACAGCAAAATAATTATTTAAAATTACTGGGGGGAAAAACATATTGTAATTGTTATTGAACTTCAACATTCGACATCTCCAATGCTTTCATATATTTTTTTGTTTATTGAAACCCTCTGAAAAAAATAAAAATAAAAGTTTTGAAGGGTGGGATTGTGAAACAACGGTCTGAAAGTAAATGTGATGAAATATTGTGGTCTGGTTCAATGTAGAAAACGTTTGTTTTTGTGAACAAAATATATACCTCTAGAGGTACCGGTAATCACCATTGTATTTTTTTTTTTATATATATTATATATAATATAATTATATATATATACTCAATATAAACTGAATTTGAAAATATCCCAAAAATACATTTATTTTTGCAAGATTGTCAGCTTGCCAGCAGGGCCTTCCTTTTGCCTTATGTCTGAAGCTTATCTGTATGAAGTGCTGTATAATAATAATAATAATAATATATAATAAAATATAATGTTAATAATAATAATAATGATAATAATAATGTTACAAGGGAAAACACCAGGAAAGCAGATGACAAAAAACATTGATTACGTGTTCCTGGAAGCATAAAAAATGACACTTAGAATGAATAATATATTTTAACTATTTTTTTTTTAGTAAATTATTTATGTAAATAAACTCTTCAAAGATAAATGTCTTTTGATACTACAGCTTATATTATGTATAGTGATACATATTTGTATGTATGTATATATATTTACCTGTTCTTTTAGCCCCTCATGTTACTCCACAACCACAGCCATAGGTTTGAGAGATCTATTGCTGTTATATAATCCTGTGACACCATCAGCCGCTCCAGCAACCTGCAAACCCCGACCTCCTCCACCCTGTTATTAACAGAAACTCACCAGAGCTACCAGCGATAAAGTGCTCGCCATGCACAGCCAGCTGGTGGCCAAGCACACTCACTCCTCCGCCCTGACCAGCACTTCACCCTGCACGGGCAGCCTGGGCTTGTTGGGAGTCTTCTGGGTAGCCATTTGTGTGGAGAGGCGGCCAGCCCCTGGTCCCCTGCTGAGGTCAGGGAATCCCAGTGAGCGGGATGCTGGAGCGGACCAGACAGAATGAGGGCAGGCTGGGGCTTGGCAACAGCTGCGCTAGTGGGGAGGAAGAAGTTCCGCAGCCACAGCACAGGGGGAGGAGACACAACACACACACACTGTACACACACTGCACACACACTGCACACACACTGCACACACACTGCACACACACACTACACACACAAGCTGCAGGGAACCTGACTGGCCTGTGAAACTGGTTTTACTAAAGGAGCAGCAGACAGAAATTAACCAGTTACAGTTTGGAGACTTATTTGTTTCATTAGTTAGTAGCAAATATTTGCCTCTTTCATGTGTATATTAATGTGGCATTTATGTCAACTGAACAAATTTTAACAATAAAAAAATATATATTTTCTTACAGTTTGACCAATAACAATTAGACACATGTGTTTGTATATATATATATATATATATATATATATATATACACTCTACCCTTACAGTGTGTGTGTTTATATATATATATATATATCTTTGTATATGCAGACAGCCCTCCTAATTCCAGTGTTTAGGTATTTCAGTTGCACCTAATCTAACAGGTGTATAAAATAAAGCACACAGGCAGATATCTCCATTGGCAAACATTGGCTGTGAGATGAGTTTTTATGTGACGGCATCACTGGATACCACGAGTAAGCAGCTCAGCCATGAAGCGGTAGGCCATGCGTACTCACAGAGCGGGGCCGCTGAGGGCTAACGTGCGTAATGATCCCGTCCTCTGCAGCATCGCTCATTACAGGGATCCAACCGGCAACTGTGTGACGGGAGCTTCATGAAATGGGTTTCATGGCCGAGCAGCTGAACACAAGCCAAAGATCACTAGCAAGCAATACCAAGTGTCATCTGGACCCTGGAGCTGTGGAAATGTGCTCTCTGAAGTAATTAATCCCACTTCCCTATCTGTAAGTCTGATAGACAAATCTGGGTTCGGTTGATGCTGGGAGTACTCTACCCACCAGAATGGTAGAGGAGGGCTAATAGTCTGAGGTTTCCAACTTTGTGACAGAGCCTGGTCCTGGTGTGTGTGTGTTAGTTTAGGTTCAGTGTGGCTGAACCTGTCCTGGTGTGTGTGTTTGGGTGTCAGTGTGACAGACAGCCTGTCCTGGTGTGTGTGTTTGGGTGTCGGTGTGGCAGAGTTTGTCCTGGTGTGTGTATGTTTGGGTGTCTATGTGGCAGAGCCTGCACTGGTGTGTGTGTAGGTGTGGGCAGAGCCTGTCCTTGTGTGTGTGTTTGGGTGTCTATGTGGCAGAGCCTGCACTGGTGTGTGTGTAGGTGTGGCAGAGCCTGTCCTGGTGTGTGTGTGTTTGGGTGTCTGTGTGGCAGAGCCTGTACCGGTGTGTGTCTGAAAGGCTTAAAATGGCTCATCAAATAGACATAATAATAGCACAAAGCACACAAATCTAGGCTTACTTATTTTATCTACCTCTAAAATGAATAAAATACTATACATATATGAAAATGAATAAAAATACCATGTGTATATGAAAACATTGTTTTAATGTTGTAATTGTGTGACTGAATTAGAAACCAAACCATAATATAGGTACAACTGCAAAAAAACATGATGATACATTTTATGAAGATGACAAATTGAATATGGGTGGATTTATTATGTCTGTAGCATAACATTGAGATGGTAGACTGATAATACAGTAAATGAGAAGCTCCTCTTTGTGGCTAGTCTGTTACTAGCCAGCAAACTGATTTGGTGGTAATCCCCTTACACCAAGTCCAGTAATCTGCAAGAAATATAAATTAATGTTATTTTTGCAATCTATAGCAACTACAGAGAAGCAAATGTGAATGCCATGGAAAAAGCAAAAATGGGGCCTTTACCAGCATGCACTTATTACTGGTAGAGTGCTCAATTATCCCCTTCACGACAAAGCCTAAATGCATTGTCATTAATGGTTGTCCTTAAGAGGTTAAACAAAAAGGATCTGAGTTTCCCTACAGGTAATATTAAAATTGTATGGTAAGTATCTTGAGAAAAACGCAAAATGGTGTGTGTTAACCTAGAGATTGACAAGTTTGTTCTATTAGTGACTGAGCCGCTTATTTGTGCGGTCTTCACTACACACAACACTACACAAAACAAAAACATGGAAGTGAATGGGTTGTCTCCTCCTGCCCAATTATTATCCACACCCATGGTTGGATTCTTGAAAAATAAAATTCAATGACTTCAGGTTTGAGGTCCTGTAGAGTATAAATGAAGCTTACCTTGAAAATGCCTCCAGATGTGGGCTGACGTTTGCGCAAATCTTCATCCATCCCGTCACAGGCAGACGTTACATACATTTCTGAGTAATTCTCTCCTCCAAAGCAGCAGGAGGTTGTCTTGTCAATGGGTAGTTTTACAGTCTGTATCCGCTTTCCTGCAATGACAACATACAATGTTGTTTTTTTATCTTATGTGGAAGATGTATAGGGTTTATATAGATACTTTCTGGTCCAAAATCATGATCAATATTTCAAACTATTGTGTACACCTGGGTGTAATAATGGAAATTATTATTTATCGTTATTGTTTAAAATCTTAGTTGACTGCGTTCTGTGTTGATGAAATCATGTTTTTTTTCTTTCATTCTTATAGAGGTTATTATCTTCAGAAACAAGCTTGTCCTAAGGAATCAACATTATCAATTTAAGGACAAATGGCTTGGCTTTGTAAGCTGCATATACAGTATCGTTAGAATGTACCAGTCTCAGGATCAATACGAATCACCCTTCCTCCACTGTAACAGGCCACCCAAAGTTTTCCTTCTGCGTCTATACACATGCCGTCTGGGATCCCTTCATCCGACTCCAGCTTGTACAGATGCCTGCGGTTTGCTGTAACAGGGGAATAGACACTTGTAATCACAAATGTAGGTACTTATTGTGTCATGTCTCAAGAATACATTTGTGATCAATCGTCTTTCTACCTAAAGATATTCTAGAAGTTAATTTTCTTTCTTGGCATTCCAGCTTTCCCCTATATCCTACAGGACAAGATTGGAGGTGTTGATTCATGCTGTATGTTATGAAAACTTGGACTGGGGGACATATTTGAGGGTTCCCAGTAACTTTGAGGGTTATGTATTAGCAGTTCTGGTGCAAAAGTGTTAAATGTAGAGCGGTCATCAGGGGTATTCCGCTGATGACCATTTTACATTACAAAAGTTTGCCATATATAACCTATTATTGTTCTTGAACCATCATTACACTTCATAAATATATGGATACATTATTATATTATATATGAGAGCACTGTTTTCAACTTTTCATCAAAATTAAATACTTACAGGACTTTCCAGTTTTCACATCATAGTCTAATGCATCAACATGATACGAAAGACTATCTATGTAATAGAGGGTTTTGTGATCCAGTGACCAGTCTATGCCATTAGAAATATCCACCATGTCAAAGTGTTTCACCACAGTACGGTTCGGATAGAGGGTGTATAGGGAGCCTTGGTTTCTCTCCACAACAGCTGGTCGGATCTCCTGAGACATGGTACCTAGGAGCAACATAGTGATATAACAGCTTGCATTCCTCTATTGGAAACCAATAGCTCTTTTCAGTAGTTAGTGACTTTCATCTTGTGTTTCTCCATCAATGTTGGTCTGTTCCTGAATCAGGAGGGCACCCGGAAAGCATCATGTCACAATGTATGTAAGAGTGTAATGTGACAAGGGTACTTAGACTAAGGAACTCCTTTCCTAATTTGTTCATAAAGTTTGTAAAACCTGTCTGCATATTTTCTCACATTTACTTATTATATTTGGGTTTTTTTGCAGTATTTTCTTGAGTATTTTATGAGTTGAAATTATTCCAAATATCTATCATAATTAGGCATCTGTCAATACCTTTGTGGGAACTCTGAAATAAACTGTTCGGATTATAGACATAGGATAAAGATTCAGTGTCCAGTGTTTTAAATATATAGTGTTAGGTATAGGTTAGTTCTAATAGAAATTGCATACACAACGACCAATGTTCTGTTTTCAGTACCCTAGAACACCGTGTACCTGCAAGGAATCGTCCTTGAGGGTCAACCTTCCCATCATTAAAGCGGTTGTTTGGTTTGTCTTCATCAACACGAGCCAGGGGGGTTAACTTCTTGTCTTCCCAGTTGAGGGCTGAAAAAGTGGTACCTGTGGCAACTACATAACCTCCTGATTTACGAAGCCCAACAGAGCCAACTGGGTCATCTATAGGAAAGTGATAAAACAGACAAATGCTATGTATATAACAGAGAACATAATTTTAAAATAACATGATCTAAAAAGTGCACGATGTGCATAATTCAATGAAAAGGAATATATATATATATATATATATATATATATATATATATAAACATTTTTTATAAAACAAATTCTGGATTACTTCAATTATCTAAATCAACGAGACCTCGATTAAAAATGGAAAGATGATATATTCTTCTGCACAACAGATATCCCACACACACATTTGAAATCCGAAAAGCATTTGTCATTCTCTTTAATATCCGTGCGCACGGATGTTCCAGACTTTAGGCTTCCTCGATATACAGACTGCAGTGTTATTAGCTCGTATTGGTAACAAATTAGGTGATAAAAACATTGTTATTGGAACTAGATGGGGGAGATTGGGGTCTGATCCCTGCAGATCTCTCCGGAGGTGAAAGCCATCACGGCAATATCAAGTGCACATAATAATGCCAGGGAATGTACCGATAAACTATCATCAAAAATAGTCCACATTGGACTACTACCAGTGATTGTGTACTGCTTTTTTAGCCCCCACTTCACATTTGGATGTACAATAAAAACATGTTGTATCCCATATAAAAGAGAGGCAGTGTGGGTCTGAGTGGACTTTCATTTCCTTACTGCTCTCCTGCTCTGCTGACAGCCAGTGGATGGGGTCTTTTTCATCCCACCCACCAGTGATGGAAGCCAAGAGAGTGGGGCTCTTCTGCGAGGGACACACTGGATCCTGCTGTATGTTGAACTATAATAAGGGATTACTTAATATATGTTTTATATATACCCATGGTCTTGAATTTTCACCTCGAAGTCAAACCTACTGAAAAGACCCTCCTTTGACCTCTAAATCTAGTAAATCTGGCGATGCCATTGAACATTCCAGGAGTGATATAGGAAAAACCAGTGGGTTACTAATTGGAGGTTAACCTTCATCCACACTTAAGGTATGATGCTGAAGGCTCCACGCCTTTTGTAAGTGATTTACAAATGGTGTGTTTATCACTCACAGTCCTGTTAAAAGCCTACATCGTTAATAGTCTGGGGTAATAGAAACCTGAAGCCCCCCATTTCAGCACCTTGGACAGCAGAGCCTTAACCTGCTAAAGCATAAATAGTTCACTATGTAATCCATTTCTTTGGATGGCCATAGGCTTGTCATACCCACGCAAAGTCCGATTCTGGACCGTGTCACTAGAGGAGAATACGCTCTCCTGATGTCTACCAGGAGAAGCGGCTATTACAGACCGCCAAGGGTAAAGAAAAATTATGGACTGCTCCTTTAAATCCACGCAAACATGGGGCAGTCCAGTTTACTACTTTGTAGCATGTGCTGATCATTCTTGGAAAACAGCTGCACTGCTATTGCAATAAAGTATCTCAGTATGCAGCAGATAGACATTTCCCATTATATTACGGCTACTGAACAATCCTTGGCTGGAGACGGCCAACTTACCTAAAGATACACTCTGAATTTCATTGGTTTTGGGGTTCCATCGACAGACCTTCTGTCCTGTGATATCGACATAGAGCAGAGTGCCTTCCTTTTCCTCCCATACTGGAGACTCTCCAATCCTGTAGCGCTCATTCACAACACACTCGATCTTGATGGAAGTCATGGCTCTGTGGTGCAAAACATTAAACTATAGATCAACTCTGGCAAGCCTATTAATTTAACACCGTTAAACGGAGGTAAAATAATGGTATTAAACCCCATGCAAACAAACCTTCAATACATTGCTTATGACATCATATTGTAAATGGCTCTATTTTTAGCCCTGCTGTGCAATGTGTCTACTAGGGAGCTGCGCTTTAAAAACATATAGCCCTGCTATATTACTGGGCAATGTATATCACACAGCTATCTGCTAGGACGTATCCAGGAACTTTCTTCCTGTTCTGCACGGGGATCACATGATGTCTCATGTGACCCAGAAAACAAAACGTTCTTGTGCTCTACAACACTAAAAAATACATTTGGACATCCAGCGGCAATACTCGGCACGCTGTTCTCCACCTAGCCAGTCTCTATATCGACTTTTTAAAAAAAACATCTGTTTTTTTTTACTTTGGATTTTTCAACGAAAACAGGAACTGCATGCACTAAACGGAGAGCAGCGAAAGAATTGTGGTGACCTACCTCCTTTTTTTGTTATAATATGACAGTCACAGCAAAATTAACATCAATTGCATCACAAGAAATGGTACATCACAAGAATAAATAATGGTTTGTGGTTTTGGTCGAAAAAAACCCAACAAAATTAGCTGCCACGTCACAAGTGTTGGTATAACAGTTTTAAATGCAGGGTTAAAAAAAGGAAATCCCACGTGTGTGCCACATCATATATATATATACATATATATATTATCATATATATATATATATATATATATATATATAATATATATATATATACATGTGTACAACGCTGCACTACTTGTTTGATGTAGTGCAAACAGCTAGTTAGCCCAGTTAGCCAGTTTAATTGGTTAACCCTCCCAAATCTGTTCATTGGCCTAGAAATATTAGTTCAGAATATTTGGTTGCGAAGCAGATGCTTATGAAATTTAAATTATAGATGACTCATTAAAACAAAAGTTAATTCTGAGTTAATGCAATCACTGACAGAGAGCGCCACCTACAGGATGAAAGCAGCAATTCTTCCAAAAAAAGAATTCCCTTCTTATCATAGGGAATGCATTTTATAGCCCCATGCAGTTTATAGGAGAATCCCATGAAAAAAATAATGTTTTTTTTGAGCATTAAATACAGCGCTTTATACAGTAATGTAGTTTAGCATGTGTTTGGTGTGTTCAGCTAAGATAACAAGAACTGGAAAGAGAACAAGCTCAACCATGGCAAGAACACATACAAATGACTAATATGTAGTTGGCTGAAAACATTATGCAAAAACCAGAAGTACTTTATATAAAACATATCCAACATAAATGACCCATATTTTTTTAAAATATAATTCTGAGAAATGTTCTGCCATGATTTGTATCAATAATAAGAAATAATAATAATATTAATAATAAAGAAATGTCCCGATAATAAATAAATTAAAAATTAACATAGATAAGCCTTGTTTTGACATCATTTTTTTTTTATTTAAGGTGTTTTTAAACTTCAAATCATAGCTGAATATATGAAATATATATAATAGCATTTAAAGTAAAAGTTTGTTATTTTGTAACTATGCTTTATGGATAGACTTAATAGATTTTCATGGACAGGTCATAAATAATATCCTGGGGCATAAGACTCAGTCAAGGGACTGTCCAGTGAAAATGATGGACGTCTGGTCATCGTAATTCAACAGGACTGCCTGATCACCCAAGAGTCTGGGCACATTCTGCCCATTACATAAGCAGTATCGGATTCTAGCCTTGGCCTCTTGGGTGATGAGGACGCCTGACCCCTGATCACGGACTTCCTCAACCATCCCGTTAAAATTATGTAGGACTGTGCAGTGTAGGCACGTTCTCCATTGTTTATTTCCACCGAGTGTTACAAGTCTTTAAAAGGTAAAGCGCCGGCATATGACATCATATCCCGATGCTCAGGAGTAAAGACGGTGGTGCAGAGGGGGCAGCGGGTGGCATGATGGTTGAAGCGAGACGGGTAAACTCTCCTACAAACAGTTCCTTCAAGATTCCTTAAAGTTACTTAACTTTTACGCCACTCCGTATTACGTGATTTACCACATTACAAAAGTTAGGCAAGTTTTTCTTTTTACTACGTTTAGAATTATGTCCTGTTCCATTTGTCTGTAGAATGTACTTACTGTGTCTGTAGAATGTACTTACTGTGTTCCTGTTAAAACGTAGAGATGTTAAATGGCACAGGACCTGCTGTGGTTAAAGATCCTCTGGCTCCAGCACAGAACAACTATTCCCACTTTATATTTAAGAGCTTGTTAATATTTAACTCCATTGAGTAATGCACCTTACACATGTTTGACAGAAATCAGCTTATTTTATTAACAAGGATTTTCTTGGCTAATGATCCAAACCCTTCAGCTTTTGTCAGCATGTTGAATTAGATCAAGTGTGGAGGGATGAAGGTGGACTTGCTAGTGTAGCACAAACCTCAACCAGTTCCCTCAACTGTATCATTGCCTAATGATTGCTAGGAAATGGGTAGCAATATTTAAACCATTAAAGTCAGACGAATAAAGAATACAGAAAGTTTTCAGATGTACTCGCCAACTGATGTACCCTCGGTCTAAAATATTTTGGGCAGGTCCGTTAGAATCCATACTTTGTCCCACCAGAAACCTTCCCAGATATCAATCTATTAATATCCCAATAGGAGAAGCTTACACATGTAAATGTTATAGGGATTGGATATGGTAAGTTTGATACACAGTATATGACCAAAAGTATCCGGTCAGCCCTCCTAATTATTGAGTTTAGGTGTTTCAGTCGCACCGATGGCTAACAGGCGTATAAAATCAAACACATTCAGAAGAATGGATTGTCAGTGTGTTGAACAGATCTGCCATGGCAATAGAATGGGTCGTAACGAAGCCCTCAGTAACTTGGATGCATAGAGCCTACTGTAAAGTTCGGAGGTGGAGGGATAATGATCTGGAGCTGTTCATCAGGGTTTGGGTTAGGTCTTGTACTTCTAGTGAAGGGTAAGGTTAATAGGACCATCATTTGAGAGTTCTTTCCTTATTAGTATAATGGTCAGATGTCCCAATACTTTTGTCCATATAGTGTATATACTTAGGAAATCTATTTGAAAATCTATCATCCCACACAGTCCCCACCACTGAAGACTGCGTATTACTTCATAGCAAGTAAGCTTTAGCAGGGCCGGCCCAAGACATAATGCCGCCTGGGGCGAAGTTTAAAATCCGGCCCCCCCCCCCCCGCGACCTTCTCATTATCTACCCTACCCCCCTTTGTACTTCACTTACCTTTCAGCAGTCCTGCAGCGAGTCTCCCTGCTCTGCCACAGTGTGCGCTGCTTTACTGCTGAGCGCCGGACATGACGTCATATTCCGGCGCTCAGCATTACAAGCCGGCACTGAGACCGAGCTAGAGGGCTCGCAGAGGAGAGAGAGGGGCGCCAAGCACATACTGACAACTTGATAAGCGAAAACCACTAGGCGTCCCTCTCTCTCCTCCGCTTTTAAAAAAAAAAGGCACTCTTCAAAAGTGCCGCATGGGGTAATTGCCCCACTCTGCTCCATGGTAGGGCCAGCTTTAGTTTAGTAAGGGGAAAAAATGTTATTCAATTTTAGATGAAGCTACAGCTTACCAGCCTTTCCTCATTTCGTACCAATTACTGGCATAGAAATCATTGTGAGCTTTTTCTGCACATGAACGCTGGGAATTAAAGAATATTTCAACATAATCATATTCCATCCCCTATAGATTGTAAGCTTCCAGGTATGAGACCTACTAAAGATACATAGTTAGGTACCCTATAAATATGCCAATTACAGGGGGAAGAATGGTCTTTAACTCTGTATTATACAGGGCATGCAAGATGAAAAGGCAACTTAACTTTAGTGAATAAACATCTATCGTTAAGCAATCACAATATTATTATATGCGTTAAATACTGTTAAGTAGCAAGTTTAACCCCTTAAGGACAATGGGCAGTCCCTAAACCCATTGAAAACAATGCGTTTTGAGCTTTGTCATTAAGGGTAATAATTTTATTTGTAATGAAATACACATAAAGTATGTTACTGCAACAGTGTTCTTCCTTGAACGCTCAGACCTAGTGTCGCCAGTGTTAGAAGCTGCTTGTTGCCTCATAACAGTGATTACTCAACATATGTGTATTTTTGCATATTAGTGTTTTTAGGTATTTCACAAGTAATAATTAACAAAAAATATAATTTTCCCTTTGTCAGCATCCATATAGTTAGCTAATTATTGAACACCGGATGTAGCTTTTTTTACGTTACATTGTATCAGATCACTGCATATCCGATAAGACGATGGAGATTAAATAAGTTAGTTTAGGCATTTGTGGTGCCTTCAGCATGCATTATGAAGGTCCCACCCCAGCGAGCGTCTGCCGGGGAAAGAGTTTAGCTGACCATATATGAATATTTAGAGCTGCGCTTCTACTCCTTGGCTCCATTATACATTAGGAAGAACCAATCCCTATGAGCTTGTCCTATATATTGTATAGTTAAATACATGACATTTCTCCTCACCCACTGATTTATACATTATAGAGGGCCAGCTGCAGGGATTTGCTGGCGTAGGGGGGATAATTGCCCCAAGCCTGTCCAAAATTGCTCACAAAGGACCGGTCCAACCTGAAGCATATAAGTTTGTGCAAACATGAGAATGTGTGTTAAACGTGTGCCGGGGAATATGTGGGTTAGTAGGTGGGTGGCAAGGGTCAAGTGGGGCCACTTAGTATTACCAGTTGCTTGGGTCAGAAGGTGCCAGGACTCTCTGACCAACTCAACCCTTCTTGCTGAAAAAACCTGCCCCTGTTGACTCTGCTGCCAACTCTTCCTATAGCGTATGGCCCCTGAAGTCTCTAAATAATAGTTTCAAGATCAAGTGTCATTCTTATAGAGCTATTAGCCATAACAAAGTTTTTCACTTCATAAAAAAAAAACCCGAAAAACTTACTATGTAGACCTGGGTAGGTATAGAGAGTGGATTATTTGGAACTGTTCGTGTTGTGGTTTTCTCTCTAGGCCTGGACTGTGAGGAAGGTGGCCTGGAGGTAACCTCATTAATGCCCACAGGGGCTCTACTCACAAGATTATTAGTCTTTCCATTAATTCCATATATAAAAAGCCAGCAGGGGTGCTTTTTCTAAGCTTTGAGAGGTAAAATAGCCAGAAGACCATTTATACTCCAACCGCACCAAAGAAATTATGGCTTAAGCACAGAGACCGTTAACAATATAGCTTCACTTTGTGTTGATGGTGGATAGCACCAGGTAATGGACCATGCAGTGAAAGGTGTCTTAACTGAAGGGTGCAGGGGTATGCTTATGGAAACTACCTTGTGTTATGGCCACCCAAACAATACACAGAATGCACAAGGGCCACCTATAACCAAAAACTGCATGTAATACTTCCGTGCACCAGAAATATGTGCAGTGGTGGTTGCTGATTATAATCAGCCCTCAATTTTGGATTATAAAAATCTATTGAACTTCAGGCAGGAACACACAGAAGTATTGGCCATTTTAGCAGCCATCAAAGACAGGAGCTGTGGAGCCCTGGTGTGCACCATGGGGGTAGCCATCTCACCGCCCTGTCCTCTGTGATAACGCCTAATTTATTTATTGCTGCCTCCGTTGAGATTCTCATTACCGTTGCTTGGTTTAGGAAGCCTACGTAAGAGTCGGGAAATCAAAAATGCATTGTGAATTAAATATTTTTTTTATAAATTTGCATTGTAAATAATTGATCACGTTTTCTATAAGTTAAATAAAACGATTTCAGTAACCCTTATATGTGTTGCATAAAGATAAACTTTGATACAAGTTTTCATTGATAAATAGAGAAAGGCCTGATCAAAGGTTAAAGACTGGACCCGTGATAATGTTTAACTGTGATAGTGATTACCTTTTCATTTTGTGTGGTTTTTTTTTTGTAGAATGCAGATTTTGCAAAGTAGTTCCATACACTGGGAACATTCAAAATACTAAATAATGCCGAGAGGACAACCAATAGTGTCCGCAACCAACGAGAACCCAAGTGTGCATTTTACACACGTCAAAGCTCAACAAAGAAGTCATAAAATATCAGGTAGCCAATTACATCATTTAATGAAAAAGTACTTGTAAAACAGGGATATCAGAAAAAGGCTCAGTCCGTTTTTCAAAATTGAATATATATATATACATATTTATATATTTAAAATGCAAAACAAACAGATGTTAAAAGATTAAAATAGGTTTACCCACCAAATTATGAACGTTTTGGCAAAAAGTTTTGCGGCCAATGATTTTAAACCTAATAGGTCTCCTTCATGAACGCAGACTGCATTGAAAGTGTATCGGAAAACGGTTTGTGGAAGCACTAGTGATCAGTGACCTCCGACGTGAATAGCACCACTGTGTCTTCATAACACATCAGATCGTTAAATAGCTTAAATACATTTATAATATATATGAGGCAGGGACTGTCACTTTTTAGAACAGAGTGAACTTTCCATGAAGTCACTTACAAGCTGGGTTCAACCTAGAGAAAAGTTTAACCACCAAAACAAACAATTTAGGTGAAATTGTGTGTAGGTAAGGACAGCATACTTAAATTCCCCGTATACAATTACATTTTCGTAAACCTGTAGTGTCTTAAAGGAAAGAATTGTTTCACGTGTATACAGCTGCGATCCCCTCACGTGCTCATTAATCCTCAAATGCGAACAGAGGTAGATTGTGTGCGTTATAATGTCAAATTGGTAATAAGACATTGGATCTACACACAAACAATACAAATTTAGATCTCTCTTTATAAAGCTCTTTCTGAGCAAAAGGGTTATATCAGGCCTATTAATCCCCTATAAATCTACTTATGTGTATGGGTATATACATACATACACACACAGGAGTAGACGGCAATTGTATACACACAAAAGAACAGGGACAAGAAAGAAAGCATGCACATTGTATTGTGTTACAGGTATTCGGGATGGGAAAGACACCATTGCTCTCGGGATTGTGGAACTGGAAAAAGAAGATTAAGAGTACATTAAGAGTTATTGTGTACCGACGTCTGGGCTTGTCCCTTGATCTGACTGGTTTCCATATAAAATATAACCGGGGATAATTCGCTAGTTGGTACGTGCAAGTATAAGGAAACATTGAAATGTTCCCTTCATGTGCCTTCTAAACATCAGATTATTAACCAAAGGCATCGGGCAGATTCAGACACTTCATTATATATATACACGTGAATTGAACAGGCTGTTAGTGTTAACAGAGTGATCCTTTTGTTTATAAAAACACATTGTATTGTAAGTCTACTTAGAACATATTTAAACTTAATGGGGTTATTAGCCATAAGACAGCAAGAACAGAACTATCTGGCTCAATTCTGGACAAATTTGGGCACAAACATAATGTGGTTGATATAAAAATAGGGTATCTGGTACAATGTGGTATATTGCCATGGAAACCAACGGAAGACTCCTGTGCCATTTCTATCAATTCACAAGCCATGACCATTTCCTTGGTGTATGCTGTGCTGTGTGTGGTGGATATATGACCTTCCTCCATTATTCCCCACTTGCATCGAGAATCCTTTGTTAATCTGAATGACTGACAGACAGACATGGAAAATGATTCCTAACAAAAAAAATAAAAAAAACCTAAACCTGGGGTTAGGTTGTTCGGGAAGACACAAGATAACATGGTTTACAGTAAAAACAAAAAATCAACATTTAAAAAAATCAATGTAGAAAACAACATTTATGCTGTAGTGTGCAACATGCTGAGAGTTTTAATGTAATTTTCTGTCTACATTATATGACCAAAAGTATTGGGACAGCCCTCCTGAATATTGAATTTAGAGGTCACAGCCATTGCTGTAGAAAATCAGAGATTGGCCGTAGAAGGGGTTGTACTAAAAAGCTCAGCGACTTTTAATGTGGCGCTGTCATAGGATGCCACGAGTCAGTTCATGAAATTTCCGCCATGCCAGATTGGCCCCGGTCCATTGTAAGTGCTATTTTGAAGCGTCTAGGAGTAAGCAGATCAGCCATGAAGCGGTAGGCCATGCGTACTCACAGAGCGGGGCCGCTGAGGGCTAACGTGCGTAACGATCCCCTGTCCTCTGCAGCATCGCTCATTACAGGGATCCAAACGGCAACTGTGACGGGAGCTTCATGAAATGGGTTTCGTGGCCGAGCAGCTGAACACAAGCCGAAGATCACTGTGTGCGACACCGAACGTCTGCCTGCGCACTGAGCAAGGTCCATAAGGACACGGTTTGATGAGTTTTGCGTGGAGAAACTCGAGTGGCCTCACCTCAAAGCCACTGAACACTTTTGGGATGAAGTATAACACAGATTGCGAACCAAGCCGTCTCATCAAACATCAGTGTCCGATGTGACCTCACAAATGCACTTTTGGCCATATAATACCCATGGTTTTGGAATTGGATGTCGAACAAGCTCAACTAGGACATACTTTTAGTCATATAATGCATCGGTGATATCAGCTCCTTTTACTTCTCTTATTGTAGTTAAAACCTGTACTGAATTTCTACAGATAGAATATTCACTTTCATCGTTCATCTTTGTCATTAGTATTCCTATAATGGCATCATTGGCATCTAGTACTTCCCCAGAAAAAAAAATATTTACAAGAGCACCGTATGACAAAGTCTGTACACTTTTCAAGACAATTAAGGAAGACAGGCTATATACAAGAAAAAAAGTGAAAACGTTCAGCAGGCTCAGGGGATAAATGGGGAAAGAATGTTTTGGGTAGTGGTGGCACATCAGACAGATGTGAAAAGATCCGATAAAGTGAATGCACTGTGTGTGTTTTCCTATGTGCTCAGTAGTCAAGAAAAGCTATAATCTTTTTTTTTCTTTTCTGTGGCTCATTTGACGAATGATGTAAAACAGGAATTTAAGTCATCGCATGCCTGAGGGATGTGCAACTCACCAACATGCATTACACAACCATCGGACACACAATCGTGTGCCAATAACTCCACTGCCCGTTAGTTTATTTAAGATTGCTGTATAAATTTCACAATAGAAAAATAAAATACAACTTTTCTTAAAAAGATTGCTCTCACTTGGGTCTAGCCTGTGCATTTTTTTTGCCTCATATTTATAATTCATACAAACTCTTTAATAAGCACCCAGTTGTATTCAAGCCCATCTCAAACACGTTTTTCCTTTCACTTGGATCCCCTTTTTGGCATTTAAATTAAAAAAACAAGCACAAACAAGGCTTTTAGCTGAAGCAAAGGATTTGTATCACCTTTGCACTGAACTGTGAGGAGTCATGTTCTTTCTGCTTCTACTGCGACTATTCCGACTTGTGTCTCTGTTAGGACTTTCCAGACTTGAGCTACTCCTCCTTGGCCGTATATGGTCCTTGTTCTCATCGCTTTCAGCTTCAGAGTCACTGAGCTCTAGGTCAGGGCAGTAGCCATCATTGTCCTGGTAAGGAGTCCCAGAGGTCTGACAATCAAGTGCTTGTTTGCCCCAAAAACGCTCTTTTGTAGACTGTCTCCTCTGGGACTTATCACAACTTCGCAGGTCTTCTGTTGTCCTCACCAAGTTATTTGTGGCTTCTTTAAAGGACCTGCTGAAGTGTTCCATGGCAGATTTGCATAAACTGCTCTGACTAGCCAAATTACTTGTCAGCGAACAGTCATGCTCACGAAAAGTTTTGCTGGAGCTATCCTTCTGAATTTTGTCCCCACTAGAGTTCAACACGCCGTTAGGTTTAGTAATCCTTGGATTTGGGTGTTGCACCTTTCCACTGCCGTTTGAAGACTGTCCGTGGATGACTGCTTGTAGTGACAAAGGTTTCCCTGATGTGTTAAACCTTGAAGTCTGTTGGCACCCAGTTTCTTGAGTCTCCTTCCGTGAACAAGTGACTAACATCCCATTATTCCTTTGTCCAGAGGCATACCTGGAGCAGTGTTTATTGAGGAGGTCCGTAGATTCAATTTGAGGATCACTCCTGCGAACATATCGAGAGCTGCTGTTTTTGTCAGGTGGACTCATTCGATTTCCAGTTTTCACAGAACTATTTTTGCAATCGCTTGCTGTAGATTTTGGCATTTTCAGTTTTAAAGTGATCCTGGGAGGAGGGTAGAACAGCGTGTTTTCCGGTGCACTTGATAATGGTTGTCCTAAAGTAAAATGGAACGAAAAGGAAGAACATAATGCAAATATTTCAATGTTTCATGTGCAAATTTGTTCTTGTCATTACGTCTACTAGTAATCAAAATTTACTCCACTATTCCACCGTTATTCATTTTTAAAACTATTTTATTTATTTCTGAGTAGCGTCCTTTAAAACCAGAGCACAGTAATGAACAAAAAAAAATAAATCTATTCATATTTACATTTGTAGCGCTTTCTACATCTTGCCAATTCGTGGACACACAATCGCACAACCTCTTCCCTGTGCTTTCACACTACACTACACATAAGCAGTCTGTCATACGAGAAACATTTGGTTTCACATTTGCCTCACACACACAGGAAAGCATGAGAAAAAAACCAAGAACAGTCTTTTAAGAATCCGTGGAACTATAGCGAAAGTTTCTGCGTTTCTCTGTGTAAGAGCACAAATATAAATATGTGGTGGTGGTCATGTCTAGAATATCAAATGCGTTCATGCGCCCTGAACTGCAGCCAAACTAGAACGGTCACAGAGCACACTGTGTGTGAATGCCAAGATACAGTTGCTGCTCCAGCCCCATTTAACCACCTGGCTTCTAGTTACAGGAGGGAGGATGAATACCATGCATTTTTCAAACCAACAATAGCCCGCTGCTCAAAATCTTTTAGTAAGATTAGTAAATAATGTTGGTCGACAAAAATCTATTTGCTTAAGGCTGAAATATAAAATGGACAGAGCAGAACAGCTCAGCCATCAGAAACGGAAATAACATTTCGTCAAGCTCTTCAAGAGGCATTGAAGGCCTGAAGATTCAGACAGTAGGAGTGAGGTGGAATACAGGCATCTGGGAGGTATGTTGTGATTCATTAGTATGCATATATTGCAAAAAGCGTCAGGGGACCTGCCCTGGCTATAGCTTTCAATACCCAATCCAATTATTGCAGCACTACAGAAGGAGAAAAGGACAGGAATGAGTTTAATAACCACAGGAAAATCCATCTCTGTTTGTACTTATGTCACTTGGATATAACCCCTTGCTTGTGTCCATGAGGTTACAGCGAACCTCTAATGTGCCTTGACCACCTAAAACTGGGATAAGTCTGCATTACCTGCTGCCATCTCCTGGTTGACCAGCTGTACTTGCAAGTTGAAGATCTGCTCATGGATCTTGCTGTGGGACAATTTGAGTTTCTCTCTCCTATTGACCATGTAGCACAGGTTCCTTACCTGCCCACAAAAAAAAGCAGCATGAAAATATTTATATACATTATATATATTTTTCCTAATTAGATGTAAGTAAAAGCAAATCAACAAAGACTGCATCCATCCATTCATTTTTCAGCTTGACTTGACAAAATAAGATGCGCAAACTGAAGAGAGAAATCATTTTATGTGAGATACAAGAATCAAGTGGCTATTCAGGAGTACATCCCAGTCTTTGCCGCTGAGCCCATGTTTTCAGGTTTTCGCTAAATGTATTCTCCAGAATAAGACCATTTAGTATATGTTAATACAAAGTGGTATTAAGGTTTAAGTCACTGGTCTTTATGTTCCTTAAAGAGGACGTTATACCCAAATAACCTTTTTCGGGAATGAGTGAAGAAATGCATTTATTAACCTATTAATGGTTCAATAATAATAATGTCTGAAATTACTCACTCTCTCTAAGTCTTGCCTCAGATGCATGAACATCCTCATCCGGGTATGAATGCTGTCTTCCTTGGGCTGAATCAAACCATTCTGCTCCTCTTCTTTTGGAGGCAGCAAAGGTTTGTTAAAATTGCTTTTTCGTTTCAACTTCCAGAAAGAATAAATAAAGTCCACGGTGAACTTGGGGAGGCCCAATTCTGCGGCTACATCCTCTACTTTCACCAGCGTGTAAAAATCCTCCTCCAGTTCTTTTAATTTCTGAGCACGTAAGCTGGTTTTCTCGCTTTCGGTCGGCCTGGTCTGAGACTCTTCTTGCTCCAACGCAGAGTTGTGCTTGTTCCGGCTGTGCTTCAGGCAGTAGGACTTAAACTTGACTTCATCCCCCTCGTCTAAAATAGTCTTCATTTCAAGGCTGTGCTCAAAGGCACACGTGACATGAAAGGCTGTGATACAGCTTTTAACAGAGCACTGAATGGGAAGAACAGCAAACAACATCAAAGCATTAAAAAGGGAAAACAAGGCACCTACCAAATGATTATTAATCTGCCATTGACTTTCATTAGTCAGAATGTCCAGCTGGGCAATACAACTGAGCCCTTGTATTGCTTACCACAAGTAGAGGCAATTAGGTCAGTATTATAATGAGGTAGGTTCATCTACTATCTTGGGTACAGGTACCTTCAGCAAATGCCAAACTAATCTTGGTCCTGACATCTTAAAATCAGAGTACTGACTGGCTCTGGGATGTGGCTAATGGACACACACTGATGTTTAATTTCTTTACAGCATACTAACTGAATTAAAACATGAGAACTTTGAAATAAGTGCTTCAGTTATTGTCCAATAAAAAAAAAAAAGCAAAGAGACAACGTACTGACAGGACTGGGAAGCTTTGGTCTTCTAGCCACAGTTACATACAAAGCCACTTCACATACAGGGTATTTGCAGTTGCACCAGTTGTCTGTATTAAGAGATCTAACATTAAACAGTGCCTTTACCTGAATGCAGGCTCCTGTCTTCAGTTTGCAGAGACTGCATACTAGGGCCCACCGACTTGGTGGAATGTGAGAAATCTTTGTAATTGGTTCCATTCTTTCAGGACAGGCAATACTGACCTGCAAAGGAAATGCAACATTTGCTACAAAAAAAACCCAAATACAATAAAGCAAAAATGAATGACAAGGTTGAGAGATTAGAAAGATTGTGCTTCCTTAAAAGTAATTCTGAGCAATTTTCAGAAGCCTATTAAAAAAATGTCAGTTTGTGTTTTCAGTTGTCACCACAGGCACAATCCATCATACAAGAGGGGTTTACTAAACCACGAGGGGCAAATATCACATGTCTATTTATCCCACCAACGTATGCAGTTATATTTTAAATCCTTTATTTGAAGAAAAGTTGTCAATAGTTGCTCCCTGTCTTATCTCTTAAGCTCAATTCTATGTAGAAAAAATGCAAGTCTGTCGTAAACACTCCACAGTTACGTAGCCCAGAACTGTGATCTCTAGTAAACAGTTTTTGTTCTAAAACTTTTAGCCCAAAGCCAACTGCATGTAAAAAAAAAAATGGATAACTAAAAAGCTGAGCTAAGGAATATGGGAGGTAGGGTGTTAAAGTGTAAGGTTGTAAGTGTCCTAAAAGAAGTGGGTCTTGAGGGATGGAAAGACGGACAGTACGGGGAGGGCATTCTAGAGGATGGGGACAGCCCTTGAGAAATCCTGCTAGAGTGCATTAGAGCAAGAAATCAGAGGATATGACAGACTAAGTTCATTGGATGATTGGCGAGACTGGTTAGGGGTGTATTTATAGATGAGTGAGGAGATGTAAGTAGGGGAACTGCTACAAGGTGCTTTGGAAGTAAGAGTCGGGATTTTAAGTAAATCCTGAAGCACATAAGCATTCAGCGAGGAGATGGACAAAGGGAATGTGCGTTAGTAAAGCGATGGGAGAGGAAGATAAGTCTGCATTACTTACCTCTGGTATCCAGAGAGCACAGCTCACGTGGGCCCATTTAGTCCCCGTCCTTGTAGCTTTCATAGCACCCCCCCTTTTGGGACACAGGATGCACTGTGGGTGGATCCCCAAAACACAAGTGCGGCATAACCAGCTACCTTCCGGGACTTTCAGGATCCCATAACATGCCTTTCAAACAAGAGAAAAATTCAGTGCCCAATAAATAACATCTGTCTAGTCCCATAAAAGCTGATCAGCCTTGATCTAATATTTAACTAGCTAACCTTGAAGGCCTATCTATGAAAGCAAGAGCAAAAGGAATAGTGAAATGAGGTTACATTTGTAAGTTAGCAGTAGTAAGTCAAGCTCAGACACCACGATGTCCCAAGCCTGTCTCTGCTAATATTTGATGTCATTATCTGAAACCCACCTGGTGTACACAGATGTTGCACCTGTCACAAAACACCATGTCATTGCCTTCCTCGCTGTCTGGGGAGCGACACACATCACATATAACATCTTCGTCATACTCTATGCCCAGGCCCTCTTCTGTCTCTATGGCATGGTTCATATTTTCGTGGCACTGGCGTTCCAGTACTTCCAGTGTTTTCTCCATGGTGTACTCATCGACAGGAGAGCATCCTGTAACAACAGCAGGACCCGGAGGGGCAGCATGAGGAACTTTCAGAGAGTCAGCTGCTCTGTCTTACAAAAGTTCTCAGTCCTAATATTTATGGTCAGGTTTGTCCCACTCTGTTTACAAAATACAATGCAAACTCATTATAGCTATGAGAGCAAATAGAAGATATATTATGCAAAATCAGCAAAATATATATGTCACAAAACACATGCGGAAGCAGCTCAACCTACTTGAGCTAAAGGTGGCTTTTTAGCCCTAGCACATGTCATAAAACTTTGCCCCAGCATGGAAATGTTCTTATTTATGCCATTTGTTCTATACCAGTGTTGTACGTTAAACTGTGACATGTAAAGTTCTATGCATCGTTATTAAGCCCACAAAAAATAAAAAAAATGACTTCATTACCCATGTCGACAAGCTCTAGATTAAATTCCTGCAACCAAAAGAGGTCCATGTCATCCAAGTCATATCTACACATGGTCTCTGCCAGCTCCAAGATGTTGATGTACCCAGGCTCAGATGGCTCCTGGCTGGAGCAGTGAATATACTTTCGTGGTCGTGAATACAGTACCTCCTTCACCTTTTCTGCTATGACCCTGAAGAAAGTGGGAAAAGAAAGAAACCAAACCAAATTAATTAGGACAGGTACATCACATGAGTCAGTTGTTAAGCAACTTTACCATAAGTTGATATCAGTATATTTTAGTCTTCACTTGACAGATGGCAGATTTCAGAACAAGTTATCAAGTAGTACAAGGCATTAAGAATTACACATCTCTATATTTAATATAACTATGTTGCTATTATACAACGTGGATATAGAAATGTATACATTAAACTGGATGATCAAGAGTTATATTCTAACCTGAGTGAAGGCTGAGGTATGGTATCTGGGTTGGCAGGGACTTGGACACCCTTCTCCCACTCCTGCTTCCATGTATCCGTGAAGAGATAGTACTCCTCTACGTTCACATGCTGCGAGTCTGGAATCTTCATGGCACTAATAAGATCTTTCCGGAACACCTAAGAGCAGAGTTTAATTAAGACCCAGTCTCCAGCCACATCAAGAGAATCGCCCAAACATCTGAGCTAATATCTTACACAGAAATTTAAATTATGGAAGTACGTGTGCATAAAATCAAAGCAGCACTGGATTTATTTACAATACCATACCGATGTTGGAACTTTTAAATGTTTTCTAAATTACCTCAGAGGATTGCTTTGCTTCATCTCCAGCATTTTTGGATTTGCCCTTGTATTGGAAGCAGGAGGAGAATGATGTTGAAGGACCTGCAGACATAAGGTAAAGCATAAGGGATACATTATAGGTTTTATGTTTATCTTATGAGAAAATAATACAAGAAATACTAAATCCTTTGAGATGGTATATGATGCATTCACAAAGGGGAAAAAATGGTGTATAGGTGGCTTTTGGTCATTTCTTTTCATTGTAAAGCGTACCTATCACTGTGTATGAATACAGTATCCCATTAGGGGGAAAAAAACGTATAACACAACACTAAAAATAATGTCCACTGAAGCTCACACGGAACATTTACTCACTCTCATTGTCTGAACTGTCGCTGCTGCTGCTGAGATGCCTATGTCGCTTCATCTTGACGCATCCTTTAAGAAGAAGAAAAGTTATTAGATAAGCCTTATGTAAAGAAATAAATACATGGGAACATCAGTCACATTATGCACATTTGCATTTCACTGAACTTGGAAGCCAGCATGACATGAATACATTTTGCCATACAGCGAAGTAATGATATTAATATGCCATTTAATACCCAGTTTTATTTTCTATAAAAACGCTGCTACTTCTAACATGCCCTCATAAAACAGGACATGTACAATCTGATCAACTGTGTGTGTTATAGCAAAACCTTAAATAATGAAAAATGTCTTGAAACAATTAACTTTAGACAAACACCTGCAGGATTAAAAATAACCTTCTTCCAAAACAACATTAAGAAAAACAAAGCTACGCATCAGACGATTTTTAGGAACACATTACACTAGCTCTAAAAAGTTACTATTGGCTAAAGGGAGCTTTAAGTGCTGAACTTGTATGGTTTCCGCATCCCCAAGTTAAAGTTAAGTGCAAATTAACACATCTTGGGTTCATTGACAAACAAATTGAAATGCAACTGTAAAAAATGTTTGACAGATGTACCTAATTATATTGACATGCAGAACCCAATCAAGTGCGTCAGTCTGTCCACGTCAATAGATATGATCTGTTACACACAGTACCTCCATGGGCTTACACTAAATATAAAAATACTCTGTTATTTTACTTTGTGCGCCCTGCTTTATTGTATAACTATACAGAAATACCATACTGCCTGAGTCTCCTCAATAGCAATGATAAAGAGTGCATGCCCAGAGGAGACAAGACCCTTGTATGATAAAGAAAACAAGGTGACGATTGTAACTATTGTTTAAATTGTGCGTCTTTAACCGTTACCTCCAGAGCTGCAAGAGGGAAAAAAAATCCAGCAGAATAATCTTCAAATCATTTTGACGAGAAATGAAACTACCAAGCTTGACTCACGGCTATCTTTGGTAACCGAAATGATGGTGTGAAACTTAAAACAACAAATAAAAACAAGATGCTCAAAATAAACTTTTCTGTTAAGCTTTGACTGAAACGGGAAATCCCTGTTTTCGTGGGTACGACTATGTTTTCATATCAATTTGCTATTGTTCTATGATTAAAGAGCATGAATCTCACATAAATAGTAACTTTACAGTTTACCTCTGTCTCTCACGCGAGTACTTGCCTATCCGTGACCCTTTGCTATGTGGAAAGCTAGATCTAAGAACCTGGAAGCCTCTTGGAGATCAGACCATACTAAATACACACGGATGCCTCAAGTGCCATCATCATTTGCAATAAGACTGAGGATTCACATACGCTGCTTCTGACGTCGGCTCAGGCTAGGACCATCCCTGAGTGTCTAAGCAAACATTTTACATAACGCTTGTAAATAACACTGGGAAAACAGTGACCATGTAATAGGGTATAGAAATATATCACATATACATACACAAGAGAAGTATGAAAGTGGCAATAAGAGAAGTGTACCTACAGAGAAGGCGAGCATTATATTTATCTCAACACAATCAATCTGAACCTCTACAACGTGAACCCACGCATGTATCAGCACGACACTGCTACAGTTACAAGCTCATTGGCGGGAATTCACTACTTCAGGACTAACAAAGCCAGAAGTGCGACAGAATGACCGCTATTTCCAAATCCACGTTATCAAGAGAGATTTTAGCGTCTTTAGCTTAGAGGTTGCCTCACGTATGACTCCTGTGTTTCAAGCGGAACAATAAGAAATATTTCAACCCTCCAAGTAAAAAAGGGAAACAAGCTCCACACGTTGCATGTGCGTGCATTTGAGAGAGATTATATAATATATATATATATATATATATACACACACACACACACACTTGCTGTACAGTATACAATGCAGGGTTTTTTGTCACTTTCAGACTCAATCTGTCATCAATGGAATACTAGATATTGCTCAGTTACGGTTATATTCTGTAGAAATGAAAACCACGACTGAAACTGTAACAATCTAGAGAGCACTAAACTGGAACAGGTTGACTTGCATGAGAAATATTGTCAAGACAGATCCTTCAGCGGCTTAACCAATGCTGGGTAGGTGAGAAGTGGTTCCCATGTTCCCAGTGATCAGCGTCCCCATCTCCATGCAAGAGAATTATCGGGAAAGACTAAAGGATCTCAAGTATGTATAGCTTGGAGGAAAGAGAACGGGGAGAGGTGATAGAAACATTTAAATCCCAGCAGAAGTTGTAGAAATAAATACAGTGAGGGAAGCAGAGAATGCATGGCATAGACATAAAGCTATCCCGAATCTAAGACAAGTCCAAGGACGGCCAAACACCCAAGTCACACATCAAGAAAAATGGGCAGACCAGATAGGCCGATTGGCTCTCAGCTGTCGTCAAATTCTGGGTTTATTTGTCAACTTCTAACAAAGAATTTAAAGCAAACTAGGTTTTTGATGTAAAAAGCATAGTAAAAGGGGATCTAATAAGTAAGATTTCGTTACTTAAAAAGGGAAGTTCGGTTTTTAATTTTAGGACAGAAACCGAGGCAACACCCCAATGACAAAACCTCTGCGGCCGCCAGTCTTCAACTTAGAGGATATTTTCTCCACCTGCCATTGGGAAAGAGTCGCCCGGTCACCAAGTCTTATCAGAAATCGGCTGACAATTTAAAATAACTGACTGAAATAGAGCCCCCTGCCTCGGTTTATTCCAGAGAGAACACATAGTTTATGTTTAAACACTAAAAAATAACAGTAATACATTTTGCATATAGCAATAATATCACAAGTTATGGATATTAGATTAATAGGGACAGAACGTTGATCCAGGGATTTATTCTGATTGCCATATTTGGTATGGGGCAATTGGCATCTGCTTCATAAGGGTTTTTTGCCTTCTTCTGGATCAACACAGTAGGGACACAATATGTATATAGGTTGAACTTGATGGACTTTGGTCTTTTTTCAACCTTATGAACTATGTTACTATGTTACTATATATTACTAGTTTTCCAGTGGAAATGGTTGGTGAAAGTTAACGGAAACTGAAATAATTGATTAGAATAATAGCCACTGACCTGCAATTCACACTAATTCTTGCAGCTACAAGGACCGTATGTCAAACCAAAGTGTTACCAGCATCTCATCATTTTCCTCCTCAGGAACAGCATATGCTTGTGATATAGTGTATGTTCATGGGACAGAATCAGAACGCTTCGTGTCCCGTATCCAGGGGTCATGCAAATGAAGAATAAAGATGGAGAGTTCCTAAAATGACAGTTAAAAGAATTGCAGCAAGTGTGCACTGCCATGGAATATTTAAAGTGACATGTCTCTCCATCAGGTATACGTGAAACACGAGTGACGAGAACATGTATGTGCTTGAACCACTTCACAGAACTACCAGGCGGTACATGAGGTTGGTAAATATATGTTTGCCACAGAAAGTAGTCACTAAGTAATAGTGTAAAAGGGCATGAGGACTCGTGGATACAAGTGCCCTCCACCGTCTGTCTACACCTTGGTCCTCCGCTCTCGCCTCCTTTACTTCAAGAAGAGCCTACAGTGCTCACGTTACATCGTCCCGTTACCATGACCCCGTCATTGTATGCTTTACATGATAAACCTATTTAAGAAGACATAGAACTGTGATTTCGGCTGATCTTTGGTCACGGACACATTTAGTAAATACAAATATCTAACAGTGGCCTGGTCAATCGCAATGTCCCCCTAATCCTAGGCTTCGCTAACACCTGGAGTACCAGCAATAACCAGTAAATTATTGTAACACAATTCAAATATTTGGGCATCTTCTGCCTATAAACTGCTGTTTATATACACAGACTGGATAAACGTGTGGTTCGAGGAAGCACTTGGTACGGCACGATATTAAAATGGGAAGCAGCAAACAAGTTAAAACCAAGAAAGACTCCCTGTCAAAAGGCTTCCTTAGTGCTAGTCTCACCTGATTAATACTTAAAACACGCAAATAAAGCTGAGGCAATGAATGAACGCTCATTAACATTTAGCAATGCGTGAGAGCGGGTTACTATCTCCAACGATGTGATCCCATTTCCACCATCCCACATACATGTCTCCACAGGAAAAACGTCTGCCGCAGAAAGAACCGGGAAATCTACTGCGTCTCAACGTTTAAGCCTCTTCCCGGGATAAAAACCAGCCTTGTAACCAAGTTGCTTTTATATATATTAATTCTGACCCTTTTATCTCTTTTTAGTACATACTGACAGCACAGAGCGGGCTGCATCACGTGAACCAGAAGTGAAGATCGTCTCCACCGGGCCTGGCAGGGAATAGATTTTAAATCTATCTTTATTAACCATGTCACAATGTTTAGAGAAATATATCAAACCCTACTGTAGTGTAACTTGCTGCCGCAAACAAAATATTCCAAAAGCAGGCTGTCATTTTGTTTTCTCCATCGATAAGGAGTATTTAAGGTGAAATCAGTTTACAAAAGCGACTTTGTATTTAATTTGTTTACATGCGGAGGTTTTACATATTCTATGAGCAAAACACAATAAATAGGGGGTGGGGGGTCATTAGATCCCCCATAAACCCCATGCTAGCCATCACTGAAGCTGGCCGACACGGGGTGCGCTTAGGTAAGCAGGACAAGTGTTAAGCCAGATATCTGCATGTTAAGGAGCTGGGCTGATGGAGGGCATAAAAAAAATGGACACGTTATCACATGCAATAAAGAGGTGATTTCAGCATATCTTAACCAAAATGTGGATAACTTAGCTAATTGTATACCTGTAATAGAATATAAATCACTAATCGTTCTTATATAAACCTAAGCAGTACTCTACCAGCAAGCATGTAATAATGCTTTAATCCTGGCACACAAGATGGGTACTCAATTCCTGTATGCAATAAGTAGATAAATATGACCCATTATTACCACATACCCTGGAACAATACGTCACTGGATCCA
Source organism: Spea multiplicata (assembly GCA_009364415.1). Lineage (NCBI taxonomy): Eukaryota > Metazoa > Chordata > Amphibia > Anura > Pelobatidae > Spea > Spea multiplicata. Next base: position 30,651,824 of record VKOC01000002.1, on the reverse strand, counting down.
TATGCTACCTGCTAGCTCTGCTTGACCCGAGGTTTGTTTATATTATAATATACGCACAGTATATATAATATATAGTTAGACCGCCTTTATTTGTTTTCTAAGTATACCCCCTTACTTATTCTGGCTGGATCTGCACAGTCGGAGTGCCCTGTAGCATCTGCTGCAATATGAAACGGTTACATCATCCTCCCTCATATAATATATCTGTCAGGAGGAAAGAACACACAGCGGGGTTATGTACAGAGCAGGAACTGTGCGGGACCCTCAGGAGACAAGCGTTCTTGCCAGGAACTCTGTATAAAAAGCGCCATAAAATCAGATTGTAAGCTCACTGGCGGGGTCCTTAACTCTCATTGTATTTGTATGTATGTTATGTATATGGTAGTCAGTCAGACCCTATTTAAATTGTACGGCTCTGTGAAATACATTAACACGTTAACGGACCACCCGGCATTACTTCAACCGGTCAGCACCGCAATAGAGATGCCCATCGCTGAACTGCACAGCAGAGTCTATAACGAGCTGTTAATGAATCAGATTAAAGCGTTTACACAGTAATGACGCAAAACTCAAAAACACCAACTCAGGTGACCTCATTTAGGACAAAGAAAGACTTTGAGAGCAGATAAGAAGCGTTCGGGACGTGCAGTCTGCCCATGTTTTACTGCAGAGACTCGGAGACTAATACGCCCCTGGGTCTTAGATTCAGGTTAGCTTTATGCATGTTCCATGCATCATTACGATCTCTCACTCTACCACTTCTAATGGGAGGCTGTTCCCTTTATGTACCACCCCTCAGGAAAAGGTAAACTTCCTTACACCCTCTGCTGCATCACTTGGCCGTTTCAATATTATATATATATGTGTGTGTATGTACTTATTATACATGCAACACTGTTATGACAGGGCGTATCATGGCAACCAGGGGCAGCTGAGCAGAGGAACCTTGACAGGAGGAGTCCCGGGCACGGTGTTGGCGCCAAATTTCATTCTGGGTAGTGGGGAAGGAGCAGTCCCCGGCTGCAGGGACGCACGCAGTGTGCGCGTTCTCTCGCATATACTGGGGAGGACACACAGCTACAGACGGACACGGGTGACCTCTGCAGCCTGCGTGTCCCTCACCGGCCCCTCATACAATAAACACACAGCAGGACGGCTCTCCCTGCCAGGGCCTAAACAAGGCTACACAGAGCGGTATTAGGGGGATACACACCCGCACGCGTATGGACACGACGCAGGACCCCGATTATGACCAAGCCCCAGCTCGGACTTGCACTGTGGGGTACAAGCTACGCCTAAAGCCGGGCATATCCCTGGGCCCTATTCTTACCTTCTCTGGGGTTGGTCCCTCCACTGCAGCCCGGTGCAAGTCGCACTAGGTTCAGTCTTGAGGCGGTTGAGAGGCAGGACGGTCGGCCTGTCAGTGCCCGGTGTATCCGGATAACCCGTCCGAGCCTTCCCTTCGTGTCTTCAGCCTCCCAGCAAGCACACACATCCACACACAAGAAGCCTATTGTATTGCCTGGGCTCGCTGGCTTCCCACGCTCCTCCTCTTCCCCTTCCTCCCTGGCATCCCGTCTCCCCTCCCCGCACACAGACCGTCATCTGCCGCTTTCCTCCCAGCTGCGGCATCCCCGAAGTGCCGGTACCAGCAGCATCATACTGTCGCTAGTAAATGGCTTCCCTCAGCGGCATTATCCTTATAAACAAGGGAGGAAACATCATCTTCCCTGAGGTGTGAGGGTTCATGGACTGCCCCAGCCCTGCTGTTAGCATGAATGCAAAACAAATCGCTTTAATGGTTTGTGGGGGTTATTCAAACAAATCCCGCAGCCTCCCGCTGCGGGTGGAACACAACCATCATCATCAGACAGTGGGGAGAGCAGCCGGGAGAGGGTGTGGAGGGGATACCGGCTCAAGCATGAAGCACGGCTCGCAAGAAAGTCTAGTTATGGATAATGGGATTTGTGTTAAATAGTCTCTGTTAATCTATACTGTAGCGCCATTTGTGTTGTGATGAACTCAATGCCTCTAAACATGTACAAGGGAGCAAATGTTTATGAAAACAATGCTTTATTGTGACACTTAGGGGTAAATAGTAATTACCGGTAATTGTACAGCGCTACGGAATTTGATGGCACTATATAAAACAAAAAATAATTGTGCTAGCAATAGGGTCTATTACCAAAGGGCGTTTCACCTCTTTACTGTACATTACAAAGGGCTATCCCCCCCCCCAAAGCGCCTGCTACAGTAAGAGCCTGATTGGCCCTGTATAAAGCATGCTTAAATCAGTGAGAGGTCTCAAATGTGCATTATATGGGGTGGATCAGCCCCTCTAGCTGGAGAAACTTGCCAGGCAAGTGGATACCTTAGAACTCTGAAGACTCCAGGTGGAGTGCCGCTAAGGGTAAAGTCCAGGCAACAGGAGCAATATGCCCTCCCCTCCATTAAAAATAGCGCCCCCCCCCCTTGGGGGATGCAGGTAAGCAGTTCCGCTGATGTCAGTGGATGGCTCCGCGGGACGCACTATTTTTTTTAATGGAGGGGTGGGGCATATTGCTCCCGCGGTCTGGAGTTTCACCTCAGCGACACTCCACCTGGAGTCTTCAGAGTTCTAGGGTATGGTGAAGTGATGGGAGTTAAAACCACAACTCTCCCTTTAGCGAATAAACATTTGTTTTCTTTGTGCAATCAGTCTCCAGTATATACTCTCCAGCTAATCTTTAATGGTGCCATCCACAACAGAAACTAAAGAGCAAAGCAAATACAGCAACAAGCGCCATAGTCTGGTCTCTGAACGCTTAGTTTGTGTTTATTCACTAAAGCTATTTTCAGTGATTAACTACAGGCAGTGCATATGGCGTATCACAATATTTGTAATAATTTGTATTTTTCTTAGGGCACATTTGCCCATTAAGCCCAAATCTCTCTTGACAATTTACATAGATTTAAAAAGAAGGATCAGCCGAGATAAAACAATATGGCTTTAATACGAATGTACAGTAAATATACTGCAAAGCCTATAAATTGTCAGTGGCTAAATATGGTGTGTTATTGGTGCATAGAGAATGAATATACTTTAAATGTAATACACATTTAATAAGGGTGTTTTGTGTTAAAAGCACTAGAACTGGCAGCGCATTACAAATTAGTTCAGTTTCTCTTTGGAAGAATGATTTATAGGTGGATGAAAATAAGGCGTTTTGGGGAGCATAACAACTCCGAATTACACACAGATGGACTACACTTAAATTTACAGAGAACGGTTTTACAATCTCTATAAGGTTTGAAGACCAATAGGTACAAAGTATAATCTCTCATAAGCGTCAGTTCTTGGTAACAAGAAATCACAAGGTACTCACCAATGTTAGTAAATTAGTGCAGGTTTAGTTCTTGGTAACACACCTGTTGTAATATGGATAGCTTTCTTTGCTCGTTATGGGAACATAATACAGTTTAATAGGATGAGAACCAATCACGTGAGTGCCATTCTGGGTCAATTCATTCAAGTACAGGTGAAGATGTATATATGTTAAGTAACTAAGTTTTCATTGCTGCCCAATGCAGTATAATTTAATGTTAGGCTGTCTGGCAAGATCACTTGGACTTGAATGGGTGAGTCGGCCCATGGATAGCACCTGCATAAACATTTTTATCTGGGGAAAGCTCTATGGAAAAACCAGCATGCTCTTCTGAGAATTGCACAAGTTGTGGGAAGCTCAGGAGCCATTATTTTCCCTTGAGTTCAGTCTACATTAGAATTAGCGGGCATTGTATATACAACCCAGGGCAGATGGCGGTTTCTCAGCTGATGCTCAATTTGGAGAAAACACACACACACTTATGCTAAACTGGGCTTTCCCAGACTAAGATAAAGTCTGTTACATTTATACTGAGAGCAGTGTTCTTAACTTCCCATTTTAAGGAAAGGAAAAGGGAAGAAATTAGCATGTAGGTAACTCATGACCAAAAAACGATAGGACAACCTAGGCGCATAATACTTAAAACTGAATTTCACAGTTCCTCGGTCACCTACACAAGGAGGAACAAACTTTGCGTTGATATAACAAATTAAAAACACACGGCTTAAACATTTTCCAGTTGGATACTTAAAGAGATTTGCCACAATAAAATGTCAGGATGGCATGGACCACTTCAGGTAAAGTTAAATACACATTATGCAAATATAAATGATCCGGTTACAAAATAAGTGCATTCAAACCCTAGCACTGAATTCTGACACCCGCATCATGAGTATAAAGCCAACTCAGTGGTCACACATGTGATTTAAACACAAGTATACATTCTGGGGACAGTTAAAAGTCATCACGATCATGCAGTTTGCCCAGGTTTTGTACCTGAAGACCTCAAGCTTTATTTGTTAATGTGTGAATATTTAGACTATTAATTTATTAGCATCCTCTTGAAGAAATAAGAGTACCGCTTTAGAGACAGCTGCAAGTCAAAAACAGTCATTCTTCTTTTCCATACTGATTCCTGGTGACACATGATAGACTCCTTCTCCGTAACCGAGATTGGGCAGGACTCTGAACGAAAATAAATACCTCTGTCTCAGGGTTACCTTTAATAAATAATCTTAATAAAGACCACTCAGGTAAAAAAACTTGCCAAAATTTGATTTATTAAACAAAAAAACAGACAAAAAAAGAATAAGGGTGTCACCAGGGGAAGATGATCTCAGTGAGAACTGTCTTGTGCAATCCCTGGTGACACATGATAGAGATATATCAGAGATGAAAAACAAACAATGGGAGGGGAAAGTACAGTAATTTAGGAACAGGACATAGCTGAGATGAACAGTCAATCCCCTAGAAATCAGAGTACATCTTACCCATATCGTCTGACCATTTAAACAACACACCAAATCATTCAATATACCACAACAGCTGCAGTTCCGGGTCCACTTCCTTGTTGCAGCATAAAAGCGAGGCTTGAAATGCAAGGTCCACCATACACGATCAGTGTAACATCAGGTTGGCCGCAACTCAGACAGCCCGACGAACTACAGGGATCACCGTGCGAGTGATGAAATGCACATCTCAACTGAGTGAAGCCCTCTTGGAGACCAGACAAGGCCCCAGACAGCGCAACATACTGCTGGGCAAGTAGAGCCACTGGCCTAACCAAGGCCTACAGATGAGTGATCACCCCTGGAGTGGGGCCTTAAACCCAGGATCCAGACTCACCCTAGAACCCAATAAGAATAAAAAATGAGTTGCAAGTCCTCCCTACCCGAGGTAGTTCGGAATAACACTGAAGGTAACCATGAGGGTAGGAATCTATCATGTATCGTGTCACCAGGGATTGCAGGGAAAGAGACCTCCTGCTGACACTTGCTCTCATGGACATTCCTTCTGAAAGCAATGGATGTTTGACAGTCTCTATGCCCATTCATCTCGTAATAAAACGTGAACTGTATTTTTGTGGAGCTGCCACAATTTTCTTTTTCTCAGCAGAAATCTAGGAATTGGGGATGGCCTGTTTTGACTGTGGATACAAAGTAATTTAAAACCAGGTTTTCCTTTTTTTTTTTTTAATAATGCAAATCGCCACATACCACTGCTAAGCACAATCTGGACATTATTAAATGGCCTTATTTAATATAACAGAACCGCTGTGTTTTCAGACTGAGTAACGGAGAGGAGCATCCAGGCCGCAGACCAACTGGAGAGGTTTCAAAATCACACACACACATATTCCAGGAAATACAAATTATGAAAAAAAAATCAAAGATTTAGCTCATCCATTACATTCATTTCAAAAATGTACACTCAGGTTTTGATTTTAAAAAAATTCTTCAAATGTAAACCTATAAAATGTGTCATTAGTACACTTTAACCCAATAACACCCCCCCCTCCCAACAAGTGCAAGAACATTGTATTCACAGTGAAGAGCAAGTGTTCTACCAAATTCAAATGAAGGGCATTTGGGACAAGCACATAAGATAAATTAAAATGGTAATCTAGAAAATGCATTAGTACAACTTCTAACAAATCCATTGGTAATAAAAAGGCACCCCAAACCCTCTATGTCAGGGGTGTCCAACCTGCGGCCCTCCAGCTGCTGCAGGACTACATCTCCCATAATGCTCTTTCCGCTAATGGGCCTGGTTGAGGAGTATGGGAGATGTAGTCCTGCAGCAGCTGGAGGGTTGGACACCCCTGTTCTATGTAAAGAAACAGAATCTGTTCATTTGCGAGTTAATATCGTTTGGTGTTACAACAGTATGGGCAGGGTTCCTACGCTATGCTTATAACGGGATTATAATATGCATCAATTACAATTTCTGCAACTGGAATGTGACAGATTCCACAATAATGTTTTGGTGGCAATGACATAATCTTACATTTCTATAATACAAACATGCAACTCCCCTTGGTCGTATATTACCAAAAGCAGATTGTGTGAACTGTATACTGGCTACCTGTCCTGTGACAGAGGTGGCAATCCCTTTACCACACTTACCATAATTTGGTATATTAAACAAATATATTACAGCTTTACATTTTCTTTACAGAAAACTGGAGAAAGCAGACTAAACACAAGATTGAGGGAAGAGAAGATTTTTGTTATGATTCCACATGGGTATTGAAAAGCACGATATATATAAAACATTTTTTATCTAATAAACCACACATTTCTGCTAATTTCCTGTTGCAAGCACACTAAAAGCTATGGGCTTTACTGTTAACATTGCCGGATGCAGACATATCAGATGGTGCCTCTGGTATACTCAGACAGTTTAATTTTTCATCGATTTAAAAACTAGTTATGGGTCCCGTCCTTGTCAGCCAATGACCCACTGCACTAGATCCCTTGCTTCACTGTTTAGTATGAAAGGCCAACATCAGCAATTATCTCCAGCAAGAAGTGCTGAGCTGGCCCTGAATAATGCATAGTTCAATGGGTGAGGAGACTGGAAGGAAAATAAACCATGCATTATACAGGACCTGCCAAGCTTTTCCTGCAGAAGAAGCTCACTGGGGTTGGACCTACCATAATATATAGTGAGGTCAAGGAGCTGAAACACAACTCCCCTGCAGACTCTACCTTCAGTGAATAGATCTCAACAGCATCTTGAGTGTTTCCTGAAGACCTCACTATAGCTTACTTATTGAGCTGGAAAAATTAAGTACATTTTCTGTAGATGTTTATGTTCATTCTAGAAGTCTCAGAGGCTACCTGTCATACAGTAAAGGTAATAGTTTCAACAACCTCGGCATTATTTAAGAATGAAAAAAACACCACAGTTTACATAAAAGTGATGGCAAGCGTTAGCTCACTTTTAATGATTGTATACCGTATAATCCAATATATCACTGAAACACTTAAAAAGGAACACAGTATAAACACAATTTTCCAGCAAAAAAAACAAAACAACAATTTACGTCACATTTAATGACATCATAACAAATCATGGTTTCACAGTATAAAATATTGGTTTCAGGGTTCATTGTCATAAGTGAATTAAAAGCCACACAAAACATATGGATTGTTTTCATTTTCAAGAAAAATATTCTTTTGTGCCAAATAAATATTTAAAGTAACAAACATTATTCTGTAAACCTTTAAATCGGCACAACTTTCTAACTGCCATCTTACATTCTGGAATGTTTGATACATTCTGCCACGGTTTTGTAATTGTTATCAGTAAGCAAAAAGCATGAAGTAGCATCTGAAAAAAGACATACAATATTGTTTGTATATAAAACAAAAAAATTTTTTTTTCCCCCAACGTACCCTATACATTTATCCCAATATGCCAACAATGGCAAGACCACAGAAAGGAACTCTTCCGTTATTCAAAACAGAAGAAAGTGCTTATCCTTCCTTTATTTAAAATTATTTGATTTTTAATATTCCTGGAGTTACAATTTGTTCTTTTTCAAAGAACATTCACAAGCATTTTAATGATTGCCAGACTCATCAAAACAGAGAATTCACGGTATAGCACAGCAGACCTTTGTAATGACCTGGTAACGATAAGCCTCTTTAATCAGCAACATAAGTTTCTACGGGGATATTAAAAAAAAAAAAAAAATCTAAAAAATTGTTTCAACTGCACAGATGCTCCACAACACCTGCACCGATATTCTACATGCCCATCTGCATATCAGCAAAGTTGTAGAAGTTGTCCACATCATGAGAAGAAGTTGCTTTGTTTTCCGACACAAAAACCTAAAAAAGGAGAGAATATTTACGGTTTGTTACATTAAACGTGTAGAGATCTAAGCATGCAAATGTGTTAAAAGGGACACAAATGCAACAAAAATGAACTTTCAAATCTGCCAGCACTACTAGGAAACATGTCCCTGACCACACAGAGGTTTAACATGCAGATTTGTATTTACCTTCCCCGTTGCCCTAGGGTAGCATGCCCTGCCGCAACCGCAGTTGTCTTCCCTGCATTAAAATGAGCACTGTGCCTTTAAGACACGGAGCACCAATATATGAAATCCTATTCCAGCGCTTCATGGTGTAAATGGGTCCATTGGGAAGATCAAAGATCTCCTCTGTAACCAGGCCATTGAGCAGCAGGACATGGCTCCCCTTCTGGACCTGCCGGCATAGACCCAGGAAAGGTCTGTGTAACCACAGAAGATGAGTAGCAGCCAAGTATTTTCCAAGCATTTAACTACAACTCCCATTAGTTTCTGCCTGTCAAGGAGTGGTAAAGAATTGTAGGCATAAAACGGCTACCGGTGTTCACAAAGAAACCACACCACCATCGGTGGCTATGCTTGGCTCAAACTGCACTTGCTGTGTTGCAGGGGTAAGCAGACTGTTTATTCCACATAATATTTGATACAGTGCACTGCTCTGTGGAGTATGTTATAGTGCTGCAACAACTAATCGATAAAATCGATAATAATCGATAATGAAATTCGTTGCCAACGAATTTCATTATCGATTAGTTGAATCGATTATTATCGATTATAAAATGAGGGTTTTTTTCAGAGCAAACGCTCTGAAAAATCCCCCTCATTATATAATCCGTTTAGTCTGACTCACCGTCTCACAGCAGCAGCAGCTCCTACTTACTCCCCCTCCCTGTAATCACTGTGACAACTGGCCCCGCCCCCTCCTTCTCCAGGCCAGAACCACATGGCTGTGACACTCATCTAACTGTAAGTATATGTATATATATATATAATGTGTATGTGTGTATATATATATAATGTGTATGTA
>VKOC01000002.1:30609177-30621699 GCA_009364415.1 Spea multiplicata | reverse complement strand
TCACACACTTACCAATCCACTCCCCCTGAATCTTGCCCTACCTTTCTTCTGTCACTTTTCCTCCTCCTCTTCGTTCTTCTTCTTCTGTGTCCTGTCCTTCCGGTGCATAGAGCGCGGAAGGCGGTGGGCGTAGCTTCAGTGTTGTGGAGGCACATTCAATCCCGCTCGCAGCCACTTAGTTTGCGGCTGCGTTGAATATTTGTCTGCCGGCCGGCCCGGATTCAGGGCGACCTGGGGGGCAATTGCCCCCCCGGCCCAGCCCGCCCCTGACTAGTCACATACAATGTCAAGTGTGTGAAGAATACCCCATGAAGCCGTTTAAGACTACATAACTATATCAGTTTAGGGGCAGACATAATTTTCTGGACACAAAGTTTAAATATTTTCACATACCCAGAAATTTGGACAAGGGGTTGCCTCTGTATTTAGCAGTTTTCAATAACACCAATGTCAAAAAACTAGGACTGTTTATCCGTTCATAGTTGTTTCCCCTGTTTCTTCAATTTCCAATAGGAGCACAATCACACCCGGATGTTAAAAACCCAGTGGATCATCATTTTCTGTACCAGGCACCTGATGGAAAATAAGTGTACGGCGACTAGGACCGGACACAATTCAGACTGTTTCACCACGGCGCTCTTTTTCGGTTATACTGGGCAACAATCGGAGGTGGTTACGGAGAGGGAGCTCATTTGGGCCCAGTTTTATCACTAATATTTAAGACCGGGATTTACCGAGCCCCGGCTATGGAACTCTGGCCCGGCTACTGCGCAAATTATTCCCTGAGAAGTTCCCAACGCAGTCGCTCAGGGTCCAGACGTCGTATCCCGCCACTCTTTGGAACATAACATCCTCTGACCCTGAGTTTTCTATTGTTACCCCAGATTGATGCCGCTCCCTCAAAAAAGTGACTTTGTCAGGTGGTTATTGTTGGGCAGGGTGTTGTTTGATGTGATTATGCTCCTTATGTGAGTTCAGTATATAAGGCTGTGTGTTGTCACCTCAACATTAGTGCTGTCTGATGCTTGGGGTGGGCTGCTATGATAACTTATTGTCCTTTAGGACAATAGCAACACTGTGTAGTTGGGCTTCGGCTAGCCACGGTGTTAGCGTAGATCCATTGGATCTACAGTCCCTCTCCATCTCATCGCCGCTAGACCTGCCCAGCGCTGAAAGGGTTTTGGCAGGTGTAACCAGTCGGGGTACGGGTTGTCCCGTCACAACCACTAAACAGTTGTCACAATTTTGTTTATGGAACCACCTGCAGTTTGTACTGCTATAGCCGATTACCTGCTGATAGTGGGAACAATTCAGAGTCGTTAACGAGAGTGCAAACCTTCTGTTCCCACAAGACAAAGGGATTAATAGACATGTGGAGGACTCTACAACCCGCAAAACTATACATCCTTTCCCCATCCACATGCCTCCTATTATAGGGTAGCTTTCTAAAATACAGATCTCCAGATGCCATCCAAAATCCCTGTTATAACCTGGTCAGACCATGCTGTCAAAGACATGAACATACATGAATTTGTGCATATCACCATTATTATGCGTTCATTTCTTACAACCACTTGATAGAACTATACAAGGCCACCTAGACACACAGTTGCATTAGACATATTCCTAATTCTCTCCTGTCGACCTACCTCAATACCTAATTGATAATTGATACCAGGTTTTAAGATCAATGAAACAAAATGTAAGGCCCAGAATATCTCTCTCCCAGGATGACCAATGTAATATCCCTAAACTTTAATTTTAAATAGCAAATTATTTTTAAATACCTTGAAGTATGCATTCCTACTCCCCACCTGTAACTGATTGATAATAGGATGCCTCCTCTAGGAAATATCCTCTTCTGGACTTAAAACACCTTAAGAAATTATATGAGACAAAAATCATATGATGTTTTGTCATCTTCATTCTGTGGCCGGTAGTGCCTGGCTATGCAATCCTAAATAATGCTAATCTAATTGAACATGGGTTATATTCTGCACTGTTACTGTTATACGATTTACCCCCCCCCCAATAAAGATAGACACTTTAATAGGCACTTTTGTTTAATCAAACAAAACAGATTTACGGTAAGTTGCTGTAAATTGCTCCTTTAAGAAGACATGAGCTGGCCCTGCATAATGTGTAGTACAATCAGTGAGGTGACCTTCAAGTATCAGGCTCTTCTTGAACAATAGAAGCTTGTCTTGCTAGAATTTAACAGAAAATAAAGTGGTAAGATCCTACCTTCAAAGGACATTAAAAAAAATCAGGATTCTAGTGCTGTCTTTTACAATACTTCATGGCCTGATATACAAGAAAGGATATTAGGGTGATTTTTTATTTTCTAGGATCCTTGAACTTTGGCTCGAGGAATATATGCGTGATACTGCTGCCTACAGGCCCCTGCTTCCTGGGAAAAAATATATTTTCCCCACATACCCCATGCCATGTACGAAAATGTAATATGAATAATTTACACAGTCAGGAAATGGCTACATTGTGCCAGTGTTACTGTGGGTCTCATGCCAGGGCATTAAAATAGAGAGGCTAGCAATAAGTGATCTCTTCCCTTTAACATATCTGAAAATGCATTTATAAGGTTTTTATAGGGGAACTTGTGAACCTTGCACCATTGACTACTCATTTATTACCGAAGTGCCTTTTTATGGCATACAGTACAGTTATATCATACATTGACCAAGACTTCCAAAGACAGTCCCTCACTTTCCCTCCCTGGTCTAATATCCAGATGTTCCACCATTTATTGCTCAATAAGCTTCTCTTTACTCAATGTATGTTTGTTGTTACTTAGTTTTAATGAAATATGAAATGTAATGAGAGATAAGAACCAGTCGCCCCATCTAGTCTACCATCTTCTTTTTGCACATGACAGCCGCCACATACTGTATGTATCCCATGTGAGTATTCTCACTATGAGACTTTCTGCTGCTTCTAAAACTGTCCATCTGAGATCATGGTTCACTTTTCTTAACGGAAAATAATATCACACAGTGGGGTTTACAGTGTAATCACAAATAAGTTACTAGCTTTGCAAACATAGAATATTTCAATGCAACAGTTACATAGTAAACATATAATTTAGGGCAGATAAGACACCCTTTGCCCATCTAGTCTGTATATTTGTTCTACTGCAGTTCACTACTACTTTTCATATCTTCATTTTAAGGGGAACTGTGAACTCAGACAAAACTTGAACTAAATCTACTGCTAGAAACGGTCTACCAAGTATTATTATGATTTAATTGCATCAACCTTTACCAACAGAACCAGTCATTATATTTTTTTTTTAAACAAAATTTATCATTTTGAAATCCACGGCAGCTTTCACTGTGGAACCCAATTAATTCCTTGAAATCTGATTTTTGAGACCACACTTAACCCGAAAATCAAAATCCACAACCTGTACGGAGAATACACTGCATTGTTTGCTGAATGATTAACTATTATGTTCCAAGATACACCTGCCAGAGATACACTTATGCTAATAGTATCCATTAGACACCTACGACTTCCTACACATTTTGATTTTCTGAAGAAAAAAAAAAACCCTCTGACTTTCATCCAAAACAAAAGGGGAGGAAACAAACTAATGGATGAGAAACTCTTTTTTGGAAGGCATGCATGTATCACAATAATGTGTAAAGAAACAGCTCATGCATAGCTGCCAGCAGTCCCAATCTACTGGACATAACCCCCTGCTTTTAGGACTAAAATTTGGGACTATTGGCTACCATATACCGATATATTAAATATATTTTGGACAGGTTCTGGCATGGCTACAGTACAAATAGCTCAAAAATCCTGTAGACTCTGTTAGCAAGTTTGTTGAAATTCGGATTTTATGATTCAAATTACAGTATCCAGCCTCCTTTTAGGTTAAATTAATTGCATTCTGTAAGGGAACAGTGATTTTAGTGCAGAAGCAGTAAATGTTTTCCACGAGTTTACTGATTACAGGTGACATCTCGTCATCTACATTCTTTTACGTTAACAATGCATTCCAAAGAGACAAGCCTTTGCATGTAAACCTGTAGAGCCTCCTTTTGCATGTAAATTGGTAACACATTTATTTGCAATAACATTTAGGTCCTTCAATGTCTGACTAGCACTACCTTGTAAACTGATATAAAAAGCCTAATTTCATTTAAAAAAACATTTCTGTGAAGTCATGACATTTGCAATGTGGCCTATAGCCAAATGTGTCTGAAAGACATTTAGAATTTCTGAAAGTCTGGGGCAGTGTCAGCTACTTTAAAGGAACAGTCTAATATCTCATATTGCCAAGCCAGCATAAATAGTTTATTTGTTATTATTCTTACTATTGTGGTGGCAAGACCATTTCCTTCTTCTAAACAAGTATCTACAAGGAAACCACAAGGTTCTGTTGAACAACACTTGATAGCAACATCCACAATTAAGACAAATAATTGGCAATCACTATTTTACTTTCTGTTGTAAGCAAAATATATTTTCAAAATTCATTTAATAAATTTAAATAAACTTTTCAGCACAAAAGCAAGTAATAAATGTGCTGAAATTGGTTAATCTGGTATTTAGCTTTCCAGTCAGTCCTTGCAGATTCGTCCAAGGAGCCATTTGGTTTAAGCTTTTGTAATGTACTTTCGCTAGCATCCAGCCGTTCTTAGACTGCAACTGTCGTTATCTCCAAGGATTAGTTTTAGCACATCAATTTATTTTAATCTGGCCTATAGGACAGCACTGACATAGCTTCCCCACAGGCTTCCTCAACTCTGCGCACCTGATCCCTGCTCAGTCTCTCCCGCCAAGCGCTCACCGCTTCTCGGGCATCCCTTGCTGACACAAGGAAAGGCCTGTCAGAGGAGTAACTCGACCCCCTGGTCATGTTCACGACAAAGTCATCCAGTTCAGCCATGGACGGCAGACCGACAAAGCGGAGAAGATGACCCAGCTCTTCCTGCGGTTTTAGGACTAGGTCTTCGTAACGCAGTCTAAGATAGCGCTTGCGGAGCCACACAGGACCAGAACCACGAAGGAGCAACAGGTCTCTCAGCCAGGCCTGGCAGATCACTTCCAGAGCCCCACCTAACAGGTAATCTGCTCCCCCTCGGTGCAGCTGTTGTTGCTGCTGGGCCTTGATTGCTGGGTCTCCTACTCTTAAGCGACTTCGCAAAACTTGCAAGCTCTCCCGCAGCAGTGATCTCTTGGAGCGAAGCCGTGAGTTGTGCACAGCCCGTGGATCCCGAAATAGCTGTATGATTTTCAAATTAAGTTCTGGGTCTTTCAGAAGTGGCCGCAACACAGAAACCTCCATCAACCGTACATCCTTTATCACTACAACCGGGTAGCGTCGACATTCCCTCTCCAAATCCTTAAGGCTGCGGGCTGGGCAATTTTTCTCACAATCTCCTGGTTCTACAAGACCCACTTTGTCTCTGGGCCCCCCAGCAGTGGATGAGAAGGCAGAGTACTCCCTTCCATGATTGCAGAATGGGGCGCTGCAGATGACCTTGTTGCTTCTCCCACCAAAAAGTCCTGAGGTAGTTAGGTTTTCCCCGCTGTAAAGCTTAAGAACTGAGAAGTCACAGCGAAATAGAGAGCTTAGAAGGTCTCTCAGTGCCCCCTGCAGGCTTTCTGCATCTCCTGGGTACAGTGACTGCCACATGTGCCAGGCAGGCTCATATAGATAGAATACATTAGGGTGCTGGTTAAAGAGTTCCCCAAGGAATGATGACCCACTGCGCCAGGTGGCATGAACATAGACATGTGTACGAGGCGGTGGGGAGCCAGGAGCTGGACTTCCCTCCTCCTCTGGTTCTGTCTCCCATATTGAGGAATCCAATTTTGGGAATAGCCGAGGCAGAGACCTTTCCCTGCTTACTTTACTCTCATGTCCAGAATGCTGGCTATTCACAGTCCACCAATCATTGTGCATGAGCATGGACAGGAGCAGAAGAAGCAATGTCACATACACCAAAAGCAGAAGCAGCGACCTCTTTCTCACCCTCCTCCTCTTCATCCTGCTCAGATGGGAGTTGATGTCTTCTTGACAGACAAAGCTGCAAACACTTCATGTCCTAACCCAGTACATTCATCTCCGGATTGTTAATTCTCCGCCACTTGTGTACTCACTTCCTCTGCAGTGACAGCACTTGGTAAACTATGAATATATCCAAAGGTAATGCGGTCTTTCTGTGTGTGCCATGCATTCTTCTCACCCTGCTCTATAGCCCGGGGGCACGGAAGATGAACATTAGGTGCCTGCAGGCTAATATTTCCTAAGCACATGCAATCCAAGGCAAGCCTTTGCTAATCTGCTCTTGCTTCTGGGTTTTTGTTTGTCTTCTCACACTTCACTCGGATTCCTTTAAACCACGCCCTGGAGGTGGGGCTGAAACTGCAAGGCTTCTCCGTCCGCCTCTCACTTCCGAAATCATTGAGTCGGTATCGGTGTAACAATGCCGAGCGGCGATTGCTTTCTGATTCTAAAGAATTCTTATGTTATGTAAACATGGGAGATAGATAGGCATTATTTACTAAACGCCAGGACGTAACTGTCTTCTTATCACCCGGAGTTTAAAAGCTAAAGTGGCTCATCCTGCTGGTGATCCCTGAGCAAGAATTAAATGCAGACTATAGAAGATGGCCGTTTTTTTTGATTATTGCTAATACATTAATACATGAATGGGATCCTCTGTGTTCTTGTTGTAACCGTAGCTTAAGTCGAACACCGGATTCCCAGCATATCTGAAGCTTCTCCTGCTTCTCTTCCCCAGCTCCCCTTACAAAAACTCAGGAAGCTTCCCGCTGTGCAAAGTAAATCTGTTCTCGGAAGAACAATTAGACTCAGCATGTTTTTATTTTCCGGTCGCTCGCACACAGGAGACGACAAACGCAATGATAGATTTAGCTCTCTTTTATGTCTCTGCTATGTTTCTATGGTAACTGCAAACAATAATGATATACATTGATATCCAGGCAATTGTTTTGCGGTTCTCGCATTACTTAATCTATACGCGTGGGAAAAAATCTGTTTCTAAATGTATACTAGATTTATGTGCCTTCTGATAATGACAAAATCCTTGAACATTATATAAAGTGCTGTATACAGTAATTAGATTATGCAATGAGTAAAACATTGCTTTACAGTATTTCATTACGTTCCAATTAACTGCCAGGAGGCTGCCATTGATGTCAGCCATGTGATGTTTTGGGTGACCCCCCCTCCGACGGCACACTGAGGTGTTTATTGCTTGTTCAGTGAAATCCATTCCTCCCTTGACTTTTATTAGCCGGAGTTTCATTGTTTGCGTGCCTCTGCTTTCTGCAGGAGAGCCCTGACTTCCCCCTCTATCTCGCTGTCCCGTCGAGCTCTACCTCTGTCCCATTTTTCAGGAGAAATGTAGAGCTCGGCAGCTCAGAGGGGTTTAGGACCGTAATCCCGCAGCCCTAATAGCATTGGATGGTGTCTGCGACACTGGAGAATGAATACTGCGCATGCGCACAACCCTACATTTCAGGTGTACAAATCAGGACCACCTGCATTGGGAGGTCTGGCAAGTAGCCGAGACAGGGCCACCTGCCCGTATAGCCGAAGAGCCACCTAAAGGTGCTCATCTTCAGAGCAGCACAAAGTGGACACAAGAGTCTACCAACCAACTGTTAGAAACAATCGGGCAACTGCATTCACAGGTGAGGCCATATGTAATGTATTCTCAATGCTCAAGGATTGGTTTTTATTTACAAAAGGTGCAATCTGAGGTTTTCCAGTTTGACTGGAACATTTTGTGACAATCTGGCTCTATATAGTTATATAGTTAACTATATTTTCATTGTAGCTCTCAAGAGGTACTGATGTAATATACAAAGCACGTGGCAGCAAAATATCACAATCAGATACAATTTCAGCAGACTCAGGTAAAATGTCAGACTACTCAGCTGCAGGTACTGGTATCCATACTAAGGTGACAACATTGGTCAATTTTGGCCTAAGCTCGCTGTTCCAGTGGGGTGGGAGCCCCTCGGGAGCATAACTGGGGGTACATTGCCCCTCTGGCTGATCCCCTTTCCCAGCACATCACTGCTCCATGGGCCAGTTGCGGAGCTCTTTGATCTCTCTTGTAAACGACCCATATACACTATGGAGGACTGTACCTCAGTAGCAAACTTGGCACTCACCATAGAGGATGTTGGACACTGAGGTAAATGGGTAGGGGTGGCTGTGGTACTGCCCTGGGTCACGCCTAGGGCAGGGCTCAGCCAAAATAAGCTACGGGGATAGAAAGCTATAAAGAATGCGGGAAAAGTATCAATTTTGACAAATTATAAGGTAACTTGTTCCTTGTTTTAAACCTAACAAATGTTGACTAAAGTATAGCGCCACTGAACTGGCATATGTACACGTGTGCAATATATTAAAAGAAGACAACAATAAAGGATACAAAATCAAGCACACTTCCTATAGATCCTCAGTCTGGAACAAAAGCCATGGACACACTAAACAGATGGAGTGAGACCACCAAATCACATTATGGGCTGTGTGCCCATCTGAAACAATTTTCATATATAATCTACACTAGTCTAGATTATAAATGAGATCAGCTATCCCTCATATAATAAGCACCAGTTCTATTGTAGATGATCAGTATCTGGTATTAATTAGATGAAACTGATGCATTTTATTGGGCCAACATAGAAGATATAAAGTTACATAAGCTTTTGGGACCTCAGCGAGCTCTTCTTCTAATGGATATAAACAGACTAAGTAGCACATACATAGTATTCACTTTATTATTGTTAGATATATATTTCAGGTTAAATAGGGGGTCATGTCCCATTAGATCCAAGCAATTAACATGTCTTTGTTCTCTGTTTCTACAGTGACTTCACAATAGACATGCTGTGTTAATACACTCCCTATTGTATCCAGCTTTAGTTATGTGTAGATTTAATTCTTGGTGCCTATTAATGAATAGTAAATTTGGTGGTTTTATGTTCAGATCAGTTCAGAGACAATACAGGCATATTATACGCCCCGTTTAACTGAAGTACTTTTTTTTTATATCTGCTTGTTCCTTTTAGTTTCCAAACTCTCAAATTCCAACAGAGCTACAAAAGATCGCCATTGTTCTCAGCTAAGGGTTCATGACGTTTCACCAATAAACAAGAAACCCAGGTGTCTTATGTAACATTAAACTGTGAGGGCCTTTACTACATCAATGCTTCCCTTGTAACCATTCTCTTGTACCATAATCATGGTACTTCAGTTCTGCTTCATTAACTCCCTCTGCTTGGTGAAAGCCAATTTCTGAATAATGGTAAATGAATTGACCAGGACAACCTGTTTACTGATGGAGAACTTGGGAGGTCTGTGAATTTATGATAATAAAATTGTGAGTTTCAATTGTGTAAAGAAGGTTGGTATTACATATACTTCTTTCAATATAATGCCTCATTTTCATGCACAATTGCTTAATACGGAATGCATTGTTTGAACAAACCTATATTCTATAAGATGCCTGTTAGTGAAATTTGTTTAACATTATGGGCAAATAATTTGCTTGCATTGGGTATGCTTAGAATAGGGGGTGTTGTGTATATAAGAGCATATGAACAAGCATATATCTTGAACCAGACCTACTTAAACAAAAAAAAAAACACAACCAAAAAAACCCTGTATGACTTTGTATGCCATGTATAAAAAATTGCATGAAAAACCCCCTAAAACTACTTAAGTAGAAAATAAAAAACTTGCATTTTTTTCAGTCTTTATGTGATATCAGACAGAAAGCATGAGGCTAGCCACATGAGGGGCCAGTGATATTCCCACCATCACATCTGCACACATACACATTTATCATTCCCTTTGATTTCAATGGAAGCAGTTTCTACAACAGCAATTGTACCCTTAAGTTTATTAGCAGATGTCACTTCAAGGACGCCAATGTCCATGGCAAGGTTTGTGAAGGGCCATAGAACATCATTAAATTGTCCACCACAGACCCCAGTAAATGTCCACAATGAGCAATGTTGGTGTCTACCCCTGCTTTTTAGCAAATGTTTAAATTAAATCCTTTTTATAAAGAAAATGTTTTGTTTGAAATGGGAAATGAAGATTTGGCTAGCACATACTGTATAAGGTGTTTGCTATTATAAGTGACTTTTGGTTTAAATGGATGTATCACGCATATTTTGTATATCGGATATGTTTAGTTGTAACTGGAGGACAAAGAAGAAAATATGGACACACATTTAACATGTGTAAGTAATATGTAAGAACAGCCTGACTGTAGATGGACAGGACAGTGAGGTCTATTCACTAAATTGAGATTTGCATTTCAGCTCACTATTGATTCAGCTATTGGCTTCACCTTGACAACCCCAGTAAGCTATTACTGCAGGAAGATGGTGGCTGGCCTTGTATAATGCATGGATCAGTCAGTGTGAATTCCTCATCCTTAGATGATCCTTAGCAGCTATCTTTTAAGGACCAATTAAGGTCAGAGTCTGTACATCAGAAAAAATGGACTTGATGGGCGTAAAGGTTCTTATCTGCCATCAAATTCTATTTTTCCCTATACATTATGAAGACCCTTCCTCAATAAGCTTCTATTGCAGGAACATAATCTATTGTTAAACATGGAGATTTGTTCAGTCTCCTGGCCTTCTGAATTATACATTATTAAGGGCCAGATCAGTATGAAGAAACAAACTAGTGTTGGCCCTTAATAACGAATAGTGAACGGGTTGAGACTACAACTGTTCTCACAACTATCCCTTAAGTCAATAAACCCGAATAGTTTTTCATTTGGACACTGTTCCTTCTGGGAGACTTCTACTTACTGATGCAAATCCAGAGGAGTAATGTTTTTTCTATAAATGGCCTTGTGGCAGGACTAAATATCCAATTCAATCTAACCAGCAGCTGTATGATAACTTTGACATATGGAATTTCATACAATAAATGCATTATTTCCTGTCATAAAATGCATATTGAGTCTTTAACCCTTTGAATGCTTGTATTGTATGGAATGCATACTCAATGGGTTAATCAAGGCTGGGAGATTAGTGCAGGCAGAGACAAGCTCCCTGCCATGCAAGCAGGAAGTGGTATGAACGATGAAGCAAGCATCACTCAAACAGATCCCAATAAAAGGCTAACAATATTCAAAAAAGGCGCCTGTGCTGTGAAGATAAAAATGACCACCACAAATAATTACTTTAAATATTTTATTCATATACATATTTTCAGACTGCAATTGCACATCTCACAAGGCTATTTCCTGCAAGAAATATTACACAATACCACTTAAGTATAATTCAAGTTACAAAAGTTCAGCCATGGAGATGCTTACAAAGTGCAGAACATGGTCATTTCCACGCGTGAGCTAACGTGGGGCAGGAGCTCAACATTCTCCCATGAACCTGTTTTGGCCTTCAAAATTTGAGACCCCATAATACTTATGTTTTAGGCTGCATGTTTGTATATTGTCGTTACGGAAGGGTGACAAAAGCAATCGGTTCTTTAAAATGTGCTTTCCCAGTAGACGTTCTTAAAACGGTCTTCTTTGGTAAGTTCTTATCGGAAAGAATATGCAGTCGCGTCCATTAAATACTCACCCAAAGAGACTGAATAAAAGTAGTACAGAAAGGATCCAGTCATGGTCTAAATGCTACTTACACATTATATGGCTACATGTGGTAACCCAAGTAAAACACACAAAAACAGAAAAAAGCATTAGGTAGTGGATATATGATATTCATAGCATGGAGAATGTGTTCCTACCAGTGTCCCTGACTAGCCTCTCGTAGATGATACTGCCTATTGATTTTCTTAGCTGAAACTGCCAATGGAGTTATTGTTAAATAGATAAAAATTCTACCACACTCTATTACAAAAAAATTTAAAGGGAAATATGTATCTAATATTTAAATCAGTATTAAAAACACGGCAAAAAGGTTCATGATCGTTTTCCCTTTTATATCTATGTAAAGTAACGCAGCCTGGACACTGCGTAATATACTCAACATGAAGCAGTAAGTTTAAAGTGCATTATCATTTGTAATCACTGGAATTTTTACCAGTGAAAACAGCCAGTATTTCTCCAGCATGACTCGGAGTGATCAGTTTATCCGAGAGTTTTCACCTCTAAATGCAAGGTCTCAAAGGACTGTGTTCGTTGCTCCAAGGTCCACCCCAACTGCCCACTCTGAACAAATCTCACCGTTTCAGAGTAGGTCCTATCTCATATGACCTTGTGGTAGTATGCCAACACTAGCCGAGTAAAGTTGCTTATCCCAAAAAATGCTATACATGCCTAGAAAAGATGGGGGCATTTGAAATACATTAAAATTCGATAATACAATGTCTGGATCACCCTCCATCAGTTCCTGCAATATACCAGACTATGTAAAGAATACATATTCTGTTTTAAACAAAGTTAAGTATGATCCTCTAAACACCTCCATTAAATAAGGGCATTTTAAATCAGATACACATGGCTTTAGTGCATATCTCGTAAA
>VKOC01000002.1:30532951-30591324 GCA_009364415.1 Spea multiplicata | reverse complement strand
CCTCCGTTTTACACATCTCTTACCTTTCTCTTCCTCCTTTCTGTTTCTGCTGAGCGCTGGGGCTGGGATATAAACGTCATATCCCATCGCCCGGCGCTCAGTGACAGACAGCACACCGGTAAGTGTCGGACTGGTTAGGGAAATCCCCAACCAGTCCTGCACGCTGCAGCTGCTAATCAGGCAGCTGTGTACCGAGGGCATTCAAATCACACAGCCCTGGGGGGGATTTCTCTATTGTCGGTCCCCCCCGCATGATTTCCTGGGGGGGATCCATCCCCCCCGGTTCCTACGCCCCTGCATCATATTAAAAACAGTACTGTACAAAAATCCAAAAAAGCGATGCATCGTAGCGTCTGCGTGGTTGGGCCAAGCTACTATTATCTTATTTCAGGCATGTCCAATTACGGCCCGCGTTCCGGACCGATAAGGCCCCACAGATAAGTTGCCCAAATATAGATCTGTTTTCTTGATATTAAAGGCAGGGTGATTTAACACCTGTTTAGATTTTCATCCAAGTCACAAAATGAAAAGTATGCCGTTTTCAACGTGCTTTCCTGCACCAACCAAACTTACCCTTAACATGGACCCTTGGGAGAATATTCTGGAACGGAGCGGCATGAAGCAAATCGCAGACCTCTTCTAGTGACTGAAAGAAAGTGAAATGGTCAGCTACACCACACACAATATTAACACGTTGCTTCTAAAATGGGAGATTTTGTTGCCTATGCTGCTCTCACAATACTCAACAAAAAGTCCAAACTCCCAGATTCCTATTAAAAAAAAAACATTTTTTTATGCTGAACTGCACAAAATAATTTAGAACAGCAACAACAAAAAATTGCACACAATTAGAGGGGGTAATGGCCTAGCTAAATGAAATAAAATTGCTGCACGCCAATTACTTGGTTAATGTGGTTGCTACGTTACACAGGCTTTTGAGAAGCCACTCATTTTTCTGGACCCTTCGGTCCCTGAATCCTAAATTACAATGTCTCCTGTAATCCCCACAGTGGTATTGCTCCTGGACGGTTAGGAAAGAAGAATAACAGGGGACAGAGAGGGCTACTGCAAGGACACGTATAGCTCCATTCATTGTCCCACAAGAGGCAAACGATCAAAAGTCAAGACCACCGTGTTATTCATAACGCATGTAAACGCATTTTATTCTCAGCCTCCTAATAACTGTTATCCAATTATCTTAACACTACAGGTGTGTCTGTAAAACAGCACATTTCATTGTCAATTGCTCTGGTCTGATCCATAACCTTATGCTGTTTAATTTCAGCTCTTTATGAGCAATTATGTAGAATGATTACACTATAATAAAGTAAAAGCCTTTTTGTATTTGTGCATTAGTCACATTTATTTGCCATTATTACTCAGCTGGTCCCGTGATCACGGCACTTGGGTTTAGAATTAAACTAAAAAACAAAAAAAAAACAAACCGGGTGGTGGCAGGAGAGTTGCAGTTTAATATTTACAGATTTCAGTTTAAAGTACAAAGGTGAGTACTATACAGTGAGCTTCTGCTGCAAGTATAGAAGGGACCGCCCTGTAGGAAGCATGTAAAGCTGGTGACTTTCTGGATAGTCACCACACTGACTGAACAATACATTACCCAGGGTCAGCTCAGCCACTATCGGTGAGAAATTTTCACACACTGAACCCAGGGAGCAGAAGCCTCAACCCTCCTGCAACTTCCCACTTCAGCGAATAAGCCCCAAAGTTTGGGTGGAGAGCAGAGAAGGCTCCTCGCCCAATAATACAGTAACAATCCATGTGAACATTCAAAAGATGCCCAATGAAGTAAAATATATCCATTATGGACAATATCTTGTGTACTATACTTCCTGCCTGGAAACTCTTAGCTGTCTGTCAGGTGTGTTTTATACAATATATACAGGATAATATTTCTATTACGTATCTAAAAATGGCCTTAAATTCATTCAAACAAAGCAAAATTCCAGAGGGCTTGATTGCTACGGACGGTACATTTCTAAAGCACGTACCAGGCTCTGTTCAATGAGAAGGCAGAAGAGAAGAGCATTCCCCACTTCTCTCAGGTTCTGAAAGCACACGGTCTTCAACTCGGCATATTCTACAATGTCCTTCAGCTGGTGATGAAAAAACTCCAATATACCTAACATTGAAACAAACGAGAAAGCATGTCAGAGAGAGAATGCAAACACTGGATAAGAATTAAATACAACGCATTACATTTAAACGCATGTTAACTGAGATGCTAACGAGTTTTTCTGATAAGAGGTTCAGTAGATATGATGTAAAATTATTTTATGTTGCAGAACTGTGTGGTTCTTATATAGCACGCTTCAATCTCTCCAACGGACCGTGACTGGATTTTTAGCAACCATCAAGCCATAAAAATAAAAAAAGAGTCCATATAAAACATGCAAATGAGCAGAACACACAAAATCATGGAAGTGAAATCGGAATACCAGCTGGCTCCACCTTTTGATAAATTTAATTAATACTTTTGTATCAAAATTTCAAGTACTATTGAATGCCAAACCTTTCCCAGAAGTGAATTCACGAGACATAAGGCCTGGTTTTCACAGGTTGTTGGCATTGACACTGAAAACATTTCTTTAAAGTCAGAGTTTATTTTCTGATTAAAATAGCAGGGTAAAGAATAAAATGGAACAGCACCTTTAAAGGGGAAGCCCCATGGGAGAAAATGTGGTCATAAAATCCAAGATTCCATTGCATTCGTTATGGAAGTGAGACATCTTCCCCTGGAAGTGTACTTAAGTATGCTCATGTTTAACACTCCCATTGAAATAAAAACAGGTGGCAGCAAATCTATGACTCCCATTAACGTACAATTTTTCACAGTATTGCCTACAGTCAGGGGAAGAAACGATTCCTCTGAATACAGGTCCTTTTAGCTGTATTTCCTGGGACCATACGGGCCTTCATCCCAACAAAGTATTAGAGATGCATACAGATGCCTAGATTACTCTAACCTCAATTGATCCTAAAACATGGCACAAGAACTGTTGATGGCAGTCTCACTAGCTCTCTGCTGAATGTTCCATGCATTTGTGTCGTGTGCTAAGAAACGTTTGTGTTGTATATGAAATGTATCCAGTAACATGTACAGGATTAGTAGAAGGGATTAAGACTTCAGCCCTCGCTCCTCTTCACAAATCCCCTCTGAAGAGCTCACATGACAGATGACACATTTAGCCGTGTTATGGCTGCCTTGCTAAAACAGGATACTTAGTATTGATACAGTAAAGTGTGTATGGACGTGGCCATTTTCCTATCGGTATAGAAAAAGCAGCCAAAGCAACATTAGGGTTGGCTACTATAATTGCATAACCCCTAATACAGTAGCCCATTAACACAAAAATAATAAAATGAATAATATTTTATAGTACTCCTCATTCATCTGGATGTTATTTAAATTATTGTAACTTGATATAGGTTACCGTTCTCCATGAACTGAAACATATTTTTAAGTTACTGGTCAATATTTAACCCCTTTAGGACAATGGGCGGTCCCTAAACCCATTGAAAACAATGCATTTTGAGCCCATACATGTACGGGCTTTGTCATTAGGGGGTTAATGTCAATCTTTTTTCAAATATTTCCTGGAAGAATCCATGCCCAACGAAGCCTGTAAGGTGAATCATGCTGGATGCTGACACTGAGCCATGGCAGGAATATAATAAATAGATAGTCGTTTGATAGCACTTTATTCATTTCCCCCCAAGTTTTAAGTTATTTTTAATCCCTCCATACAAGTCTCCTGTTTTCATCTTTACAGTGTATTTTTTATTATTATTTCATTGTCGAGCACACCATTAACCTAACATGTAATTGTGGGACACAATGAATGCCTTCATTTATACAAGCCATTTGTTTTGCCACCTGCATTTGCAGCACATATACGTCAAACAAAAGTGCTCTGACCACTGAATGAATGAATGAATGAATGAATAACCCAGGGAGAGGGAATATTGTAATTTGCAGGCGCAACGAGCCAGAAGCTTTCATACCTGCACTAAGATGACAGCCTAGAAATCAAGGTTACCATTCACATTGTATGTCATTGTGTTTGCAGCTGGGCTTCATCCTCAAATAAGAACATTATTGGTATTAAATCTGCACAGTTTGTTGAAGGCTGCTTAACAAACCATATGCACACAATTAGATATGTACATGACTGGAAGAAAAGGGGGAAAAACCCCTTCTCCCCTGGTGAGGAGACCATGATCCCTCCTTTTTTATGATTTTTTACTGCCAACTTAAATTATATAGATGAATATGGGGTAAAAACAAAATCCCTATTTCTCCTGAAAAAAAATAAAAATACATAATCTGTGTGGGTACACTAAACGAAAAAAAGAGGAAAATTGGAGCAGGACCAGTACATAGCAGAAATTATGAAAATGTGGTCTTCCAAAAATCTAAAAATGCTTTTGCCATGTTAAAGGTGTTAAAGGCACACTTGTACATGTGTGATGGTAGATTCGTTTATTGGGAAAAACATTTATATATACGCATACATGCATTCATTTACACAAACATAGCACACACATACTTCATAAATGTAAGTAAAACCAGGAGACAGTTTTTTTTTTTTGTTTTTTAGAAGGGAACAAGCAATTTTCATAACGTAGATCACTGTACAGGCAACTTACAGGGTAAAAACTTACCCTATGGAAGGAGTGAAAAGGCGAAACCGCCAGGGGCGGGTTGGGCCCGGGGGACAATTGCCCCCCAGGCCGCCCTAAATCCGTGCTGGTGGGCCGGCAGACGAATATTCAAAAAGCGGGATTGAATGCGGCCGTCGTGCTCCAGAAACGATGCGCGCGGCAACTATGGCTGTGCGCCGGGACTTGATGTCAAATCCCAGCGCACAACACTGAAGCCACGCCCACCGTCTTCCGCGCTCAGTGCACCGGAAGGACAGGACACAGAAGAAGAAGAGGAGGAGGAGGAGGAGGAAAAGTGACAGAAGAAAGGTAGGACAAGATTCAGGGAGAGTGGATTGGTAAGTGTGTGAGAGTGATGGGTGTTATGCTGAATGTTTGTGAATGAGGGTTTCAGATAGCATGGATGTGTAAGTGTTGGGGGATAGCATGGCATAGGGAGGCTGTAATCACATTCCTTTCATGCCCAGATTCCAGCATATAGGGAGGGTGCCTAGGCATGATAGGAGTGTGATTGCTGTTATCAATTATTTTTTTGGTCCAACTTTGGTGTGTTTTGATTGAAATTTTATTTCGACAGGTAAGATTATCACTTATCTCTTGTTTGATTTCTATAGCGCCATTAGATTAATTTCTTCAAAGTGAGCGAGCATAAAGTCTTGAGACACAGATGAAGTAGGGCTAAGGCTACTACGAGCCTGGAGATCCTGAGATTTGTCCCACTGGGATATTGCCGACATATTTAAATTTTTTTCCTTGTTTCTATCTTGCGAGGGAGAGAAAAATTCCGCCTCAGATCCAAGTTGTTTCTGTTTTTTCTCTTTTTTAACCTCTTAAATTGGTCTTTAGGGAGGTCCCTATTCAAGTTTCTTTTAAAAGTCATATTATGAAAGGAAAAATATGAATATATCTCCACAAAGAAAGCCAATACGGTATCAATATAGCATGTAAACTTAGATAGTATTAAATTTGGTGGATCCAAAGCATTGAATGAGCTTATTTAATTTTGAAAGCATAAAACAGCTGCAACGAGAAAAAAACAAAAAAAAACACAGACTTTTTAGATGGCATTAGCCAGATTTTACAGGTCTTCTTAGAGCTTTAGAAACTTTATAATGTAAGCATTATGGGGGGGGGTTGGATGTGATTCCAGTTCTCTAATTCTCTTTCCATTTCATTCCACCCCACTCTAGTTGTATACATTCAACTCACTCAGAACACTCAGCCATATCCAGTTTATAGTTCTCATGTTTCCTCTTCAGTCAAGTATTTCACTGCTGATTGCTCAGGCCACACAGCCAAAACGGATCATCCCCCCCTCTCCAACCGGAGCGGCGCAGTATTGTCAGTGTCTGGCTGAATGTATAGTGATAGGCACACATTGACTGTGGTACAGCATAATCCCTAAGTATATAACGATAACAGTTATGCTGTACCACCGTCAATGTGTGCCTCAGTATATAGTAACAGTTATGCTGTACCCCTGTCAATGTTTGCTTAACCATAGAAACTATGCAGTTTTAAAGTGTGTGTGGGGGGTGCCACATACAGTATATGCCACAGGTGCCAAATACTCTGGGTATGCCCCTGCATCATGTGGCTGTCAGACCCAATGGCTGTGCCTCAGCTCTTTGTCCCACATCTTAAAAGGGGTGGGATGAAGAGCTGAGGCACAGTCATTGGGCGGTGCGTGCACGCCGGCCGCTTTAATTTCATTAGGCGGCGTGACTGCCGCACGACGGCCGCTTTCAATGTCGCTCGCAGCTGCTTTTGTGGCGCAATGGGCCAGTTGACTAAACTTGCCCCCCAGGCCTTAAGCTGCCAGCCCTCCCATGGAAACCACACACAAGAGTTATGCTGTGAGGGTCAACTATCATGACTTATCAATCTCAAACATGGATTGAAAAGAGTTACAGGTAGAAAGGAGGCTAAATTCAGTCTTGGAAAAGTGTTTCAGAAACCTTATCCTCCTTTTTTTGTGTTCTAACACACACGCTTACACCCACTAGTCTTCACAGTAAGCAAGCTCATTGACATTTCAGCTGGTGCAATACGTAACATCAAGGAACAAAAGGTTAATATGGCACTATTTTAGGAAGCTGTATATTGTGATAGGCAGCTCATCAGAGGAAAAAAAAAAGGTTTCATAATGAGGATCATTTACTGAGCCGACACAGAAAATAAGCTGGATCTTTTATCTGACAGGTACTCGGCTGTCAGGCATACTAACTGACAAGTGCTAAAAGCGAAACAGAAGAAGATAGTGGAGAATAAAACAGGTCTGATCAGACTCTTTGTATAAAGAAACTGAACTCACTAAGGCCAGCTACACCCAAGGAGAGATCATTTTTAGATTCTGACGTCATGCTATCAAAGCAATAAGAATAAGCTCTAAACATAATTTCAGTAATTGCATAAAAACAATACAGGAAAAAAGGCTTTTCATTGTTTTCCACTAGTACAAAATGACTACTTAGAACATTTAGTCACAGTAAACCAAGAAAGAATGTCAACCTGTGTGGCACCCACTGTGCAACACATTTTGTCGTTTTTGTTTTTTGCCCATTGTCCCATGGCAGACCACAAATCATTGAAACAGGTTGGCTCCTACATCAAAGTATGGACTAAAAATGGTTTCCTCAACTGTAGAAGAAAGGGATGAATTATGATAATTTCTCTGAAAAATAACTTGCCATTGCATTTGCTGTATTTCCATTATCACACACTTTGATAAAGGAACAGAATGATAGCTACATATAAAACAATTTTGTAGAAAATGGAAAAAGCCAGCAGGATGGTTCCATTGGTTACAATGGCGAGCGCACCACGTTTACTACTTTGCTCCAGAATTCTACTTTTAGCACAGTTCCCAGAGTCCTGTTATTATAACATACAACCAGCCTTTCTACAGAAACATAGAACAGATAAAACCATGCAGTTCATCAAGTCTGCACATTGTTCCCGACATACACCTTCCATGATTGTCTACAAGACACACAGACTGAAGAGTAACAAGGCCCTTCCCAAGAAACATACT
Organism: Spea multiplicata; assembly: GCA_009364415.1. Taxonomy (NCBI): domain Eukaryota; kingdom Metazoa; phylum Chordata; class Amphibia; order Anura; family Pelobatidae; genus Spea; species Spea multiplicata. Next base: position 30,583,607 of record VKOC01000002.1, on the reverse strand, counting down.
ATCTTTACTAAAAAGGAAACTTACCAGGGGAGCCATATTCATGCCTGGGTAGCCTGCAGATCTTGGGCATGACTTCCATCAGAGTTTTCACATATTGCAGAATCGTGCCTTGCAGCTACACAGAGCAGTAGTAATAGAACATTTAAGTTGACAACACACATATGTATGTTTTCAGCATAAACTGTGTTAATGAGATGCACGCTATTAAAAAATAAATAATAAAATAATAATAAAATGAGCCTTCCTGAATAGTAATAAAGCAGAGTCATTTAAACACCATTTAACACCCAACACCTAAAAATAGGGCTATAATTACATTTTACTATAAAAGAGATTAGGTAACTATACCTTGCTCAAATTATTGCTTGGTGCCTACCTGCTCAGCAAATGCTACTTACGAGAACATGAGAAGAAAAAAAGTCCTCCAACCAGTTGAAGCAGCACTTTCATTAACTTTTTAGTGATCATAAAGATAATTTGTATACAAAAAAGGTCACATGTATTGTATACTCACCAGGCTCTTTACAACTTTCAGCAATTCCTCCATCACCACTGCGATGCCCTGGTACCCCAAGAGACGGCAGATCACTTTGAAGTGTGGAGGCCCTACAAAGTGTCGGTAGTAGCTGTAAATACTGTTGTAGGCCAAGTTCAAGTTCTGCGGAGACATAAGGAGAAGCTCTTGTGAGATACTGCTGGAGGTGTCTGAGAATGTGTGGCTGCACCTAGGGCTTAGAGAAAATGATCTGCAGCTTACACAGGTATAAAAACCAGGAACAGTTTATTCATGAATTGTGTCATATAGTAGGCCATAAAATTTAGACACATTGTACCTGTGGAATTTTATGCAATACTTGGCATTGGCATTATGGTGTGGTTTTGGCCACTATAAGTAACAGTGTTATTAATACACCCCATTGGAAACAAAAGATGTTTGGTCGATGCATTGATTTGCTTGGAGAGACCCCATGCCTGGCCTTGCCCTTTATACAAGTCTAAGTGCTAGCCTATCGTGATAAATTACAATCTAACACTAACTGTGGAATATGCTATAGACTGCAAACCTATTGGACTGGTGGTGGGGCCCAAACAACAAGTTTTATTTTTCTGAATGTCAAATTTGATTGTCAGAGTGTAACCTTCATGTACCTAAGTAGCCTGTAATGGTGTGGCATCAATAAGAATACTTTATTTCAGTGACCCAACGAGCTCATTCTTCCCCTGTACCATATGGTTTCTGTCAGAAGCACTATGCTGAAGATCACCTTTTGTCAGATGTGCACCTTGGTCTGCCTGACAGATGTCAATGCTTGTACATGCATGTGTGGTCAAGTGTTGCCTTCAGCGGAGTGAACCATTGATGGCTTGTTTCAACCAAGCCTAGCAGAAATGAGGCATAGCCACTCCAAAAGGGCCATATGTATGGGCATAACAGCGAACAAGGGAAAAGTCAACAACGAAAACTGCATTGATAAATGTACAAGGAGCAATGCCCACCATCACACACGTTTCAACAGCAGATTTACCATACAGCTTTTTGCCTATGCCAAAGAAAGGAAATGCAGGGAAGAGAAGTTCAGAGTTGCTAATCCCTTTTGCAACAACACTATTGCCTTGTCCAAGAGGTGGAAGGCTTCACTCAAGTGTTGCACACACGGAAAAGGTGTGAAGAAATAAGGCTAATATTTACAAAAGAACATAGAGGAGTGCGCAACTGAGCAGTTTTCTAGATTGTACTTTAATTTATCATGAACTGTTAATGCTGCAGATGCTGCACAGATTAAGAATGACCCTGTTCCGAAAAAGATTTGGCGAACTGTGCTTTGATTGTATTTAATTGAAAAATGATCATCTCAATACAAACAGCTGCCCCATTTCCAAGGGGATGAACGACAAATGTTTAGGAACACTGTATAAAATTGTCTGAATGTATAAAATTATTGGAGGACAATCATTGCCTGGACAAGTCCAAGACCCTCATTTAAAGGAGGTCTGGACTGGTTTAGGTTCTGTTAACTGGTGTGGTACCTTTGTAGAGAGGTTCTAATAAAGCCTCTACTGTGCATTTTGATAAGAGATCCCCTTAGGCTGTTATACATACATGTGCGGTGCAGTAGACCGAGAAAGGTAAATCTGTTCTTCATAATGTAGAGGTGACCACATACCATCAAAACGTTCAGAAGAGAATGTTGCCTGCCGACACTCAAGCACATAAGGTAATAAAAGAATTATGGCTATGATCATTGAGAAAATGTTAGAGGGTAATACAGAGGGACTCCTCTAACTACATTTTTGGTATGCAATCAAGTCCTACCCTTCCATGTATCTGCTTGAACTTAATTGCTACAATAGCAACTGACATATTAAAATGGAGTGGGCTAGGTGGATTACAATAAGAACTGGCTTCTTGATTAAAACTTATTGCATAGAGTTTCGACTCTTATTTCTAGAGGTTGGTTTCAGAAACCGTACAACGTATGGGAGTAACATACACAGAACTGATCAGAATGTACACTGTCGTCATTAAGAAGTTAAATGTAGCACCTGCCAGGGATTTATCAGTTCAGCAGTGGATATAACAGCTACACCTGTTGCTTAGCTAGCCGAAGCAGTATGATGGGCGCAAACTCCTACAAAATCATAAAGCTGCTCAATCAAGAACAGAGGGGGGACAGAAGTGTATAGAATGGTTGGCATGTTAAACAGGAGGACGTATTGAGACTCCCAATAAGATAAGAGTGAATCAGACAGAGGTCTTTATTGGTACCTGTAGCCAGGTTCCCTCTCTACATACAGGTCCAGCATCATAAAATAGAATTGCCCTTCTCCCCAGAATAACAGATTGCACAGGATAGCAAAAAGGCTGCAATACTTTCTATGCCCTAGATCTCTGATACGACTGACAAAAAAGTGAAATCCCAGTGAGTGTGCCAGACTAGCTCCCATCTCTCTGCTGCATTGAGAGGATTGTGTTCGTTATCTCAGACAGAAGGACAGTGCCAGGAGTTCTCTGCTTCCCCATACAGAGAAGATCGAAGGCAACAGAGTGAGATCCAGAGGCTGCTGCAAAGGGGGAGGGTAAAGAAATCATCTTTTTATGTCTTTTAAAAACCAAGGCAACAGAGCACTTGGGGAGTATGCGTTCACATGTGAAATCATATAAGAGAGACAAAGAAGCTATTTCACCAGTGTCCCTGGAGAACGCATATAAGTGCCAACCAAGGGATTTGAGGTGAAGGCTCATGTGCAAACCATAAACAAATCAATTGAGCCCTACAATTAACAGGACATCAGATCCACTTTGGAAAATCGCCAAATAAAGCAGGTAAGGACATTTTTTATCCTCTTGTTTTCTGATTCTCCATGGATGTCTATTTGTCTATTGTTGTGAATAAGAATATTATAATATGGTATATTCATGAATTGATAAGATGTGTTTATTACATATAATGTAACCTGAAATAGAAAACTTCTGGCTGTAGTTTATGGTGTGATAATGTACTATTAGCAGCTGTCCTACACTGGATTCCACCCATTCCTTTATTAAAACTGCTGTATGTACAATGCTTCGATAGAATTGCCTGCAGGGGATTAAACGTAGCGCTTACCTGAAGTTTGATTACATTTGCTTTGGATTTATTGCTCAGCATTTTAACATATTAGAAAATGAGTTTACAAAAGGCAAAGCAGACCGACTAGCTATACATCAAAAGGGTACCTGCTGGTAATTAATTTACTTCCAAGAAGCAGTGTCAGATTTACAGTCAATTCATCCACAAGTCTATGAAGTTTGCCACATTCTAGACGTGGTTATCATAGGACTGTGTAGCCCGTCTTTCACATAGCTTTAAGATGGACAGAAGTTGTTGGATGCCGGCAGCAACAACATTAATATTACAAAAATAAAAAGGTGGATTCGGGTCACATTGAAACTTGAGATCAGATGCTTAACTGCTTCACAACTGAATGGTGTGGGTTTTGTTTTCTGCGCGATTCCCGGTATACTATTCCTTTACAATGCTATGCAGGTTTGTTTAAAGAAGGGACAGACAGACAAGAGTGTACAAATATAGAACATATAATATACAACTTAACACTAGGAGTTCCAGACAGCATAGCATGCACAGCACTGGGTACATACGGCTCATATTAAAAAAGCAGCGAAGGGGCTAGCAGTTCCCCCCCCCCATATATTTTTCAGAGTGTGTAAAGTGTCAATATTACAACGAACACAGATGATAAATTATTTTTTTCCCCCCAAGAGAACTAAATAGAATAAAATATTCTGCAGCGCAGAGACAAAAAACAAATCACGTTGCATATTATATTTTGAGCTTTTTATCACATTTATGGACAATGGTAAGAAAATATTGCTTGTAGAAGCCTATGTCTGATTTACAAATTTTTTTTTTTTAAAAATAGGGAAGCCTTTTTTCATTTCTTTCCTTACTTGTATTTTTGACTTCTTAATTAAATCAAACTAGATTGCACTGAATAATATCCAAGATAACATCATGTTTACATTAAAAACATTAATGCAAAATGTTGCGCATCAGAATTTATAGGTTTCTTAATATAAGGTTATATGATGCACATAGAAATCAAGAGAAGGGGGCCTGGATAGCAATTCTTTGGGAGGACGTTTACTTTAGAAAAAGAAAAAAAAATTAAAAAAGGCAAAGACATAATCCAGAAATAACATTTTTGTGTAACGTAATATCTGCAGCATAGTGCCATCTGCAAACAGAATGCCAGCCTTTACACATATCTCTATTGAGACATAATACTGCCACTTCTGATGTGACAGTAAATGCTGTATAGTTTTTATAGCGCTATTTTATTAAGGCATGATCATATGCCTTTTTTGGTCACAGATCTACTTTTTCAGATGAATGTTACACAGGGCTGGGATTGCCAGAGCATGTACAACCAATTGTCCCTATGAAGGGAAGCGGCCTCAGATTTTCATATCAGATCAGTCCTGGGGGGGAAATGCTCCCTCTGCCAGCCCTTCTCTGATGTTACACTGCAGAAAAATGTGTGCATATTTGTTAATTGACCCCTATATGCTTTTCAAGACATTTCAGACAAGAGCAAGGACATAACCCATATAATAGAAAAAGGCACCCACATGTTTGTGAAAATTTGCAATTAAATTATGCTTCTTGTATTACAGATTTTTTTCTTTACTAACGTTCACAAGGGTAATTTCAATCCCACAACCTGGGAAGTACCTACAGACCCTGCAACTCATAGAACATGGCGATCTCTGTCCAGAACATTACAGCAAACACTGCAATGGTCATTTGGCCATCAGTCTCCAGCTGTGCCGACAGCTTCTATAGCATCATGTATAAGTCTAACTGGAACACAATGCTGTCACAGTACTCCAAGAAGAACTTTCAGAAAGAAGAAAGAGTTCCGGCAAGCCGAACTTTCTTTACAGTTGAGAACCTGACACCACTCACTACCTATATCTTGTGTGTGACCTGCCAGTCTGCCAATCCTTCCAGCGACCAATGCAGAATCTTCCACACACCAGGTCAAGACCCATCATCGGTGAGCAGCAAGAAAAAGGACCTAGCCCTAGGCATCTGGCTGACCAGCAGCATCCTCCTCCTCATCATTGCCTGCATTTTGCTCTATGGCTGCTTACATATATGGTGGAGAAAACGTCAAGAAAGGGCTAGAAGAGAGAACCCAGTAAGCAAGGAGCAAGACAAGAGAGAAGCTTGGGAAAAAAATGAAGAGCCGCTGGAAGAATATGACCAGCCAGCACCACCTGACGACAACCAGCATAAAGCCCAGTGCACAGACGTCTTCAACCAAGGGTCTTTAGCCATGGGTGACACCAGCTACATAAATTCTACAGACGAAGGGCAGATATCTGGGAATCTAACTGAAGTAAAATAGGCTTCTATGTTTTGGCCATTCTCGATTTCTCAATCAGCTAATAAAAAGGATCATCATGATTTTTAAAAACTATTCATTCAAATGTGTAATAGATCAAGAAGAATGCAAAAATTCAATGTCTTGTATCCCCTCTTCCCCAGATTTTGTGTGTTTTGTTCTCACTTTCTTGCTGTAGACGAAGGAAAATGTGTGATTAATCTGTAACAGCTCCCTACAGCCTAATATGATTATTCAACACAATCTGAATAACTCTTATTAAGTTAGATTTAGTTTATGTATGTTGAATGTTTCCTCCTAATTCATTTCTCGAATATGATTTCAAAAAGGTATACATAACTAAAAATCCTGAGAATGTTTTTTTATCTCAAATAGTGGATGATTATTAGTCGTGAGGCAAATCGAAGTGGCCATAAAAGCTCAATTAATCTAATGAGGCACTGAGGTCTACCTCAACAGGACTGATTCTAACCTGCAACTAACTACTATCAACCAGGTTTTTTTTTGTTTTATTTCAGTTTTGCTGAATAGTAGCAATAGTCCCAAAATTAACATTAGTAACATATTAAGGTGTATGAGTGTCTGGTCAGCTATGTTACACCATTAAAGTAGATCAAACTGTATACATTGTATATATTGTGATAGCTACTGCCACCCCCATTGATTTCACTGGGAGCGTTAACAAGGAGGAGCAGAAAGAAAACTTAAATACACTTCATGGTTTCAGTAGAAGGGGGTCAGAGGAAATGCGAAAGAAGTCTTACTTTATAACTTTCAAGGATGCACTGACTGGAGTGCAGTATAATGCGTCATTGGATCCCATGCATAACTGACAATGTGCATTAAAGATGGGGATTATACTGTTCCTTTAGGTGTACAAAACATCTTATAAGACCCCCCTTTAATACTGGTTCCATGCAACCCAATTAGTTCAGCAATACATTCTGTATTTTATGTATAAAATTTGTTAAAAACAAAAATGAAAAAAAGGTTTCCATCTGATGAGTGCCTCCTGGCAAAACCTCCTCTAAACAACAGAAGTATAAAAAAACAAAAAACAAATCTCAAACTAATCAAGCCAGAAGCTTATGCTTCATTTGATGAACTCGGTGGCAGATGCCGATATTGGCTTTTTAATCTCAGCAGAAAAACAAAATAAGATAAAAACAACTAAATACTACTAGTACCGTTTGAAAATCAGTAAAGTAGTAGTTCTACTGGGAAGGCCGTACTGGTTCCTTATTTATACCCCTGCCAGCTGCTCCCTGTATGTTACAGCAAGGTTGCTTAGATACATTAATCGATCATTTTTAGTTCTTGATTTGAAGATGCATTAAAGGCTCATGTGTGACAAACGGTTGTGTTTTTTTTGGACAGCATTTTGATGTTGCAATTTAACAGTAGTATTGAGTTATGAGAGTGTGAATTAATACATATTTATAGTGGAGAAAGGAAATAGACCAACTCATGATACATTTTTCCATATAAATAAAAAATGTAAAAAGAGTATTAGCACAACCCCAGACTTGAATTATGCAAAAATGCGGTTATGAATGGTTTTAATAAACCAAGCTTGCAATTTCTGTGGCATTATTTTACATAAGCCATTACGGATAACGTAACTGAGCCTGTGCGTATATATATTTGGTTTGTTCATGACCTGCTTAAAGCAGCACTCTCACCGAAGAAGAAGAAGAAAAAAAAGTTTTGTAAGAGATTCGGCAGTAGCGGTTTTATGAGACCCCTGCTATTGGAATTATTATTTACAGGATGATATAACGTAATATACATGCAAGGAATTATATTGAGGACAAACACGCACACCTCAAAGAACACATTCCTCCATAGCAAAATGAAGACTTACATCAGGCATTTATCATGTACCATAGAAGGCCAACTTTAAGGGACGACCTTGTTAAGTAGATTGTACAGCATTTCAACAATACAATGTTTTGCTTTTATCTGTGATGAGTGATAAATATTTTTGTGTGTCAGTACAAATGAATACTATACATCTCACTTGGCATTCATGAGAAAGCTTATCCTTTCTATGAACCCGCAGCCAAGCTTATCCCTGAGAAAGTCAGAGGCAGAGTCACCACCACCATATCACAAATTCTCATTGCTTTTCTTGCCTTTTTTTTTTATTTTTTAGTTGATATGATGACAAGATTTAGATAGATTAGTCTGTTAATCTGTACCCAAATCCAGTAAAATAATATATATGAGTACATAAAATACAATATAAGCAGAGACAGTTTAAGATTCTACTCTGCTGGTTCTAATAAAAACTCATGATGAGATTAAAGCCTTTTGCTAAAACCCATTAATTACAGGGAACGATGGACTGAGAGGCCTGGAGTTTTTATTCAAGTACATTTGATCAGATAAGTAAAGTGGATCTGCCACAATTCTACAGGGTAAATTAAAATAATCTATGTGTATGCAACAAAAAATGCCTAATGAGTATAAGAAAGGGTTTGGATGCACATGATTTTGCCTGCCATTATCCAACGTCGGTCCTGTTAATTTGTTGACTGTTTATTAAGTCAGGATACTTTAGTAAGGGTGACTAAGAGGAGAAAGCGTTGGGACAGGACTGTGCCACAAGATACCCTCAATGTCAATATCCCATGAAATGGCCTTTTAAAGTAAGCATCTCTAGAATAAATTGCACTGATCATATTAACGAGAATTAGTTTGGATTATGAATGCTGAGTGCGTAGAACAAATTATACCAGCACAGAGATCACAAACTTTCTTGTGTTTTGTCAGTATTTAACTTCAGTAAATCAAAATCAAGACTCATCAGTGCAGCAGAAGGTTGACATGGGAAAGGTCAGGAAGAGAGTAAAAATCTAAAATATGTAATATGCCATTTGTGTGAAAGGTCAGTCTGGGAAAGTTATAGGCGATCAATTATTCCCCCCCCCCAAAAAAAAAATATACATATCTCCAAGTCATCCTGCTATCTTATCACACGTTATTGTTTGATCTCTATGCTGTTAGAATACAAAGCACTGGTTAAGTGAGCTTGTTCACCAGTGCTTATTCCGTTTGCTTGCTAGCCAGTGAATAATTAACATGAAACACAGCAAAGCATACCAAATAAGCATCATTTATAAGAACAAACCAACAAACCTTGGAGCCATATAAATACTGTGGCTGGGCATTCGGCTGCTTGTCACGCTGAAATTCCTGAGAGAAGGGAAGCACGGTGCGCACAAACCTGGAGAAGTGAAACAAAGTACACCGCCTTGTGATTTACGCACTCCAAAGGACGCACTATTAGCAAATGCTCAGGAAAAGATCAATCAGGCGTACAAATTAGGAGCGGTAATAAGCTGGAACCTGACAGCTCTCCTTTATTATTCTTGTTCATCATAACCTGCAAGCTGAACATACAGCTGGGGAAAAAAGGTTGTTGCAGCTTGACAAAAATATTGGTTTCCTCATTATACAGAATGCAGACCAGATTGTTGTAAACTACAGCCTATGAAGTGTTTTAGGAATAAGCAATCAATTGCAAATTCCTTTTCTAAGCGTGCTTTTTGGACTGGACTGCAAACTTTTAAAGGCACCAAGAAGGGCAACAGCTGACATTAATATAACAAAAAGTAAAATTGTGGCTACCCAGCTCCTGCATTATGACCGACCGGCATTGAACAACAGATGGACCTTCTTACCTGTAGGTTGAGCCATTGTAGCAGTAGTTAGGCAGAAAGTCATAGTTGAGCTCCCAGAAGACGTGGAGGGTGATCCTACCATAAGGAGCAGACACATTATGATTTGCCTCCCGAAACATGGCATCAAAACTGTCAAGGGTCAGGTATTTGCTCAACAGTTTGTGTGTCATTCGGTTAACTTCAATAAGACCATCCAGTTCCTACAACAACAAAAAAAAAAAAAAAAAACAAGATTGAAAGTTGTCCAAGCTTTAAAAGTTAGTCTACAAATTTCACACAAAAAAAACTTTGCATCCGCTCCCTACTCAATAACCATGGATATCCATGATCTCGACATGATAAAACAAACTTTACATTTCAGTATCGGCACTCTGTAGAACGAAAGTAAAGTTTTCAAATACAATGATAGACACAAGTAAAATTCAACTACTGAGGGATGTACACGAGTTATATACTTTTTAAAAAAGTCCAAAGCTCATTTATTGCATATTTCTTTATTTTTTTTGTCTTGATACCTTTGTCCCTGGGTACTGAATGATGCACACAGAAAGAAATACTCTGCAGCTGCCATGTCCACACATTGGGACACAAGGATTATAAAATGACAAGTGTCCAGTCCTAAAATTACCAGTGCTGCTAAAAAACTATTATTAAGTCACAAGCCTTGTAATATCCAAGATTACATTTGCAGCAAATGTAACAGGGAAAACAGCTGACATGTAACCGGACACAGTAAAGGAATGCTACGCATGGACAACACAATGTAGACCAAATATATTTTCATGGTCTTAAGCCATTTTAAAGAATGCTCACATTTCCATTGCAGTAAACGTAGACTAATTGCATTTTATTACTGTCTGGGGATTAATAGAACAATCTTTATCCAAACTTATTAGAACACTTTGCTTTGAAAATTAATGGCCCAAAACACAATACATGTTTCATTAACTCCACAAATCACGGGCTTAAATGAATATGAGTTTTCACCAGAAAGAGTCTCAAGCACATTGAAATCATCAAAAAATATATGTGCCTTATGTAACTAATGTATACCCTGTTTTTATAATCATAAGACCAGACAGCTTCTCTGTGATCTATGTTTAGGGAATCAATGCCTGCTAGAGTAATTCATACATATATATCTTTGATAACCAGTCACAAGCATACCACTAAGAAAAATACTAGTCATCAAGTGTGTGTGTATATTTGGAGTGGTGGATATCCGAGGAGGTGAGAATAATGAAGTTAAGTTAATGTAATGTAGATTTATGGGGAAATGGGAAATACAGAGATAGTGGTAATATAATTACATAGAACTGCTGACAGTTTGAAAGCCTCTAAATTTGATAAAGGACGTGTATGAAGCGAAAGAAAAACATTTTGAATAAAATATTCAATCAGCAAGTTATGAACAGACAGTTTATCATTTGCATCATAGGCACAAAAACTCGAAGCTAAAACAAAGGTAGGCTAGTGCATCGTATACAACCATGCGGGTGAGGGCTGTGACTTACAACGATGGAAGTCAGGTCCTCACTCTCAAAGCGCCCAATGGCCAGCTCCAGCGACTTGTACATGGCTGCGGTAATCCTCTGAGTGATCAAACGATTCAGATCAATCGATCTACCTAAAAGCTAAAGTTACAGCATCGTGTTAACAATTAATGCAAATATCAAGTACAAAACATTTGGTAAAGTTTGATGCACAGGCTTTAACATTGAAAAAGAAACGAAGAAAATACTTTGCAGACAACCATAAGGTGTCAAAAAAAGCATTTTTTCCACAATATTCATGGAACATAAGGCAACATTTAGGCTAAACGCATTATTTCTTGCACCTGCTTAGCCTTACAAGTTATTTAAACCCTCACCTGGACGTGCCGTTGCTTCAGCAATGTGTCGTAGCGATTGGATGTTGGCTGGGAGAGGTTGACTCCTTGGTTCTTACAATCTGCTCGTAATCTTTTATCCAGAAGGAGACTGCAAGATTGGAAGTATGTCAGTCTGTAATCTCTGCAACCCGAGCGGGGCAGAATAACATTTCATTTATTGGGACACATACCTCCCGGCTACAGTTTTGAATTGGGCAAAGATCTGGTCAGCCAGCTTGTAGACAAACTGGTCAAAGCACAGATTGACCTAGAGAGGGTATAAAACACCAGATTAAAAACATACATGATATCAAATGCATCACACCTTCAGCTAATATGGTTTCTTGACTGTGTGTAGGATGTACAGACATTAATTATTTTAATTATTTCTTCAAAAATCTTAACACCATTTTAAAGTATAGCACACTTTAGTGGATTGGTTATTCGAGGGGTGCTACAAGCATAATTGCATCGCCTAAATATAGATCAATGAACATTTTTGAAGCTGGATTTTATTAACATGAAATATTTGGATTACTTGGCCTGCTGCTTGGTGCATATTATTGGGTCTTGTCTCTGTTTCAACATGTCTGGCCATGACATAACATGCTTTGTACTTTTACCACTAAGACACCGTTGCCCCTGTATTAAATCTCATTTAAAAATGATAGCGGAACACATTTTGGCTGATATTTTATCAGAGTAACTTGAATTTACCATTACTTTGCTGCATAGAGGACATGCAAAATCCTCATCAACTGTACTGATACCTTAAACGCCTGGCGAAACAAGGGAGGTTTGTAAACCTGGCGAAACAAGGGAGGTTTGTAAACCTTCCTTCCATACGTGTAACACCGCTCTCAAATCTCATTTACCTCAGCCTCAATCTCATCGTAAAGGAACTGCTTCTTAAACTTTGTGAGGGCATAATTTGCACTGTCGTTGTACAGATCCAGAGAATAAAGGACATATCTAGAAAGAAAAAAAAAAAGAACATAAGCTCAGAAAAGCTAACATTTTAAATTAAATCTATGTAAAATATAGTACTGTACCAGTCAGGCATGTGACCATGATGATCTCATATAGACATATGATATGAAGTACTTTAAACACTAGCATTTAACGTGAGCAGAAAAGCGAATGCATTGGATGCATCATTTGACAATTCTTACTCCATCATGGAGGCTTCCTTTGTCTCCAGAATATGATCAGTCAGTATCCAGGGCATGGACATCTCAATAGGAAACTGAATTCTGCGACCCATGGTTAGCTCCAGGAAGAACTCTCTAAACCACAGCTGGGACAGGTCACAACACTGCTGTAAGGTCTCTTTAAGAGGAGACAGTCAGAGAAAGGCAAGCAGAGGCAAGCATTATTCAGACAGACATGAAGTCTCAGTGATTTTAAAAAAAAAAATCTATTTATACATCAATTTTAGAATGCGTAATGCGTTTAGAAAACCTAACGTATGACTTTTCTGTAGGAAACCTGTGAAACAGGTCCCTTTCTTTACTTTGCAGCTCTATGCATGCTACAGCTGGCATTACGTCTACCCCAATTAAGAGGACAGCTTCCTTTTTTCTTTATTCAATCCATTTACTAAAGATTTAAATCTTTAGTTTTCCCAGTCACAAAAATGACAGGAGGGAACTTTGAAGAGCACAATATGTCATCTCTACAGGTTTTCCAAACTGCACCTAAATATGTTGGTAAAATATATGTTTATTTAAGTATCTCTTTAAATGTGCAAGCAGTTAACTGATTTTATATTCAATCAAGTAACCGTTCTATTGCATAATACACGATGACAGGTTCTTATGCCATTAAATTTGCTTTAGACCGAGCCACCTTGTGCCACAAGTATTGTGGATAAACACATCACTCATCGTACTGGATCGTGTGATGGCATAAGCACTTAACATCACCTTTCAAATGAAAGTGGGATAAAGAAGGTATATACTTTAGCAAAGTAAGTTAAACGCAATGCTTATGGAACAAAACAGAGCAACCATGTAACTGGATGGTGTAGTTAGCTGCGTTGGGCGGACGTACCAACGGCGCACACCGATCACGCCATAATCTTACCACTGAAGTTAAGCAAATGTGTGTAGAAGAAAGATTCGCGGTGGAATTTTTCTATGTCCAAAATGGTGGGACCTTCTAGGCTACTTCTCAGCGTTTTCTTGGAGCCACTTTTTTCAGCAATGAGTGACTCTAGCATGGTTCTCACCATGTAAAGCTGTGTCATTAAAAGGGAGAAGCATTCACAAGAGGGCAGACACAGAGAAAACGGACACCCCATATCAACGCCTGGCTTAGTAAACAAGGAGGCTGTCCAACTTTATACAATTCTTGTATGGATGTGATCTGCCAAAAAACATGCACAATGGCCATTTTTTGTACTTAACAAGCCTGGGAAAAGATATATCATAGAATGCATAATCTGCATATACATGTTTGTGTGCAGACACAAAAACACACCGAATTTAAAAGGTGGACAGCAGAGTCTCAAGCACACAATACAAGTGTAATACAGAATATCGTCTTACCACCAAAGTTTAAAAGAGTTGGATAGGAGTAGGACTCCCTCAGAAACTTTTTTACCACATGCAACAACTTTTCCATTCCAAGTGACTTGAGCTGTTTGAACAGCTCTGGGGAGTTCAAGGACTCCGCCATTGAGCGCACCATGAAGAGCTGAAAACCAAGGTGAAAGGAGAAATGGCAGGCGAGAGCATAGAATAAGAGAGAAAAGATATGGAGAAAGGAGGTGTTGGTAAAGAGGAGAAGACAAGAAAACATAAGTTAGTATATTAGGGGAAGCAGAGCAACATCTAGCGGGTCTTAAAATGATTTCTGACAGGAACTGGGGAGTTTCCTAAACTAATTTCTGTTAAAGACCCCTGAATATGTGTTTATCATGAGTAATTTTTATAGCTGCATCACTATAAAAAGTGTAGTTATATTTATGGTTGGAAACAAAGCTGTCTTTGTTGTTTGTCTTGATGGGTGCTTTAAAACGCTCTATTGTTCTAACCCTTTCATTGGCACACACATTGTCCTTTCTAGTGAAAAGAAAAGAGACAAGTTGCAGGAGGCACCTGTGTAGAATTGTATTAAAGGAATAATTAAGACATTGATTATAAAATACACAGAACGGAGAGGTATATCACGTAAGGAAGCAGGGCTTAGTATAGTTACCAGAGCAACATAACACATGTGTCCTTAACAGGAAAGCAACACAACGAAGACTGCTGAACAGTATCCAAAGGATACAACACACCACTGCTAGCCATCACGAGCAAGCCAAAGAAAGACAGAGAGAGAGAAAAACATTGGTGGTAATCGATCCAGATCCCAGATTAAAACGCTTCAGTCATTAAATTATTTGCTGAAGCAGATAAAAATAATTGAGCCCCCAACAACCCTCCATTTTCTTAAAGTTACACAATGCAATTAAGCACTAAAAATTATAAAAAAAGAAATCAAATGGTAATAAAATGATGAGGTGAAAAATGCATGCATCAATCGATTTAACATGGAAACGGGGTTACAAATTCACCTAAAAGCCCTTTCTGAATTCCACTATATTATGCATCTCTATATAGCCTAAATTCTAGTATTACAGGAGGACAACTCTTACACAAATGCTGGTTACATCTCTACCTAGATAACACAAATGTAGAGCCTGGCCGACACACTATTTTATCTTCCGCTTAATGTGCACTACCCTTCTCATGAAGCACTAAGTAAATCTGCTGCAGAGAAGAATGGGATGCGTTGGAGTAGAAGTACCTGGGTGCTGGAGGGTCCCACAGCACGTCTTGGAACTTTGATATCAAACCCAGTCTTGGGGTCTTTCTCTCCTTTGAGGGCAGGGTCATTAAAAGGCTCACATCCTGCTCCCCAGTCACAGACAGTTTTCCTGATTGCCTGAAGAACACTACAAAGGGAATGAGGGATTGCGTCAGATCACATTCAAGGGAAGTCCAGTTTTTCTAAGACAGTTTGAGTAACATTTGTTGTTAATCAATAAATCTTATAAATTATATTATCGGTCATCAGCCAATCAGTGCCACAAAAACAGGATCATGGAGTGGGGCTTGCTCCGCATCTCTAGAGCTGCAGCTTCTCCTAAAGGTATGCAATTTTACATAGTTTGTTTGCTTTACAGGTTGAACAATGCATACACTTATTAAAGTATTTTAATATATAATTTTATTTGATAAGGCTGCATGGGATGTTCAAGTATCTCTAACATTGTGCCATCACTGATTGTACATCTTGTGGTTTATTTATGGATTTTTCATATAAGTTTCTGGGGGATTTTTAGAAATATAAAATGGGTACTGGAAAACACGCATGAAATAACAGGATGTGTACTAGCCGATTCCCACCTCTGTATCACATTCTTCTTCTTCTTGATTGCTTGTCTCAGGGGTTCTCGTAACGTAACTTGAGCAAAGTCCTGAAGGGCAGCATATATAGTGTGCCTGATCGCATGGTTAAATACACTCTCCATTCGGCCCATGAGGACTTGAAGACCTTTAATCATTGCAATGACCTAAATAAAAAGTAAATATCAAAGTCATATACCAGCTAAGACATAGCTATATGGAATATGCAGAACCATTTAACTATTATAACAAATACAGACACTAAAGTTTAGGGTTTCAGAAAATCTAATAGAGAGGGGGTATGACCACCATTTTAAGGAAAGGCAAGGCTTATTAAAACGCCCTGGTGGGACACACATGGTCCACATTTGTCTGCTTGATTGTTCCAGGGTAAACTCTAAAATAGAACTTATACAATTTGCTTCATTTCAGAGGTTAACAATGTGGCTAAACATGTCAGCTAGTTACACCCAAATCTTCTTAGTTGTTACTGATGTTCTTCTATTACTGTATTCCCGCTGGCTAGCAAATAATCTTGGAGGCCTCAATAACACCCATTCCACATACTTTAGGATGTGTTCAGTATAAGTCGGATGTTTAATATAAAATAGTATAACTGCCCTATTGAGGCCACAATGTAGTTTTATGAGTAGAATTAGGGAAACAATGCAATACTCCAAATAGAAATTCTTCCTATGTACATTATATAAAGTCATTTTATCTCTCACATTATAAGGGATGAGGTTTCTTTCCAATACATTAATCTCCTAAAGTAGTACTGCAACAATCATCTCCTACGGCACAGAACAATTATTTCATGGTCATGCCACAACTACTGAATAGGCTTTTAAATTTTGCCAGCATCCCATAGTTGCTACAAGAACAGAAAACACATTATTGATCCTGGCTTGTTTTAAGAACACATGTATATTATGTCAATTAAATCATGAAGGCACATACTTCAACCAGAGCAAATTTCTCCTCGCTGGTGTAGTTGTACCGAGTGGCTCTCTCATATTCCTCGGCATTGTCTGGACAGTCTTTGTTAGAGTATTTGTCAGTTGGGTGCACAAGCTTCCATGAGTACTGTTTAATGCAAGAAACAGGAACGTGTCATAAAAAGCCACAATGACATATCATCTGTCTATTATTAACAAGCAGGCTTATCTAAAACGGTTGAGAGATCTGACATCGTGTGTAAGTTACTGAAATACGGCGCTTATCAACATAGCAAGATTCTACGAGTTTCTTTTCTCCAAGAAGACGTACCACTTCCATGACATGAGCACTCCACTGGGACAGGAGCTGCAGTCCTTGAAGAGCCAAGTCGAACAGTTTCCGATATTCTGCATCAGTCTTCTGGGCCTCTTGACGGCCAGATCCAGTCACCACCTTGTTTTAATTAAGTCATGTAAAATATACAATATCAGAACATTCTGTATTGTGTCAACATTAATTTAGTGGGCACATTATTTGGTACAGAACATGTAAAAATAGAAAATTGATCTGCACATCCAACAAGCAGATTCTGAGACATCCACTCATCATATCGAGAATATATACTCTATATTTAACCCATTGCAGATAATTACTACTTGCCTAAGCTCATTTTAACACACACACCATCATATAACTTGGCTTCTAGCTACTCAGTAGTGAAGGAGTTAAGGGCTTACATCTGGCTGTGGATGCCTACACAAGCGCATGTTCTAGTGAAAAAAACAAACAAATGTCAGCAGTTGAAGGTTTTCTCTACTGAACAGCTCTGGCTTTTGTTTGCCGATTGATTCAACCTCGCTAAATGCCACCGACAGAATGTGTTCCCATCAGTCACCCTGCAATCCAGTTACACTTGTCGCCCCCTCTCTCCTCGCAGTCCTTTTACACTTACCTATTTAAACAATATCCTTGCTTCCAGGAACGTTTACATCTGACCTTACTGCATTATAATAAATATGTTCTTCACAGCCACGCCAAAAACTGAAACAGGTTGCCCAGTTCATTGCTATTACGACAGGACATTATCAAGAAAACACGCGTAAGGGAGAAAGCGGAACAGAACAAACCTCACTATTGCTGTAACGGGCCAGCTCAGAGATAAAGCGCATGTGGTCTTCCCTGATCTGGATCATCTGCTCACAGATGTTGTACTGTGGACTGCTGCTAGAAGAGGTGCAAGTCCACCTGTTTAAAAACAAACAAAGAAAGATGTAATATGGCATTTAAAAAATATATTAAAATGTAGCTTATTGAAAGATTTACAAGATTAATATGCTTTTACTTTTATATCTTGAAAGAACAAAACTTAACGGTGACAAAAAAGAAGCGTTCTAAAGTCCTAAACAATATGGACTACTACTATTATTATAAATAGCATTGAACTTTTGGAAGTCCTCCCAATTCTCCCAGTTCGCGCCATGCGCATGCAGAGCTCTCCCGTTTAGCAAGCATTCACTGATCATAAACTACCGACAACCCAGTGAGGGCAACCAAGTTTGCCAGCACAATAGTGTCCAGCATGGTGCTTCCCAATGCCTGAGAGAAGACTGTTTTCATGGACTCAAGGAACATTTTTATATTATAATAGTGGTTGTCAGGGAAGATATATACATTTTTATTTTAAATGTATGACATCTACTTTGACGCATACAATACACTAACTTTGAATATCTGTTGCGCATGTATAAAGCTATGGACTTATACGTCAGGGATGGAGTATAACACATTGAACTGGACAGCATAACAAGAGGCTAGTATTTAAATTCAGGGTCAAAGGAGGATAACCATTAATGGGGATAGCTTATTATGATGAGGATGTTATCAGCCAGAGATACAACGTAATCAGTAATTATCAGTAATCTACCCACTCTAACAAGTGATTCTTGGCATAAAATATTTCTTTAGGCATTATCTTGGAAACTCGGGTGTAAAAAGTCATCCAGGCAGTTTAATACAATACACACTGCAGAACCAAAAAAGTTAATATTTACCCAGTCATCTTTTTTTCCTGTTTAAAGTGACTGCTTTAGGATGTGTTAAATATATATACACACACAGAATTCATTTTAGACTTAAAAAATAAAATCAGAGGACCTACTCTAATACTAGAAAAGTAGCACAACATTGGTGTCTTTCCGCAAACAAAATGTGGTGGTTTCAATAAATTATCACAGTAAAGTTGTGTAACACAGCACACTCACCTCGACTTGTTCTCCTCGTAATGTGCACTGGTTTTAATGTATCTCGCCAGTTCGATCTGCATGTCTCCGAATAGCGGGACCACCTGCAGCTGCTATTTTCACAAATGGGGTGAAAACGTGTTGGATGTTACTATTGAGAAGTGCACACCACGATGGTAGCAAGCTGGTTTGTCCTAGTAGCCCAAAAAATACAAATCCCAGCACTTTCTAATCAAATAGCCAGAAGCACTGTTCCACAGGACTGTGCATATCATTCTGCGTCTACACCATTGGCTATAGTGGGGTAGATTGGACTCTGCACTCATTGAGTGAAACTCTCTCAGATCTGAACAGACACTACATGAACTTACTGAATGTCCATGGTACCTTTAAATAAATATATATGTGGCAGTAAAAATAGAGAACGTCTGCATAGACATCAAACCAAACGTTATTACATTTACATCAAGTACCTGCTCTGGAGCAGGGGTACCCAAAAAGTCTCAATCGCAGTAGCTGATGTGGAGTCAACAATCATGATGCCCAATTTAACCTTTTGAAAAGCAAAGCAATGCGCACTTCTTTTAGGTGAGGCATAAAGGCAAGTTTTTGTATTTTGTAACTCTACCCTTGCATCTTCTGCCTGTGAGGGTATGCAAGTATTCTTTTATTTTTTGTAACTGCTAATGGGAGTTGGGCTCACAAGCCCCCGCACCAATTTTAAGGTATATTCATTAAAGGGAGAGGTTACTGGGGAGTTGTACGATCAACTCTCATTTTAATATTCACTATGGAGGTCCAACACTAGCAAGTTTCTCCAGCAGGAAGGACTGAACTGGTCCTGCATTATGCATAATTCAATGGGTGGGGGCCTTTAAAGATCTCTGATTTGTGTCTATTTCCTTTTAAATACTAGTCTGGAGTGGTGGAGAGGGCAGTAAGGACCGGATCTGAATTCTTTATCACATTCTACATGAATGCGGAGTCTGCCATTTCTTTGCTCCCCAAGGACGTACCTTGAAGAACTTATCTATTTTCGAAAGGTTTATTCTCTTCTTGGCATCTAGCTTGTAAATATTGCTCACGTTTCCATCCATAAGGTACAATCCAAAGCCCATAACCTGGAAAACACAGAATAGATAGAATTGTACTATATTTTTGCAATACGTCAAGGGCTGCCCGATAGATGAATTACAACTGTTTGGAAATTGACCAAAGTAAGATAAATTTGGCAGTTCACAACTCAAACCAACCCATAAAGAGATGTGTGTGTGTGTGTGTGTGTGTGTATGCAATAAAGTAATAAAAAATACAGGGACTGGCTGACTCAATGGGTGAATTCTTGAACCAGGACAAAGAGCCTCAACTCCCCCAGAACTAGTCAGTCCCTGCAATAACCGAGCAGCTGGAGTGAAATCTGACAGACAAGCTATTATAATGAAGGGTTTTTGTGCATGGGGTGCACTCAAGGCGGTCCTCTGGACTTGGGGAGCTCTGGGCTCTTCCTGTCCCTCACACTTATGGTCTCTACATGTCCAAATGATGCGGAGTGCTGAGATATGGCATCACATCTGCTTCACTCAAGACATCCACAGATCACAAGCATGATGAACACCTCTAAGAAGCTGCACTGCAAGGCCCAAGGCGGAAGTCATGCCTGCCCCCACCAAATGGCACCCCTGACCGTATAGACAGAAGAGCTGCATTGGTATTTTATACTATTGGCATTAATCTGCCCGACTCTCACTGCAAGCAGGGTATAAAAAAAGCTGTGTGGAAGCTGTCAAAGGGACAGGACGATATCTTTATACTCCTTGCAAGAAACAAAGTATTCACAAGAAGAAGAAGAAGAAAAGCTATTAAGTGCTGTCACAAACAATGTTACCACAAGCTTGCAGATGAAAGCATAACATGGTAATTGCTACTTTCAGTCTTTTCTTAGAGGCCTACCATACATTTACAGAAGTTAAACATTTTCCTCTTATTACCCACACAGAATGTGACAGCAGTCTGCACGAATGCTTACTTTTAGGAGCATGTGTTTCTCCCCAGGCGTCAGGTACATTTTATTGTCGTAGTAGTCAACACATAAGTTCACTATATCAGCAAGAAGCTCCTCGTAGCCTGGAATGACTTCCAGCTGCTGCTGCAATGACTGTAATAACGATAATAATAATATTAATAATACACAGAGCAAATTAGGTTAAATTTCAAAAAAGAAAGACAATCTGGAGATGAAACATAGCAGTGATCTACAGACCCAAGGCAGCATCTTATACCCAAAGCTCAATAAACCGATACTGAAGTCTGAATCCAAACACTTTAGTATCTCCATCACCATAGTTATTAACCAATCCTTCTATTTACAAAAAATAAAAAAACAGAGAAACCGTGATATCTTATTTTCCTACTTAATGACCAAGTTAAAGTAACAAATCGAATCAAAATGAATTTTTTGACCAAAAGCAAAAAGTAATACAGACTTGCGGAAGTAGCTCTTGACAAAATATAAGGGGACGTTGTGGCATGAACGACTGGCAAAGCTGCGTGTTGCCATATTGTAAAAAAAATTTAGGTGAGCTGTTCTGGATCTCTTATAGCCTTAATCCCCACATTGATGCAGATAATATGTGATGCTGTTTATTAATCTGCATTATACTTTTGAAGAAGTTGACATTTTGAAGTTAACGTTGCCATACAAAGAGTAAATATGAAGCCACCGGCAAGTAGACCAACCAATGCCCGTGACTCTCTGATTTGCTCAATAAACAAACCAAAATAACAATTATATATAAATATACAGGTGTATGATAATGGGATATTAACTTACCTGCGTGATCTTGTTGTGGTTGGCAAGAAACATGGACAGATTCTGAGATTCTTGAATAGATTGAGGGTCTGCCATTTTTCTCAAAAACTGTGCTGCCCTGTTTTACAATAGTAACAAATACTAACCATTATAACCGTTTCATTGTATTTAGTAACAAAAATGTTTTGTTTTAAACTAAATCGTTCTTATATTCTACAAGTAGCCATTTCAGAATTGCCATTCCATCTCATGGAGCATATTCATTCTGTAATCAATAGTGACCTAAACTTTAATCATATACAAAGTGTACAGGGGGGACAAAATGTACAACCCCCCCAACAACTAACAAGTGCCACTTTAGCCCATAAAAGTTAATCTGCTCACATATGAAAATAGCGGACATGTGTTAGTATAGTTAACAATACAGACAACATAAAAGCTCACCTCTTGTAGGCCGAATGGTCATTTTTCACACTGCACTTCATGTTTTTTAGCTCATCCAGAACTGCAAACATATTGATGAACTTTCCAAGGGTGAGCAGGTAGGCTTCTGACACGAAGTCTTTCCTTCGTTCTGCATGACACAGTCGTTTGACCTCTGCACAGAACCGTTCAGTGGCGTTTCTCTGTTAAAGGAGGGTATGTGTGTAATGTGTAATATATTATATATATATATATATATATATATATATATAATATAGATAATATTAGTCTTGTATGGCACACAGGATGTTCAAACAAATAGTGTTCTACAGAAGGCACAAGCAATTCTATATTATTATTATATAAATGCATACTGTGTAAGCAATCTATGTGTGCAGAATTAATCCCCCTAAGCTAGTGAACTATTGTTCTGTTTTTCCAAGAATGATAACTGACTTTTAATTAAAAACAGTTCATATTAAAAAAGTATTCTGTCCACAACCCACTGCATGCTAGCCAAGAAGTTATTCATCTATATACATTTTATCATTTTGATTTAAAAATTACAAAACAAAGATACTATGAGGGCAGTATATAAAGGGGGCTTTACATGTGATGTCTTGAGAGATAAGCAGTTTAGTGATGCAGGACACAGAGGCGAAAAACTGTGTGGGTACCTGAAAGTACATGAAGTTCATCAGCTTGGTAACTTCTGGTTCCAAAACCTCCACAGTCTTCTCATAGATTTCCACCCGGTTCGGCTGCTCATTGCACTTAACCTAATAAGACAGACATGTAACATTCAGCTGCTTGATATATAGGGGAGTAATATCCCTGCAGCTTGCCAAGCTAGTCAATAATATTATTGCAGGTAGTTGAACGGTTTGCTCCTGCAGTATGGCAGACGACATCTAGCACTGCTGCAGGTACATGACAATTACATGGCTTTGGATCGCTGCTACGTATGTATGTACATATACTCTAAACTTTCTGTATGACATTACCGTGAGGTCCCTTAACAGTAGTGAACCCAGGAGAGACCAAAGAGACCAAAATGTCTTGGGCTGGCATGGAAAAGCAATGACGGTTTGGTATTGCACACACAAAGGCTTGTCCAAGGCCACACAGACAGCAAAGAAGAGGACATATATAAATGACCACAGAGATAAGGCTTGTTAATTTTAATACACCTACACAACCCATATTAGCTGTAAATTCCAGAAGTCCAGCTTCCGATTATGTTCTTGGGACCCTATTAAACCTAGGCAATACCATTTATGTTGCCATTGGAGCAATAGATGCTTACTAAACCCCAGCTTTACTAAAACATGTTTCAGTAAAACTTTAGGGCTACTATGTGAAATAAAATTAGTAGGTAGACATCACTTAAGTACAGTAAGTTACGGTTTTCTGAAAGCAGAAGCTAAATTTTCTCCCCACATCCTGAAAATAGCCGAATAAACATTTTCTGTTTAAGATCCGCAATACATGATTGTATCACAAGTTCCAAAACCGCCACCACCCCGGCAGACTTCCTATCAGTTCTAGAAAGCTATATTCCTGTTGTGTCTGGATAAGTAGGACTTCCTAATAAAATAATAAGTAAAAACGTCATGCACAGTTCTAAAGCTTAATGTCATGGTGCAAAAGACATTAATAATATCCAAGTAGCAATTTACATAAATATTTTTCCTCCAATTAATTTTTAATCAATTACTTTTTTCTGGCCACTCTTCTGTAAAGCCCGGCTTTACAGTAGCCCAGAGAAGAGAAATCTTAATGCTACAGCATACCAAGACATTTTGGACGATGCTATGCTTCCAACTTTGTGGCAACAGTTTGGGGAAGGCCTTTTTCTATCCCAGCGTGACTGTGCCATAAAGGTCCATAAAGATATGATCGGATGGTATGGAAGAACTTGACCAGGCCTACATCAATGTCCCACAGAAACTCTCCAAAGTCTTGTGTATAGCCTTCCCAGAAGAGTGGAAGCTGTTATAGCTGCAAAAGGAGGGCCAACTACATATTAAGGTCTATGTGTTTAGAATGTGACGTCAAAGTACCTGTTGGGGTAATGGTCCGGGTTCCCAATACGTTTGTCCTTATAGTGTATATACTGTGTATGCACACACTTGTATATTAGTAGGACTTGCCATCTTTATATTTTCTAAGGGTTTTAATTACTCTACTGTCTACTTTTATTAACCCCTTTGAGGACCAATTATGTACCAGCTACATTATGATAAGAAGAAATCTTATATTTGTAGGATATGTGTAAGTATGCTTTCGCACTAAAGCCTTGCTCGTCTGGGTGGAAAATTTATTTGTATGAGTACACAAAATGAGAAAGTAATGAGACATAATGGTTGATGGAAGACACAGCAACACAACAATTGCTTTGGTCCTGTGGGTGTTAATTATCCATGGTGCTTAAGAGGTTAAGTTACTGCTCTTTTTTCATTGAACCTAGTTTGTTCTGCCCGCTTTTATAAAAGGGAGGGTGAAGAGAAATTGCCGTGCAGTTGTTGGTATATTTCCACTTGCCTTAAGTAAATCAATGTTTTTTAGAATGTATATTTTTGCTTTACACAGTCTAAATCCTTAATATAGCCAAGTGGGTATGCTATGAATATGATAAATAAAAGGAATCAAGAACAGAGGTCAAATGCAGTTATTTGACTTATCATACAAAACAAAAAGGTTGAAGGAAAAATGTATGAATGCTGTACATGGGAAACAAAGGGTATATTGTGAAAGGATGATCTTCACACATACAACAAGCAAAACAGCTGATGTGGTATATGAAACTAGTTCAAAAAAAGGGAAGTGAAAATGTTACAAGCTTCAAGCCTGTAAATGTTGTCTAAAATAGCATATTTTGGCTTGTAACCTGCTTAAGCACTGAATAGCTTTTTTTTTCTGCAGCAGAAATCCTAGAACGTTACCTGTGGTATGGCCCTGGAGCAGCTTCTCCATGTGTACAGCATGACTGCGTATTCTTGCCCTTCTTCCAGCATCACATTCTGTGTTGGACAAGTCAAGGGCTCTAGTTAGAAGATATTCTCATACACCTTAATGGAAACTTAGACTGCACTTTCAAATGCACACAAATCACTTTATTAAGTAATAGCACTGTGGTGGTATATAAAATAAGACACCAAAAACTCATGACACATGATACAATCAAGAAGAGACCTGACTGTAAGCACCTTTTCATCCTTCATATAAAGTGTTTTATTATATAGCAAATTAACACAACAAAATGACAATGCCTAATGGATCCTTGGGGGAATCAGATACATGACAGCCCAATAAAAAGTATAATAGCGGGGATTCTTTCCCTTTAGTGAAACAATTTGCTTATGTATTATTCAGCATAAACTACAGTTTCTTGGCTACATACATACAGATGTATGAGCCAAGCGAAGGTATGGGCCTGCTCACCAACCACCACACGTGCCTCCAGACTGTCCAGAGGGTTTTCTTACCATGCTGGAGTGGACAGTAGCCTGCTCGATGTATCTTGCAATGCCTGTGACAAAGGCATTCCGGTCTTCAAAATTAGTGTTAAAATTAGGCTAAAAAAAGAAAGATATGTCAAAGGTTTAAAATTGCATGCTTCACTGGAAAGCACATACAAATTAAAAAAACTCAAAACATCCACAAAATAACAGCCTTGTGTTTAAATAACATCACTTTGTCTGCACAAAATATGTTTTTTCCTTCTAGAAACATATAAAAAGTAACCATCGTTTCAAACCAGGGAACGTTCCCATTCTTTTCGGGTAGCTAATGAGGCCTGCATGGTACTCATTTCACTGCCTTTAGGACGGGAACTCTAATCAAAGAGGTACATACGATTCCACTTCTGTTACACAGCGCGGCTAAAGGCTAAATAGACTACCTGGTACAAAAGCGAAGATGGCGGAGGTTCGATACAAGGCTGCTGGTCAGGTAGAGGCAGTTCTTCTAACAGGTCTACATTGGACAGAGCGTCCTCCAGCGTCACTTGGGTCGTCATTGTAAACCTGTAAAGAAAACAGAAATACTCATATTATCCATATCTGAAATGGTATGGGCTCTCTATAGTATTACTACAAGGGATGAAAGGATTGGATTCATGTGGGTTTTTCTAATTTCCCCTTTTTTATGTGTTACCACTCTATTCTCGTCATGGAAATGTATAAAAAGGAGTATGCCATCCTTAGCTGGTGCAATAGCTCTCGTTCACACCCTGCGTATGAGATAAGGGAACGGAACCAGAAATTTCCTGTTATATGTTAATGTGTGTGTCATGTTTACAGTCTGTAGGCAGCACCTTTACCATAGTGAAATAATAACAGATAACCGACTGTATAAAGAAATACAGTTCACAATAACCTGTTTCAGGATTCTAGGTCCGTAAAACCATTTGTTTTCAAGTGAAAATATTAGCACAGCAGAAATGTTTATCTTGACCCTGTAACTCCAGGTACATCGGCCATCAAATTGGATACATATTGACTAGAATAACACCTAATGAGAAATGTGAATGGAGAGCGATCAATAAAAACAAAAGGTGCGTCATCAAAAGGCAGGGGTAGTTCAAGATCTTTCATGATGTTGAACCCCCAGAAAAAGGAGCATACTTAGGACTGCCTAAGATACATGGCTGTAGCTCCACAAGAGCAGTAGAAGCACCCTGCAGGTGACTCCTCAACTAACAAACCACCATTGACAGTCACAGCGAGATTACTCCTCCACTCACTTAATACGAATACACAATCTGTCACTACCTCCCCATCAAACGAAACAACCACCACCAAAGGAAGTCACTCTTAGACTACCCACTGTGGTCAGAATCACAAGCACTTGCCAGCTGTACATGCATGTGGTTTCAGAGTAGACTAGGTGTTCTATCACCACAAGTGGGTACATGCAGGAAACCGTGGTAGCTGAAAGTAGGCCACAATCAAAACTTTTCATTGGGAATAGGTAGGCACATTTACAGGTTTAATTTTAAATATCAATCAAGTAATCAAGGTATTTATGCAAGTCATGTGGGTTCACACACAAACACAGGAACTTAAAAACCTTAATGGGGTGAAATCAGTTCCATACATCAAACTACAGGGTCTTCACTAAGAGGAGAGTTGTGGTTTCAACTTCATGACGCCATTATACATTCAAAACAGTAAACGCCAGTGAGCTTCTGTTGCAGGTAGAGATTGGTTGGCCCTATATAATGTATTGTTAGATATCAGAAATTTCTTCCATCTTATATTGCATTGAATTATGCATTACGCAGGGCCAGCTCAGCATTAAACCGCACAGCATGGCAGCTGAAAGCACGTCTATTCTGCAAACTCTCCTATTTACGGTCACTCTAAGCTCCTACGGCATTATGGAGTACTTTGCGAGCGGAGTGTAGTAAGAAAACATTGAGGCCGATAATACGGTATATTTTTGTGAGGTGCTCAAGACAAGGTGAAGCTTATGGTTGTTACTTACACATACAATCATATAGTAATACTCAGAGGTCGAGAATTGGGAAATGACCTGGGTAATTCTTTGGATTGTGCTCATCACTTAAAAAAAGGAAGTTTAAAAAAAGCAGAATAGCAGTCACCCAAGTTTCCCTTTGTATCTAGACTGCTGAGAGCAGAGTGTGATATTGTATAAAATTGTCAAATACAAATATGAGAAAATATATTAAAAAGGGACACTCCACCCATCATATGCACTTTAATGCATGTGCCAGCCGCATGGCCCCTTTAACATTTTCATGGTGTCCCTTTGCAAATACATGACTCTACTTCAGGTATGTCCAAACTTTTTTCGAAGAGTGCCAGGTTTGATGAAGTGAACACGTGCGAGGGCCGACCATTTTGCCTGACATTCTTTGAACCATTAAAATTAAATGCAAATTAACTATTTTATGCAAAGTTTATTGAAAATGGCAAACTTTTCATTTTGTGACTTGAATGACAAATCTAAACAGGTGTTAAATCCCTCTGCCTTTAATATCAAAGAAACATATCTAGATTTGGGCAACTTATCTGGGGGGCCTTATCAGTCCGGAACGCGGACCGCAATTGGCCCTCGGAACGGACTTTGGACATGTCTGCTCTACTTACACTACCCTGTAGGAGATGTGTTCTGCCCAACACACATCTACCTGCACATGATATACCCGGTTCTGTTCAGAACCCTGTGCTCGCACATGGCAAGAGCTTTCCTGCCACAGACTAGCTGCTTCAAGCAACCAATCACTGCCAACAAATGTCAGACACAAAACACACACATACACTCAAAATGTCACACAACGGCAGAGGAGGAGGGCAGCTGCTGCAGGAGGGCTGCGACTTCATGGTCAGGTAGTGCCTTCTTTGTCTTTTTTTATTATTATTTAGGAAAACTGCATATTAAAAATATTCTAACATGCATTCTTTAGAGAGGATGTCAGGGGCATTACACAGTCTTTCTATAAGTTTTTTGAGAAAGCAAAGAGTATTTGAGAGAGGCACAATGAAATATGATCTATGCTCTCTAGGCAGGACACTAGACAGGGAAGTCAATTCAAAAAACAAACACACAAACTGATAAATCATCATTCCCAAGCTGCTATCCTTATGCACTGCCCAGCATGTACCCAAACTTTATCATTAAACCATCCCTCTCCAGCATGGGAACGATTATTTAGCAGTGCCATCCGAGCTAGGTCCAGACAGCGAGCTGGTTATCCTACATAGGTATGCCTCCTATCTTCAATGTATTCCAGCCTCAAGGAGCCATGATAAATTGATACGTATGAACTGGGTCAGGTTCCTTGCTAGTTCTTCATCTAGTATAGGGTTTTAGTTATTTTGTAATTAAAGTTTTATGCATCATTTTCGAGATTATCATTTGACAGAGACAGAAGCAACAGGAGAGAAATTAAAAACGTAATTGGTCAGGTTTTGTGATAAAATTACTACAACTAGAACACCAGGGTCTGGGTCATTACAACAAAGCCTACACTGGGAGGGCAGTTTATGGGCTCACAGTTGATTGCCATTGTATGGATGTAGGGCATTAAGTACAAGCGTAGCCATGAACAATGCCAATCCACTAGCTCTACAGAACGTAACGTTCAATGTATTGAATCTTATTATTATCTTCCACACAACTGGGACTACATAGAAAGAAAGTGATTCTAGTGTAGTTTGGAACGTGGTCACCATGCAAAGTTTCAATGACTCTGCTGACTGGATCATACCAGTAATTTAGCAAATTTCTTTGTTTTCCCTCAATGATATCATAGAAGGGCTGGGCTTGAAACAATCATACACTCAAACACAAAGTACATTAAGGCGTAGTCACAATAAGCGGTTCTTTTGATCACACTGCAAGCTATTTAGGTTGTCTGAAAAAACATATCAGAGAAGCTGCAGCACATAACCCCCTGAGAGATTATGGGGGGGAAAGTTTTTACATGTCCTGTCTGGTCTAGAGAATATATGTCTAGCTAAACAGAACATAAAACATATACCAGGATATGCCTGTTTTTTATCTCCACGCCTCAGTTATCTGTAAAGGTTTTATGATAAGGCCAAAAGGAGCACATATATTCTGAGCTTTTTTCATGCTACAAAATAATGAATGGGACTGGCACTTTAATGCATATGATGGTTATCTGGTCCCTTTTGCGAATGAATGAGGGGCTTCTGCAGAATCCCCCAAAATGCATTTGTCCCTTTCTTCATCTCCCAGATAAAGAACCTGCGGGAGATGCATTCAGCAGGACACATATACCTGTACGTGATATACTCACCTCCAGCACTGGCTCTGGAGAACACTGCATGCCAGGGTCTGTTGAGACCCCAGTGAGCATGTCTGAAGTTCTCCTATTGATATCAATGTGAGCATAAATGTCGGATTATGGTGGTAGACGGAACATTTTGCAATATGGCTGCACATTCTTTGTCAGGTAAGCGCCCTAATAATCATTCTTCCAAACCAAGTACTGTGCCAAGGCCTTAGGAAGGTGTTTATCATTTATCAACATTAAAAGTGAATGAACAGAAGAAAAACCTAAATCAAATCAATATTTGGTGTGACCACCCTTTACCTTCAAAATACTTTCAATTGCACAAAGTCTGGGATCTGTAGGCATATAGTTAGGTGTACGATTACACCAAACATGTATTAATGATCATCAATTTAATATGTAGGTTAAACACACAATCATTAACTAAAGCAAACAGTTGTGTAGGAGGAATAAAACTGGGCGAGAAACAGTCAAACTCACTAACAAAAAGAGGTTGCTGAATACAATTTAATGTCAAAAGTCATATGCCATAGCAAGACTAAGCACAGAAACAGGACACAAGGTACTTATACTACATCACCAAGGTCTCTTTCATGCAGAAAAGTCAAGGCAGACAGGGGTTTCCAGATGTTCTTTTAAAACTCTTTTGAAGAACGCAAAAAAGGGGCAATGTTGAAAACCGCAGACACAGTGCGAAACTGTGCGGCCAAGGAAACTTAGTGCAGCAGATGAAAGATGCTTCATGCTTACTTTCCTTTGCAATTAGATAATATCCAGCAGTACCATCAGCTCAGCTTTGGCAGAAGGCAGCAAGACTTGCAGCCAAAAAGTCATACCTCCAACCCAACTATGCACAAAAACTGGGGTGCAGAAAATTTGTAGCAGGTGGTTTGGACTGATTAGTCAAAATTTAAGATATTTGGCTGTAGCAGAAGGCAGTTTGTTTGCCGAAGGGCTTGGAGAGCGGTACAGTGTTTGGCAACAGTGAAGGCTGGTGGGGTTTCGTTGCATGTTTGGAGCTGCATTTCTCCAAATGGAATGGGGTTGGGGGATTTGGTAAGAATTAATGATCTCCTCAATGATGAGAAGTACAGGCAGATTCTCATCCATCATGCCATATCATCAAGGAGGTGCGTGATTTTATTATTTCATTAACACGGAACTATCTCCAGAGAAGAACAAGGAGTCCTAGAAGTGAAAGTATGGCTCCCACAGAGCCCTGAGCTCAACATCCTTGAGTCTGTGTGGGATTACATGGAGAGAGAGGGAAGCAACCGAGGCTGCCTAAGACCAGCTGAACTGTGGTTAGTTGTCCAAGATGTTTGGAACAGCCTACCTGCCGAGTTCCTTAAAAAAAAAAAAAAGTGTGCAAGTGTACCTAGAAGAACTCATGCTATTTTGAAAGTAAAGGTTGTTCACACCAAATATTGATTTTTCTTCTCTTTACTCTCTTTGCATTTTGTTAACTGATAAAAAGAAACTAATGTGAACGTATTTGCGAACATTCTTACTTTACAACATTGGTTTCAATGGGAGTGCTTTACTGCCGCACAAAAGTCAAAGTGTAGCATACTTAAGTATCAGTCACCACATCCCAACTGCTGGATACTACTTGGTACTGAAATGCACTGTTATTGCCACACGAAAGCCTCTAATAATAGCCAGGCTGTCTTGATCTAGTTAGCTCAGACATAGGGAATTACATCTAAAAAGTGATTCTGGAGCAAAGTTTGACAAAGTTAGAAGTTTGTTCTAATTACCATATTAACCAAAGGAATACTCCTGGTGATTCAGTTTGTTGCTATGATGAATAAACCATATTAAAACAAATATTGTGCCGCAGTCACTTTTCATACATAACCCCCACAGACTCTCTAAGATAAATGTGTATTAGCAGAGATGCCTTGTACAGAATGATTTGGTCTTGAAGATACTCCTGATCAAGATCAGTTTGGATCCAAGTCTTGGTGAGAAAAGTTACTACCACCCAAAACAAGGAATTCCGCATCCCTCCTCCTTCCCTGCAGCTGTGCAAGGTGCATCCTGGGAATTTAACACATTCCATTCCTCTCACACTGCAAAGGTAAACCAGGGGGCAGGAAAAACCATGTGACTTAACGCAGTAAGAGCCATATGTGTGTGCTGTATAAAAACGACTTATACAGAACTTAAGTCTGTTTTAATATAGTTACCCTATTATAAAGGGGAAATCAAAAGTCCGCTTTTTTATATTATTTTAAAAAGATTTGAAATATTGCATATTAGGTCTTTAAAAAAATACAATGATTTTAAAAGCTGCAGAAGACTTGGTGCTTCCACGTGGTACCTGGGTAAGGTAGAGTGACCCTAGCCTCACATGGCCACTTACGATGGCTACCTGCAGAAGGGTTAGTAGAACAAAATCAAGCAGAACTCCCAACACTGAATTTACAACATGGAGGCAAATGTTTACTTCCTCACGAGACTTCCCATTAAAGGGATGTCCCACTGGCCTCTTACAGGAAACACGTTCCAAATCAATTCACTAAAAAGGAGGAGAAGAATGATCAAAATTCCGAAATAGTTTCTTACTGGCAGAACGTGACCCTAGAAAAGAAGAAGCCTCAGGCACCAGCATTTAACACACAGAGAGAGCAGACAGAATAATAAAAAGAAGAAGTGAGATGTGGACCTTCCGGCTTTCCATGGCTACCCTTAGGTCTTCATCCTAGGACTGCTCTTTACATATAACCCATAATCTAGCAGAACGGTTAAAGCTTCTTTGAGCTCAAGAACACCAGACAACCCATTTAAAGAGATGTTAAAGATTCACTTTGATGTTATGTTTATTTCAGGGTTTTTTTTAAATGTGTTCTTCACGCATTGGGAACTCCTCAGAAGAGTCCTTTGGAGGCACCAACATTGGTGGACAATCTAATGATGTTCTATGGCCCTTCACAAACCTTGCCACGGACGCTTGCCTATCCTCAATTCAAATTGCTATCGACCAATCAGTAATGTCTAAATCTTTAGCTGTTATGAATGACACCCCGTTAAGTGACAGAAGCCACCATTTGTTGTTATTTTTGGGGGAAGGTGGGATGGAGAGTTACCAGGTTAGTCTGGTTTCTGTGTCATAAACCAAACACAACGTTGATGCCAATAAGCGCCCATACTATACCACAGAGGTAATATAGCACAGAGTAATAATGATGAATGAATAAGAAACACAGAGGTAATATAGATACCACAGAGTAATAACGAGGAATGAAGAAACAGAGGTAATATACCACAGAGTAATAATGATGAATGAATAAGAAACACAGAGATAATATATGAGTAATAACGAGGTATAAATACGAAACAGAGGTAATATACCCCAGAGTAATAACGATGAATGAATAAGACATACAGAGGTAATATACCACAGAGTAATAACGATGAACACTGAGAAGAATAAGAAACAAAAAGCTTCATAAAAACCTTCGAAAAACATTGTATACAGAATTCACTCGCAGTTCATAGCCATCATCTAGAATAGCCGGGCAGCATATTCCAGCAAATAAAAACAAACACTCTGCACTGCCGACGAATCAGAGTCTATGCTTTTTGAATTCACTAAAAAAGTGGTAGTTAAGTGGCACAGCCTTCCAACAGAAGCGGTAGCTGGAACTCAAACATGCATGTGACTGGCATTGTCTTAAATGCACTATATTTATTTTGCACAACTTACAATGTCCCGCTCTTAACCCTTTACACCAGGGGGCAAGATCAGCGGCCCCAGGGAAGGGTAAAATTATTACATATAGGGGGATCACAGGAAGTGAGAGTTAAACACAGTGATTAGAGAAAGTAAACATGCGACCCCCTGCCATTCTAGCCCCTCGCTGAGCCGGGAATGCCTAAGGGTCATGGGAGTTACTGCCCGAGAACAGCAGGAGGGCCGTCGTTTAGCTGCAGAGAAGTGTCAGTCTCACCCTGTGTGTCCGGGAGTTCTCCGGCCCGGCCGGTAGTTTACGGTCTCCTTGTCGGTGCGCTGCCGGCTCTGCCCTTCTTACACCCAGCCCGGGGGCAGTTTTACGGGGCTATGGCGTCCTTTCCCTTCACTTTTACCCCAGCCCAAAACTCCAGGGCAGCAGCAACTTCCTATCGACAGGGAACAAGTCAGAAGAGGAAACACCCTTCCTCCCAGGCCAGAGTGGGCAGGCACCGAGCTCCAACAGGGGCGGCTCCGGCTCCTGATCCCAGGCCGCTTTAAACCACTCCTTCGCTGCGTTACCGTAGCGCCTCCCGGGGCCGCGGCCACAAAGACATGTTCCATTCTTACTCTATATGTCACGCTTTAGAGGCGAAGGGGAGGACGCATAAGTTGCACCCGAGGGATAAGATCAGTGTGCGGAGGACCCTCAGCCCTTACAGTCGGCTGCAGGTCTATATTCACTAAGCAGTGAGCTGTGGAAAGTGCTGCCGCAATAATATAATGACGTTCTTATTATCAATATGCCGCCATGTGCAATTCACAGCAGCCTGGCTCCTCATGAAGAGACCTCAAACATAGTCTTCATTAAGAGGATATCCCTTTTGCACATGCACAGTGCTAGCACAATGTATGGCTCAAAAGTTACCCACCCCCTCCCCACAAAGTGAGGCCTGGCTGAATTTCAATAAATCTTGTCTTGCTATACCCTTTGAATGTATGTATTGTATTAAGCGCTGCGTAAACTGTTGGCGCTATATAAATAAAATATAATAATAATGTAATATAAATCACTTGTGACCAATGGTATGTATAAAACAGAACTGCCAGCCTTTAAGCGTATGGATACATTATGCAGCTGATGCAATACGTCAGTGCCCCCACCATGGTCACCATGCGCACCGCTGACTGGCGGGATATGCCATCATAACCCAGCGTTATGTATGACTGTGTGTCTTAAAGCTGCACAGCACATGTCCATTGCATGTACATATTAAGAACCTAACCAAAAATGAAAACAAACCACAAACAGTTTAAATTGGATATAAAGGGCCCTAGCTGTATTAGAGGTTATGAGGTTACAATGAAATATATTAAAAAAATACAGTCCGCCCTTCCCTAGCCAGATTGTATAACCACCAAGCCTCTGTCTACCTCAAACCAGAGGCGACCGTCACCCTTAGAAAAGCTACGACGGTATAACATAACACTTTTAGAGGGAGGATGGGACACTCATTCAGTAACAGCTCTTCGCGATTGTAACTGAGGAAAGAGAACTACCTTTTGCACGCAAATGCTCCGAAAAATACCCATTGTCTTATAATCAAGGTTGTATTCTATATAATCGAATAGAGGTCTGACTACAAGACTAAGATCCAGATCGCCCGTGGCGCTCCAGGGGACCTTGATCCTCTGGTAACCTCAGCTGCTGCCGACCGTAGAGTCGGTTGTTACAGGCGGCGCTCCAGAAGCAAGACCGACCTGTCCATGGGACCCCGGCGGCACTGCGCCGTCCCAAAGTCATAGATCCGGTAGACTTACCACTTTAATTTTCTGGAGGAGAGGCCTAGCGGGGTCACACAGAATCATTGCATAATCCTGTAGGAGCTGCAGTAAGCGCCTGCTGAGGCATCGCAGTGAGTGAAGTGCCTTAGTTGCTTGAGTGCGTGTCTTGGTTTGGAAGAGTGTAAGAGGGCACAATTAGGACATGCGCATTTCAGTTTGGAATTTTGACATCTGCTCATACTGTGAGCCCATGTCCTATTTGAATCCTTCCAATTCAATTTGCCCCATCAAAACACAAGGAAAACTAGACACCTCCAGGGTATTGGAAATGCTGGTATGTTAACACTTTCCATTCACTTATTCTACCACCAGCCTTTGCCAAATTTGAGGTATTTTTTGTGTGTTTTTTCCCCACATACATTGCAATTTATGTGTGAATTTACAGCAACTTGTATATGTCACTGCCAAACAATAACTCAATTGAGTTCAGCAACATCTGCTAAATTCAGTGATACCACCCATGCATGGTTTTTTTTCAGGTTGTTTGGGGACTAAAAGGCCACATTTGCGACATGCATATTTCAGTTTTTCAACTTGGAACTTTAACAGATTAAAAGGAATGGGACATCTTTTGAAAGCCGCCAACTCAAGATACGGCACCAATTTTGTCTTGCTCATAAAAAAACAACTTTTTTTTTTTTTTTTTTAATTATTGTTGTTTTTTCCCCCCACACAGAAACGGAACTAGGCATGAAGCTGCAAACACAAGAGTACAGTTTGAAATAATTTCTTTTATATAAATATTTATTGTTTTTTTCAAAACAATAAGCAAATAATGCAATTTCGGATGTGAAAAGAACATAATGTGATGCGCTTTGTAAACAATACAAAAAAAGTTTCTAATGTAATTTCCAAGATATGAAGAGCATGTTACAGTTCTGTTTCTCCTGTACACTGTGCATATTAACAAAATATCCACCCCATGTGGTATGATCCCAGAGGCACATAGTGTCTCAGCCACTTTGTCCTGACAGCCACTAACTCTGCTCCATGCCGGCCATTAGCGATAATGCCAGGGACTCCACTGCGGAAAGAAGAAATACGTGTTTACATTTAAGTAAGCTTTTACATTAAAGTAAGACATTTTAAGTACCAGGCAACGAGATCTACCTCTGGCCCCAGAGATACCTAATGCGTGGGCAGCTTCTGTATTCTTCATCTCTGGTTATGAGATCCAGTTAAGAAAAAATTCACAATTCTTTGCCTGTATTTTTTTTTCAAAAGGGGTCTCTTCTGTATGGTTTTGGTCACAATGAAGAAAGTTGCATGAGCATTAGCAGAAGCAAAACCAGGTTGGTTTTTTTCCACAGAAATGATGTTTAAAAGGAACAGTATCACTGTCACGAAAGTGTCTTGTTACGGCACCTGAAACTCTTGCGTGAGCTGGCTGTGAATATACAGGCAATGAGCACTGGCAAGCACACTCAGCCAAACCCATCTCAAAGCCTAGGAGCTGGAAAAGAGGCATAAGTGCTATTCTTCTGCATCTCTCCACTTGCAAGGGCAAGAAAACAGTGATTTTAAGGGGGCACTAGGATATGCTATGTATTAAAGTGGATACAGTGGTTTGTTTGTCCTTTTAACATGCCATTTCAATGGAAAAGGTGCAGATATCACCATAAATGACTTCATTTCATGGGTACAAACAACCCCACATATGTACTTCTACACACAAAAAAACTAAAAAAGATATAATGCACAGACCTTGACAACAGGTAATCCATTTTCCCATTAATTCTGCCCATTTTTCCTGATGCAAAGGCTGCATTCTTAATCAGCCCTTGGTCTTGTCTTGGATTCAGGATCACTTTATGTCTATCCCATACATGTTTAAATTTCCTAGCTGTATTAGCCTCTACCATTTCTACTGGGAGGCTGCTCCATTTATCCACTACCCTCTCAGTAAAGTAAGGTTAATTACAGGCCACTAAATAAGGTAATTTTTAAATGCAAACTTACAGTGTGGGAAGGACCCTCTACACACAGCCTTGTTTAAAACTTTCACAAGAAATTTGTGGCAATTTGTGAAATCGGACTCCATCTTCACAATAGACTCCATCCTGCAAGTAAACAGAAACAAGTAGTAAATTCTACCAGCCAGTTATGAAGTTATGGAGACATTGAGAGAGAGTGAAGTTTATTTTTTGCCATCTCTGAAAAGTATTCCATGGGGGCCAATTCAAAAGTGAATGAACACCTGGGTAAAACCAAGGCCTGGAATAGCTGTTGAACTACATCTCACATGATGCTCAAAAAAAAAAAAAAAATATATATATATATATATATATACACACATATACACACACATAATTAGGGGCTGTGGACTTTAATATAAGCTTTCAATATTAAGTAGAAAATAGGTCAGAAGCAATTTAAAGCAAATGTCTGACTCCCACACTCCATAAGCTAGCATAGCAAGCAGACAGTGTTTACAATTTCCTTTCATTTCGTTTCCATAAACCATAAAGGTTTCTGGTTAAGCAAATACACGTTGCTCTGTGTATAATAAAAGCTTCATTCAATGTGTGTGGGTTCCTTCATGGCCATTCAACACACACAACATGATCTGTGGATGAATGTACAAATGCTCTTACATTAACTGCATTGTTATCATACAGGACAATTTTCCGAAACATTTTATTTAAAGAAATGTATGGTTTTGTTTCCTTTAAGCCACACTTTGCATGTTGCTGCTTTAGCGAGAAATAAAACACATTGAGTTGTCTACATAAAAATAAATTTCACATGGCTTCTAGAATGGCAATAATAGGAGAAAAATAAACATGCTGCATTATACAATGAAACAGCATCCATACTCAAATAGAAAATTCCAGGTGACATTTGCCTTTATGTCCAAATGTAAGAGGACATCGCTGTGCGTAGATTAATGCGTGAAGCAAAGCTGCATACAAATTGTGTATTATAAAGAGAATAGCAGGATATAGTCTTTATCGTATGGTACTTACTTCCATGCTCCCAAGCCAGCATGCCAACGCTCAGCAAACATCAGTACGACATTCATCACTTTCATTATTGCTTCCTTAACGGAGCTGACCTAAAAAAAAAAATCACTAATAAAGAATAATTTAATTATTAAAAAAAGAGTGATATTGTGAGCGTTTAAATGGGCCGCAGTAAGTGGGATCAAAAAAATTAAATAAATAAAAAAATATTCTTCAATGAGAACTTTTTTGTACAGAGGACATGGGATAGAATACAGGCCTGCAACTGGCAGACAATCATCTCAAGAAAAAAATTGTGATGTGTTTTTTCCATTTATAACATTTCATGTCATGTGGTGAATGGTAGAATTTGTTCAAATTAAATTTGTTTGCTGAAACTTGCATACCTTCTCTCTCAAAAGGCAGCGATCATGAATGGTAGAGAGATATCGGTAGTGAATTTTTATTAATTGGTCCAAATCTTTTGCATCTTCCACTTGATGCTGAAATTCCAAGCCTGTACTGTGAAGAATCTGTTTTATAAAAATAAAAACGTATGGCAAGTTTAATATCTGTCGCTCGCCCCCCCCCAATATATTTGTATAAAAAAGGGTGATTTTACAAAAAGTACCCAAAACAAAAAAGGTAAATAAAGTTAATTAAGTAATCGAATTGCAGTAACGCGTCTCAGAATTACTGTGGTAATCTAAGCCGGTTACTCATCAGCTTGACAATAAAGCTTCATGAACACATTTAATTAAAAGGAGCAATAGGGATTAGAATATCCAGCTGTTGTTATTATTCAACTCCTACCTTATTCAAAAATAAGTTAAAAAAAGTATTAAATGCAAAAGTACTAGGAAGCGTTACCGCCAGTAACAATATTCCTGTCACGTGAAGTTGTGTTGCCCACGTATAGTTAGTAACTAACCCTAGTCATCATGTAATTATGTAAACTGTTCACAAAATGCATAAGTTTCACTCTCAGAAGAAACATGCGATGAATCTGCTGTTTTTTGGGCTCGGTCGGTGAGGTTAATCGAGTAGGAGGAGGTTGTTCAATCTGGAATCCATCATGTGGAGTCTCTCTTTCTGCAGAAACAACCAACTCTGTATACGAGAAGGAAATATAATAGTATTAGATCACTGTGTCAGTCATAGTGCCTTTGAGGCAACACAACAGTTCATAAACTATGGTACTACTTTCACTAATCCCAGAATTTAGCCTACGTTGATCTTTCCTACACTTTTATGAGCAATACGGAGGAGAGGGAAGTGAGCCGTCTTGTGAATGTCGCCTGTTACTGCATGGAAACATTACCGTACTAGAGGCAACAACCGATAACAGTTTAATCCTATACATTATAGGGCTGTTAATCTCCAGGTTTCAGGAATCCAGTTTATCTGAACATAATTTAGTAAA
Organism: Spea multiplicata; assembly: GCA_009364415.1. Taxonomy (NCBI): domain Eukaryota; kingdom Metazoa; phylum Chordata; class Amphibia; order Anura; family Pelobatidae; genus Spea; species Spea multiplicata. The sequence continues at coordinate 30,543,658 of VKOC01000002.1, read as the reverse complement.
AAAAAAACGGTCTTGTGCTGTCTGTGCAGCCATCATACGCACTTTAACGGTGTTTTTCTTGGAAATGAATGAGGGGAGTCTGCAGAATCCCCCCCATATGCCTTCACCGCTTCCCCCACCCCCTAGCAAGTTACAGCGCGCGAGATAAGCTAGAACATTTATTTATCCTGCCTTGTGATAAACTTGCTGCCAGTTGGGTCAAGCTGGCTTGTTTAGAGTTCCAGAGGGGGTCTAACAAAACCCTGTGTGCATGCTCAAAAAAGGGTCATCCCGGGCCAATCAGTGGCTCAAAATGGCAGACCAGGTATTTGCAGCATCTCCTAAAGTTTTCTTTTTTGTAGGTTTGAAGAATGCGTATGAAAGTATTTACGAAGTACATTCACATGTATTCATCGTTCAAGGGTCTTCCTGGGACACAGGAGTGCCCCTTTAATATGGGGTGTCCAAAACCCTTGAGGCCTAAAGCTGGAGCATATCTCCTTTAATTGAACTGTAGAAAAATATTTTTTCATACTAAACCACACATTACAATTATTTGTTGCAGATTTGATGTAGTAGTAGAGATTAGAACCATTATAAAGTGAATTTCTTACCGTTAAATTGCAAGACATCCAGGCTATATTTGGCCCACTTTATCAATAACAGAAGAAGAAAGATTTGATTGTAAATCTTTTGACATTCAGAACTGATAACAATATCAACTGGCCAGGGAACCTGTTAAGGCAAAACATGAAAAAAAGTTAAAGACGTAAAACACTAAAACATGTTTTCAAACATGCAGACTGAAGAAATATGTTATAAAATTTAACCAAAGGGATAAACATTGGGTGCATTTTGTTAGAATGCAATGAGCAGCTTTTGTCAATATCAGTACCACATATTTGTAGAATTACAATGCTGCAAGGTACCTACACACTTGAAAACATTAATAAGGGCAAGAAACAGGGAAGAAATTTGCAGATTTTTCAACTTGCGCAAATTTCTCAAACCTTGTTTTAATCTTCCAAGTATTATCTTACAATCAGAGTATTACAAGATCAGTACAGATTTACACGCACACAATCCAAGTTTACCTTGTAGCTAAGCGTTAGGCCATCTAACGTATGGACAGGAAGCTTCTTCTTAGCCAAGTCAACACTTTCAAAAGAAATCGCCAACCTAGAAAAAGAGAAATGGGAGAAGTGAAAACCTTTATTTAAATCAAAATATATCAATTTATCATTTACTATAATTAAGTTGGGGAAAATATGGAAGTGCATGTGATTGATTATATATATATTTACACATACATGCAACTAATAGGACTATCAATATAATTTGAAATATATAATTTGTTTCTGTAGGTACAAGCATATAGTATTTTAAATCCATCTAGACGGCAGCAATATAAAAATAATTGATAACGTTCTAAAAAAAAACGATTAGATGCAATATTTTAAATAGCCCCTTGTATTGATTGTGATTATTATATATAACGTTCAAGAACTTTAATTGAAAACAAGGCAAAAGGCCCATGTGAACCATATTCACCGTGTACTGTCTTCTGGGTAACGTTGACCAACAGCTTCTTGCAGTTGAACATTAAGAAAAGATACGTTCTGCCATGGCTCCTTTTCTCTGATTTTGTCAAAGATGGAGGTATAAAAATCATACATAGTGTCTCCAGCTTCAAGGAGGAAAAAATTCCTCATAGCTTGCAGATATTCCACTAGCCTAATAAATAAAGAAAAAAAATACATGTTAAAACACACACACACCTGTAATATTATATACTTAAATGGACAAAGTAATCTATAGCTTTCCAAAAAATAAATAAAAACATAGTAAAAATGTAAATTAAAGAGGTATCCTATATTACAATTCCACACAATCCTTATGCATCCCTCTTAAATAAAGTATATGTTACGGATAGGGTTTGATTTTTAGAAAACCTATTTATCTGAATTGGCAGGGTGCAGCTGTCTTATGTTCTTGGTAGACTCAATCGAATGCTGATTATGGACACACGACCCAGGCCCTTGGCCATTTTCAATGGTGACTAAAATCTATCCCGAAGAATTAGGGTGTTTAATGAGCATTATTCCGAGATTTAATGTCAATCAACAACTGCATGTTTTGGTCTAGAATAGCACAACATAGCACATAGCATGCTTGATGAGCTAACCGTGCTTGGTTTTGTCTGTAAGGTATAAAATTCACAAAATATGCTAGTTTCACATACACATGGAATTACTTTATTTTCTCTGGTGTTTAACAATTCAAACATAGCTACAAGCACAGACCTATGAAAACTATAGTTATAACCCCGTTCAACGATTCCTGAAGTTTGAGCAAGTTATGGCAGATACTTATAAACATCGCTTACCTGTAATCTTCTTTCAACGTTTGCATAAGGTTTCCACAACACTGCAGGTACTGCTTGTCAATGTGGGGATACAGGCAGGACCTCAGGGTTAGTTCAAATGACTGGCAAGTAACAGATTCGGACGACCTGTCTACACTGATATCCCCGCAGGAAAATGACTCAAGGAAGTCACTTTGTTCCAAATATAACCTGCAAAGGGAAAAAGAAGAAGAGATGCTTGGAAAGCTATAATCATGAACAACAAGGTCTCAATGCTGCAGTATATACTACTGAATTTAATATAGGCATGTTGATCATGTGCAATAAGCCTGCATTCATTTTGCTTTAATTTCAATGTTGACCGGTTCCACAACAAACAAAAAAAGATTTTTTTTATGGCTGTATATTATCTATTCACCTTGCAAAGTTGATTGCTAGAAGCGGGTCGTGGACATCATCCAGTTCCAGATGCCTGGCTACTATAGATTGCATTTTTATCAGACTCTGCTTATTAACCTGCTGCTCTGTCATTATGTCAGGAGCAGATTCCTTCCCATGACGCAGTCGGGACTGCACGGACTCCAGGAATAACGCATACAGGCTTTTCCTATCAGCATCTAAATGAAAGGTGGAAGATGTTACAGGACAGAAAAGTAGCTGATCTATTGAATGGAACCAATTTGCTATGGACATCTTCTCCCACATTTGAAAACCGAGAAGTTGCATTTGTTGATCTGTCAATAGAGACTAAAGAATTTAGGACTGCACAGAAACTTTCCTGGCTGCATCATTCTCCTAGTAGCCTTTCACTAGATGACATGAGGAGTCCTGTACTTTGTTTGCCTACCTCTCGAGCTCTGATGTAGAGGAGTTTTGTGTTTTAAATTTTTCAGCAGCTGCATGGACTTTCCAGCCATTATGATCTGCTTCAGAACTGGTTTCAAGAAGGAGACCATTGTGTGCTGCCTGCTGGCTGGTGCCTGGTCACTGCCCGAACTGGCGCTTGCCTGGTCGCTCATTTTATCCTCATTCTCTGTCTTCTCTGAGATACTGTATAAAGTGTATGTGGCATACCAAAAATCTCGATGATTCACAGGAACATCCTTATTTCTATGTGTTAAAAAAATTAAAGTTAAAAAAGATAGCAAAACAAACTAATAAAAATTGCCACATGCAAATGGTAACATGGCAGGAATGTTCAAGCGCATATGTATTTATCAATGAAATTTGAGTGCAATGAAATTTGAGTAATGAAACAGTTTCAGTCTTGAAAGGGTCTGTTTTTGGAATGTTTGAATGCATCTTTTCGTGTAAATGTACAAATATTATTGTCCTCAGTCATTCAACTGAAAAAATGGAGAATGTGGCAATGTATTTATGATACCTAGCATACTCATGATATAATATGAACAAGGAACGCAAGGTAGAAATAAACCTAAGCACGACAAGGTGGCATCACCTTTCAAAACCCCCAATGTCACAATCCCATGAACAAATCCCCAAAGATACACCATGACCTGGCTATACTTACCTTTGAATAATAAATTCTTTTGCAGGATCAAAAAGATTGCCGTGTACAATCCATTCATCCACAATTTCCAAGTAGGGTCTGACTGTTTCGACCCAAAGGAAAAAAAGAAGGGACACCTGAAATAAAGGAATATTTAGCTTTCCAATAGCTTCCCATCAAAATAATCACTATGTTTTGACACTATTTAAACTATGAAGGAACTCCTTTAAATTTATACCAATAATCGGACATTTTTAAATAAAATAAACCATCTTTACCATTATTGTTGAGAGATTACCATACAAAAATGAAACAATTGTAAAGATGATATCTTTATTAGCTTACTGAAGTGCAGTGAATTGGAAGCTTATTATCATTTCTTCATCAAACATGCTCTTTTTATGGTATACAGTTCTGGAGTCCCCATCTCCACAAGGATATTGACTTATTGGAGAGAGTTCAGAGGAGAACTACTAAAATGGTGAATGACTTTCAGGGTAAAAATGATCAGGAATTGCTAAGGGTTTTTAATACATATAGCTTGGTATTACATATTTCTAACAAAATACAGGAGGGAGGTTCACATGTAATATAGTGAAGGATTTTAAAACATGCATGGGGCAGGCATAAAAACTATCCTGAATCTAAGATTAGACCGAGGATTGATAAAGGTCTGAGACTCTACGTCAGTAAAATGTACAGACTAGATGGGCTGAACGGCTCTTATCCGCCGCCAAATTCGATGTTTCTAAGTACCCACCGTTTGCTCTGAGGCTTCTCCTACGTTGTCATACTCCAGAATAGCTTTATACAGCGTATTAAGGAGATGCGAGGCTCTTACAACATTTCTTGTGTCTGGTGGAACCTCTGCTATGCCAGTGCTGAAAACTTTGTGTAGTACTTTGAGTTGTGCAAGTCGAGGTGCCAGCTTATCTATCACCATTGACAAAGTCATTGTTTGGTCTAAAACAGTAAAATTGAGACAACAATCAAACTACAGACTGGTACTGTTAACCACCCTCCATTTGTAACAAATACATAGCCTTGCATATTTGCATTCGGGGTATACCTTTATTGATGATGCTCTTTTCAATTTCAGTTAAATCTTCCTTAAAACTGATGAAGTATTTGTACAGTGCCCACACAAAGGCCTGGTAGGTTCGAAACTGAGCTTCGCTTGGCTTCTTGGTAGTCGGAAGGGTTCCAGGCAAAGTACTGTCGGTGCCGTGTCCAGTGACCTCATCGATAAATTTCTGCAGCCTGAACACAACTTGCCCATATGCTGCCAACTGCTCAAGCACTGATCTAAGGCAGTTCTTAAGAAAGCGGAAACAAAAGGTTTAGTTCACTCCAGAAAGACCTGCATTTGTTCCATCAGTTTGTTTTCTTTCCAGCAAATACTGATTAATTATAATGAAGGGTTTTACCAAAGATATTAAGAACAACAAAACGGGAGATCTTCAATATAAATATCCTGGGAAAATACTAACTCTTGATTATTATCTTTTATTTATATAGTGATAACAATTTTCTTACAATACATGTATTTAAAGGACATGACAAAACTAGAACAGACAAGATAAACTGATACATTAGGTAAAGAGAGCCCTAGTCGCAAGCTTACAATCTGGACAAAGCATAATAGAACGCCAACATTGTATACACAAAGTAATAATACGGGTATCTGGTAACGCTTAGACTTGCTAACGTGTGAAATATTTACTGCAGCCTCAATAAAATTACATTATACCTACATGCGTCATGTGGGTAACAATTATGTCGTTCCTTACAGTCACTTTCCCATCATTCAGATGAAAGATGTATAACTTTTTTACACCTGAAAGCAGCCTGGGTAGAAAAAAAGAAAAAGAAAAGAAAAACAAAAAAAACCCTTACTCTTTTTCAAACTTAAAATTTATTTTTCTCTGTCTGAAAATATTCATAAAAAATATTACTGTATGAAATTATTATATTATAAAATATTCATTAAATTATTTGCCACCAATAAATAGATTACCACATCCTTATGCCAACATTCATATGCTTTGCTTTATTTGCACCCATACATTTGATCCAATAAACAAGTAGCTTTCTTTGCCATGCATATAGTTAGCAGGCATGAAATAAGGGTTGGTTATAGATTTTGCTCGTTAATCTATTATTACAATGCAACATTTTTAGAATACTGCTATTCAATCACTTTAACAAATAATTTCATTTTACCATATGTTAAACTGGTAAAGGAAGAACGCAACCAATTAACAGCACAGAGAATATAAGCACTAATAAGCTTCGGTGGGTTAGACGCTGACATGAGCGTAACGTCTACATACCAGAGGGTCTCTCGTATCATTTGGGTTTCAGTTACAAGGGTTCTGTCTTCAAGTGTATAGAGAGGATCCATGGAATATAAATGTTGGTCCCTAAAGAAAAAATAAAAACCCAATGATATATTACGTCAATGCAGCAGCATCTCACTTTGGTTGGGCCTGCTTATCATAAGGGTAGCTGTAATAATTTTACCAGCATCCCATGCAGCCTGCACACAGGACCAATCACTGAAACATTATACTGAAAACATTTGCCGGTATCTTTCGGCATTTTTAGGCAGCGTTGCTTTATAAAGGTATATGAGTCCCTGGGAGAGGACTATATAGGAAAAGTCACTAGAATATTTGGTTGTCCATAAAGTAGCGGTACCGGCATCCAAAAAAGAGGCTATCTGGGCAATGTTCTCTTGATGTTCTCTAGACTGTAAGCTCGTTTGAGCAGAGCGCTCCTCACCTCTTGTCTCTGTAAGTCAATTTGTTATGTTACATACTACTTGTTATGTCTTGTCTACCCATTGTACAGCGCTATGGAATTTGATGGCGCTATATAAAACAATAAATAATAATAAATAATATAATGTTCTGGCAGTGAAGAACACTCATTTCTACTACTTCTTAAGATTTCCTCTACTGAATAACTGTCGGTGATCGGATCACTGTCTGCAAGCTAACATGCTTATGGCCTTGAAAGAGCAGTTTGTAGCATGCTCCCTCAATTGTATTGTAAAAATAACTACGGCATCTTCATATATATAAATTATTGATTTCCAAAACAAGTTTGAAATGCCATTCACTTTATAATGCCAATGCATTTACAAAGTTTCTTACCAGACAGCTGCCAGGTTAGAATGCAAGTGTGAACTGTGAGAGAATCTGTGTGTCCTGGACGTCCAGTATTGATGTACTACATGCTGTTCCAGCCAGGTCCGTGCGTCTGGTTCGCTCGCTGAATAAGAGAAACAAGTTCAATTTAAATGATCTGTACTGCAAAACAATAAATGGGGGAAAAAAAGTTTTACAAAGTTTATCAAAACACATTATTAAAATGACCTACACGATTGTCATATAGAACATCAACCACAGAGAGACAAGAAGCTCAATGGAATGGATAAACACCGCTCCATTCTCATACCTTTCCAGGACACTACAGGAGGAGCCGCTTTCTTCTCAGCATCTTCTAGTGGTGTCCTATCAACCTGGATTCCTGAGTCTTCCCTGCTAAGAGGCTCCTGATCACCGTCTTCCTCACCGGCATCAGATAATTCCTATAAAAAATGTTTACAGTGCTAGTAAGAAGCGGAAAAAAGAGTCAATGTCAAAAAAATTAAATAATAAAATGCAACTCTGTAAATGTAAAACGTAACTGTATACGGAACATCTTTAAATTACATAACATATGGGACGTGACCGAATGAACAGTTTAACTGTTTAACTGTTAATGACCAACAAAAAATGACTAATGTAACATTAATGTATGAAGGTTTAGAGGAAAGGAAAAGCATAATTTGATGGAAGAAGCCGGATTTTTTTTATAAAAACGAGTGCCACTGTATATCTATTCACTCTGATGTGGAAACATACAGTATATCACGATGGGTATATATATATATATATATATATATATATACACATACATACACACACACACACTTTGAATGTATTTATTAAAAACTTACTGGTGTGTCTCCTTCAGGACTTAGACCAAAATCTTCACCTTCCCTCAGGTATTTCCCCCAATCAAATTTCTCTTCTTCTTCTACAATGGAGAATTTTGTTAGTTTACAAAAATCTGCAATAACGACATTCTCTAAGGTAACATCCACAACAACCCACACAACTTTTTTGTGATTCCTTAGCATACTGCCTTGTAATAAGCAACAGAATGTTTCAGTCTTAATCAGACAGAGGGGAAAGTGTAAGGAAGAAAATCACTCAAATTATCACATGATTGCAAACAATTGATAAAGAAATGTATCGGAACACAACCGAATAAATACTACTTATCAAAGATCTACTACGTAATTGTATTTCATGCTTAAATAATTAAAAAAAAAAAAAAATATAATATATATATAATATATATATATATATATATATATATATATATATATAAATGATGTCCCCCTTTAACAAAGCATTCACTGTTATCACAACTTTTCTTCATGAGATGGCAGCAGGGTTTGATCTATACTGTGAAATACCGACGGCCTATGCGGGACGTAGTAACACTGCGGGTCCGTGCAAATGGCAAAAGTATTTGCAACGTTGATTACCTGCTTGTTTTTGTCTTGGTTTTTCCACATATTGATTATTGCATGGTGAATTTGACAGGGAAAGTAGAAGTGCTAAAATTGCATAATGAGCATCAGTCTAAAATAAAAGAAAAAAAGAAAAAGGAAAACACGTTTAAAAACGTGTAAAAGGTTATTATTTATTCAATTGGCTTTGACGTGTGTCAAACCTAGCTTGTAGAACATTTGCTTTTATTCACTAAAGAGGGAGCTGGCAAGACTGATGTAGTTTTAACATACTACCACAGTCTATGATATTACAAGAGTCACCTTTCCGATTGAACTATACATCATCAGGGGACAGCTCAACCCTTCAGGAGAAACATGCCAGGGAATAAAAGCTCTTCATATTGCATTATGAATTTACTAAAAACCCAGATGAAACAGTAGGCAGAGTAGTAGGCTGAGTCACAATCACAAATATGCTTTTACTACTTATTTTGCCAGTGGGAACAGTTAGTACATACATACATACGTATAAGATGCCCCTCTCCTATTCCTTGGAAATAATACACACACTTAGTATTGGCACTAGATTGTAGGTGCTAGTGTCCGACTGTATGTGTTTTAGACAAGGTGTGCTGGAAATGCACCTACGAATCGCATAAACCTTGATCATTTTGATGTCTTCTTTTTACGGCATTGTGAATAGTTTGTAAGGAATGACTGATAAAAGTTGTGGTTTTATTATTTCATTTGACCTATTCGTAAGTCAGCTAGTGCACGCGACACATCAACAGCACGTCCCCACCTTGGATCCCTCTGTGTTTGGGAGAGGTAGTACCAGGAACTCGTCTGTTAGTCTCTTCCAGCTTTCTGCTTTGGCGAGGTCAGAATGGATCACTAGCTTTTCATATATCCTGAAAACATGGAAAGCATGGACGTAAAAACATTGAAATGCTAAATATGTCGTTAAGTGCTAAAATAAAAATGATTACCCTTCCAAAGTCCTATCCACATGGCGGCTGTTCACATCCAGATACTGATGGAATCTGGAAATAAATGTATTTAATAAAACGTTAAAATAAATGTAAGAAAAAAAACATACTTGGCCGTCCTATACTACATGCAAAAAATGATTTATTTATTTTTAACTACCAATATTTTATGATTTAAGATTTTTTTTGTATTATTCCTTTTCCATACACAGTTTGGATGACTGTATTATCAGGCTATAGGGGTATATAAACATTCCAACCATACAGTTTTATACAAAATAGAATTAATTTGTAACAATTCTGGTTATTGAGTAGAATATCATGACAAAAGCGTATACAATATCAAGTCCATTTAACAATAATAAAAGGAAAACTCCAGTTTACTTTATCTTATATACTTTTATTATACCTTCAATCATAATACATAACCATACTATTTAATAAAATGAAACAATTAAGAAGGGTTGGCCATAATGTAACATCTAGCTTGATATGCGAGTTTCCTCCTACTGTATATATTAATTAGTCGTTTTCCTTGTAACGTTTGCAGAGCCTATCGCTCGGTGTATCAGAAGGCATTTAGGATTTGCCCAGTATTGTTTTTAGACCATTATATATATATATATATGATTTGTACATCTTTTTAATTGTAGCTCAACCTACTAAGTCCCTATCATACTGCTTTATGGCAAAAATAGAATGTAGCATCAAGCAAACATTATATAGCTTTCTACAACAACAGAATTCAAGTTATCTGAAATTTTTTTTTAGAATTTGTATTTAATTTTGTACAAAAGTACACATAAAAAGGTACAATATACAAAAAAACCATCCATACATTATGACTCAATAATGAACAAATAAATGATATTAAAAGTCATCACCGAGAAGGGTCAAATGGGAGAAAAAATTGATGAGCTGAAAGTTTACTTAATGACATTGATGTCGTCCACCTCGGGTATTAACGCATTCTCCTTCTAATTTTATATTTCTTCGGACAGCTCACATAAGACCAACATATTGCCTTCTCCGTCATTATTTGGAATCTCAATTGAGAAGCTTTCCAATTGTATCAGCTATAAACAGTGAGTTATTAAATACAGATCTTTGGTCGTCCGATACGGCCCATTCATTTGCAGTAAGGCCACCTCTTACTTACCTCTTCTGGTTTATATTTTTAATATCACAGAATAAAGATTCTGTCAAAGAATCTTCGCTTCAGTGAGATGGAAACACCTATTACTCAAAAACTCTCTGCGTCTTACCTCTCCATAGCATTATAATATTGTACTTC